>JASSRZ010000065.1:10017889-10028373 GCA_032164315.1 Malacoctenus gilli
CTGCTCGTTACCTCCCGGAGAAAAAGGACACGGAATCACTTCCTCCTCCTTCTTCTTCTTCTTCTTCTTCTTCTACTACTTCTTCTTCTTCTTCTTCTTCTTCTTCTTCTTCTTCTTCTTCACTTCGTGCAACATTTCTCCATTTTACCTCAGGGATTTCCTCCCACTGCCTACCTCCTCCACCGAAACAGCCAACTCAGTGACGGGAACACGGAGCAAAAAAAAAAACAAAACAAGGAAAAGAAAAAGATCCACGCGAAAGCAGCAGCAACGCAGCCGTGACCTCTCACTGTTGTTACCGTGACAACCTGTATTGCCTCTCAGACTCTCCTCACCGCGACCGCGACGACCAGCAATGACCTTGGACCTCTCGCCACCTGCCGGCTCCGCCCCGCTCACTGCCTGAAAAACTGAAAAAAAACCCCGATCCGCGCCGGCCTGAACCCGGAAGGGTGGTGACCACTGGAGGGACGAAAAGGGGGGCCGCGGCGCAGCCTCCCCCTCCGACGGTTCGCCCCCGGCGGGCACCGATATACCTCAGCAAAAACACGGCTCCGAGAGACGGCGCCCGAGTCGAGGGAACCATAAGGGAACTCTTCAACGCGGCATCCTTCACTGTCCTGGTGCTTTAAGTTGGCCCGGCAGGGGGGGGTGGGGGGGCACGCGCGCTCCGATTCCGGCCCGCTCCGGCATCTTCCGTTTGCCTCGCAGGCAGGAATTATCGCAAGCGGCGAGAGAGAGAGACTCCGGGGGCAGGAAAGGAGCGCCGCGGCGGCCGTCGCGTCACACGCCGAGCCTCAGTAGCATAAATCAGCCATTGCCTGCGGGGGGGGGCCCTTCAGAGATCACGGGAGACGCTCCGGAGTTCGCCCCCTCCCCCCACCTCCACCTCCACCTCCACCTCCACCTCCCTCCCCCCACCCGACTTCACCCCCTCCTCGCCTCGGAGGAGCCGCGTGGGGCCCCGCCGGCGCCGCGCCAAGGAGCTGCGGGCGGATCTGACGCCGCGGCGGGACGCCAAGGAGGAAGAGGAGGAGCCAGCGAGGAGCCGCGACACAGAAGAATGCAACGGTGAGTTCCCCGCCTCGCGTCTCCGTCGGGACGCGTTATCGCGCCGCCGGGGAGCGCGTAAACAACGCGCACACGTGTAACGCGCGTCGCGCCGCCGGCCAGCGCGGGAGACTGAAGAAGAGAAGATTCTTCGCACCTTTGGTGTGTTTTTCTTTTCATTTCTTTGCATCACTAACTGACATTTAAATGGCATTTCTGCCTTATTACATGATACAGAGTGGAGACAGACGGGAGATTAAGGAGGGATGCTGAGTGTCGGGGGGGGGGCGGGGCCGGGGGGAGGGGGGGGGGCTGCTTTGCAGTAAAGGTCATCAAACCGGATTTCGAATGTCCTACAATAAAAACGCATCTCGGCGAAAAGCGGCGATTGAAGCGGCTCTCCTCGCAGGAGAGCGCCGCCGCCGCCGCCGCCGTAGCCGCCTGCTGATTGAAGCGGCTCGGAGTGGCGGCGCCGTTATCGAGAGATTATCGCCGCTCGTCCAGGGTTCGGAAGGGGGGGGCGGGCGAGGTTTGACAGCGGTTATAAACAAGACGCTGAATTAAAACGGAGGCACTTATCACGGGCGGCGCTCGATGGCCTCGCGTGTCGTGATAGACGATCGTCGCGACGAGTGAAACGCGCCGTGAGCGTCCGGATGGATTGGGTGCGAGGTCAAAGGTCAGAGCGCGGCAATTCGCTTCACAAAGCTGACCTTAAATCTCAGCGTGACGAGCCGTCCATCCACCCCGACCTCCTCCGATGTGGAGCCATAACGGTCTTTAAAAATCGAACGTTTCACGCGTTAATTTTGGAGCGTTTTTCACCCCGTTTCCGTTTGTTTGTCTTGAAAATTTGGTTCTTTTCATCCCAGTTCTGATTCGCGACCGGCGTTTGAAACCGCTCCGTCAGCAGTTGAACTCCGGACTGATCCGGACTCGGCCGTCTGGCGCGCTTCCTGCAAATCGAGCCTAATTTTATCCCACAATCGGTCGCCCACGTCCTGATTTGCATTCAGGCGGCGTGTTTCCATCGCGGGGGTCTCCCCCCCCCCCCTGCCAGGTGGCGTGCCTGAAAGATCTGAACTTTAAATTATTGGCTGGGTTTTCTGGCAGGTTTCTGCATTTTGGTTGGACGCCACCACCATCGCCGCCGCCGTTTGAGCGGTTTCACAGTCTGATTCCGGCCGGCGCGGCTTCGGACCTGTTGGACTCCTTTTTTCCCCCCCACTTTTTCCATATTCAGCAGCTCCGTTTTCAGGACGTGTATGGAGTACAGATTTATCCTATCCCGCCGTGAAATTCCAGCCGCGCACCGCTGACATGCGGCACCGGGTTCCGGTAATTTGACACCCGCGGCGCCGTCCCGCCAGCCGCGGTGGGCCGGCGCGATCCTCGGCCAGACCGAACATTTACGACGATCTCCTCCGAGGGTTTTTTTTTTGTTTTTTTTTTTTAACTCAAGCGGGCGGTTAACCGCTTTATTTGACACCGCGACCGCGTTTCATTTGGAAAACGCGGCGGCGGCGGCGGCAGCGGCGGGTTTCCGTTGGAGCGCGACGCAGAGGTGGAACGAGGACTCGGCGTGACGGCTGACCATATGCGTCGCATCGAGACGTTTTCTGAACTTCGAGTCTCCAAAGAAAACGAAGGAAAAAAAACGACTCAATGTCTATAAAATCAAACGTTTCGAATAAAAACATGGAGTGAAACTTGAAAGTGATGTTGAGAAGAACAGACGGAAATCGTCATTTTTAACTTTTTCATCCTTTAAATTAATCCAATCTTCGAAGAAATTCATTTTTTTCTTACTTTTTTGCCTTAAAATCCGACTTATTTCGCTTATTGTCAGGTTTTTTCCTCCAGCAGCTACTCGGCTCCACTCGACTCGACTCATTTTTGCTCCCTTGTTGTTGTTTTTTCGTTTACTCTCGTAAACCGACTTGATTCGGCCTCTGATTGGCTGAAGAGCGACGCCATCGGACGAGTCGCGAATAGCGACGAGTTCGCGACAATCCGATCGATCGAGCGCCACGTTAGCGGTCGCCTCCGTCGGGTTGAGTGACGGCACGCCAGTCTCAGGTCACGTTGCCATGACGACAGGCGGTAGGAGATCGGAGTAGGACCGAGTCGTGTGATATAAAAATAAAATGCCCGTCAAACATATATACCTTCAACCAAAACGCCTCGCGAAAAAACAGATCGTGATGTAAGTTGCTTTAATCTCTCGCTGCGGCGGCGGTGGCGGCGGCGGCGGCTCCATAATCTCTTTTGTTCCCGGACTTTCGGCGGTTAAACGCGGAGCAGCAGAACCCGGTCAACTTTGGTCCTAATTGCCGAGGATTGTTTTTTCCTTTTTTTCCCTCCTCCTTTGCGTGCGCAGGCGAATTAACTGCATTGAAATTGTCACCAAACAAAAAAGCGGCGCAGCTTCATTATGTTGACGGCGAACCCGGCGCGGGTCGACACGGGTCAGCCGAGCCGCGCGCCGGCGCTGCCCGCCGGGTTACGGCCGTGCGGAGCGGCCAATTAAAATGTGTAGCGCCAGTTCACACGGCGCTGAAGTGTCTGCTCAGCTTTTAGCCCTCACCGGTTGGTATTAATCCTGCGTTTTTTGTTGGGTTTTTTTTTTTTTTCATGTGGGATTTAGCGGGAGGGAGTTCACCTCCGCCGTGTATTAGTACCGCCGCTGTGTACTTCTGCCGGCTCGCTAAGCTGCCGCTAAATGAAAGAGGAACAGGGAAGATTCGTGCGCCCGTCATTCAGGGAATCCTTCTCAGATGTGATCGGATGAACCAAAGCGGGAGGTTTTTTTTCTCTCGTATCTCCGGGAAAAAAGAGCCGTCACGGCGGGATTCGGAGGGGGGGGGGGCAGGGCGTGCCGGGAGGGAATCAAAAGATGCCGCGCGGCCTCGATTGCTTAAAAACAAAACGACCCATCGTGGCTTTTGTCATTTCCTGGAACGCCCGGCGTCATCAGCTGACAGGTGACGCGGAGACCGCCGAGAATCTCCTTCATCACCTGTTTGTGGGCGGGAGGCGTCGGGCAGCTGGTGAACATTTTGTCCTCCGAGGGGAAGAAAAAGGAGGAGGGGGAAAAAAAAGAGAGGGAAGACGGCGGTGTAGCGGCGAGATAAGAGCGCCCGGTTCACGGAGCTCGCGCGCTTTCCTTCTTTCGCCAACATGCTCGCGTCTCTCCGTGTTTTGAGGGAGTGGCGAGATAAGCCCCGCCTCTGCCCGCTGTCAGCTGTGACAGTTGGAAACCGCGGCAACAGAGATGGACGTGTCGAAGCGCCGAGCGTGTCGACCCTTCTGAGGGTCGATATCTGCTTCGCTGTGACAGATGGCCCCTCGGAGTCTGCTGGTCCTAATGTTGTGGCCGGTCGTCGCATGTGGAGCTCGGCTGCGGCGTGGTAACTCCGCCCCCCTCCCGGCGATGTTGTAGGACGTTGGTACAATGGTCACATACTGATCTCTTTTTGACAAAGTGGGTGTATAGAGGAGGCGATGGGACGAGGAGTAATGGAGAGATCACGGGCGGAGGAAGCGACGCGGGGGGGGGGGGGGGGTTGGGTGGGGGGGGGGGGGGGGGGGGGGGGGCCCGGAGCATCGCCCCGACAGAGACGGATGGGATTCCGCTGGAAACAATGTCCCGGCTTCACCCCGAGAACCCGCCGTCCTCTCGCTCAATCAGCGCCGGAGCGCGCCGCACATACGTGTTCCCGCCGTCATTGGCAGTCTCCTCACAGCCCCGGCGCCATAACTTGTTCCCGCCCTTCCACTTCGTGTTGCCACGGCAACGCACAGCCTTCCTCCCCTCCCTCCCTCCCGCTCCGCCACCTGTGGCACGGATACCCAGTGAGGTATAGAAACGCGGCGGCCCGGAGCCAGCCAATCAGATTAGGGCCGGCTCGCCTGTGTGCCAGTCATCGCTCCGGCTGGCCGTGTGCTGCTGCTGCCGCCGCACACACACACACACACACACACACACACATGCCGGACGAGTGTCTCGCCGGCGAAAAACTCGGGCGGAGGAGGCTCTCGCCCCCTTCGGACCAATCAGACGGCTCGCAAGGGGTGCGTGTAGGAGGTCACCGAGATTGCTAAGTGGCCCGCTTGTTCTGCAGCCGCATTAAAGGGCACACGGGGCCAACGCGGCCTGGATGAGATCTCATTATCTCCTTTGGTGTGTGCGCTCACATGCGTGTCGGTGTCTGCATGCGTGTGTGTGTGTGCCCGTGTGCGTGCAGATACATGAAACTGGAGCGATGGATGAGTCATCCGTGGGCTCCTGGAGACTATTGCTGCAATCATGCTGTTTGTGCGTGTGTATGCATGTATATAGGTGTGTGTGTGTGTGTGTGTGTGTGTGTGTGTGTGTATGTGCCTGTGTGTGTGTGTGTGAACGTATAGATTTGAGGCCACAGACGGATCTTCACCCGAGGGATGATGAGAGAAAATAAACCGCCGCCCCGCCTCGGCCCACAGGAGCGTCTTTTTTTCCCCTCCGCCAGCGTGAAACTTAGCTGGAGTTTTGTGTGTCGGGTACAAGAACAACCGAGCCACTGTGGTAAACGCGAGCGCTCGTGTTACGGCTCGCGTTGCGCCTACAGTAAGCGGGGCTGTTCCCACACCGGTGAACCACCGTCGCCACGGACCCCGGGAGTAATCCGAGTAAATCGCCGATCTGACGGACGCTTTTCTTCTTTAAGGACGCGGCGAGAAATCGAAAAAATCTGTTTTTTCCGTACGCTACGAAAAAAAACATCTTATTCCACTTAAACGAGACGTAATCACGCAAAGAAGGGAGCATTTTTCAAGCTCTGT
Source organism: Malacoctenus gilli (assembly GCA_032164315.1). Lineage (NCBI taxonomy): Eukaryota > Metazoa > Chordata > Actinopteri > Blenniiformes > Labrisomidae > Malacoctenus > Malacoctenus gilli. The sequence continues at coordinate 10,023,764 of JASSRZ010000065.1, forward strand.
TAGTGATTCTGTGTGTCTGGAGAGGCTGGAGGGGATTACAGCGGATTCGCGACCGCCGCATTGGGAAAGGTTTTCTTGTAAACGCCCTCCGCAGTTCGGTACTGAAGTGATCCTTTGAGGACGACGCCTGTCGATTTTGGATCAGTGTTGATGCTTTGACAGCGCGGTGGCTGAATGCCGGGGATCTCCTCCAAACGCAGGCGGGACGTGGCTCCCGTGTTGTTTGTCCAAACGGTGTTGCCGTACGACGCGCTCCACAGTGTGTGATCCAGATCCTGTCGGTGTTGGAAGTCGATTCCTGCTTTTTACGTCAGAATCATCCAAAAAAGAGGAAAAAAAGTCGCAAAATATCTCGATTGAAGAGTCAGAAAGTCGCGTCAGGTCACAGTCGCGTGGCGCCGGTTCGCGTCATCGCTCAGGACTTACTTCTCGATTGCTACTTCGTTTTTGTTGCCTATTTGAAACGCAAACCGGCTCCTTCGACTGTTTTTTCCTTGCAGAAAATTGCATCCTTCATGCAAAACTTCGCAAATGAATTCCGCCGTGTTTTTCCGGATGTTTCTCCGCTCGGCTCGCCGCCATTAGTGCCGATTCCCTCGGGCTGTTACAGAACCGACTACCAGACGATTTGTTACAGCAGCTTGTTTTGTTTCCCGTTGTTTTATGTACATAATTACGATCGTCGCGCTCGCCGCCGGGGTGACGAACGCCCGGCTCGAGCGCGGTCGGGAGGTGACGCTCCGCAACGTTGGTGCGGTTTGCATGCAGAGGAAGAAGATGCAGACTGCACGCCGGTGTCGGACGAGTGCGCGTTTGCATGAGCGCCGCGTGACTGACAGGCGGTCACGCCGCCCGTCTCGTCCTGCCGCCGCCGCCGTAGTTATCAAGATTGATGGACTGAATTGGAAAACGGCGAGGGAAACGTAACGACGGCGTCCCGCATTCTCATGCAAATTCGGCAAAATTTCACTTTACATTTGAATACCTTTATTTACACGGCGAAACGTGGCTCAAGGTGCTTCACAATGGCGGAGAAATAAACACATTTAAAGCGCCGCGTTGACGGTAAATACGTAAACAGAAGCGGCAACAGGTTGAAAAAAGAAAGCGATAAATCAGCGCAGTTCAAGGAGGAACCGTGAGTGCAGCGTTCGATAGATCGCGGAGGGAAAAAAAAGCGCTGCTGGTGTTGAGCAACAACATCATCACGCTGGTGTTTTTGTTCTTTCCCTTCAGCAACTTCGAATAAAGTAGCACATCCTGATCTGAGGGCGCTTCAGTCACGCATTCGGAGACGTATGACGCTACAAAAGGCATCAAATATTTATGAAACCAGTCAAAAAAGATTCAAATCACTCCCAAAAGGCAACGAGGAACCCGCGCGCGGATTGAAAACAGGTGTTGTACGAGCCGTCAGACTCCAGCCCTTGCGGCGCTCGTCCTGTCTTCCACTGACAGCCAGTTCCTTTTTCTTTTTTCTTCTTTTTTTTGTGTCCAAACCAGCTGCAAAAATTTCATTGATTTCCGACGCAAGCCTGCGCCGGATTTCTCTTTATTTTTTTGGGTGACTGCAGCCTTCGGTGGACACATTTACAGCTGTACTCTTGCCACCCTTAAATAATTGATCAAATCAAACCTCCAGAGATGTTCAGTGACTTGGAAACGTCCCCGCTTCCATCCCCCAACTTTTGCTTTTTCCGTCAGCTTTTTTTCCCCCCGCTGTTTTCTTGCGTGTTCGGCGGTTGAACCTCCCCAGATGAAGCTCAGGTGGGTTTGTTTGGCAACCGTTGACCGAATTTTACCTAAATTCAACTTGCAGCGCTGCTGTCAATCTGCAGTTTTACCTTTAAGACACGGAAGTTTGTCAGTACAGTCGTTTTGGAGGAAAAATTCACTGTTTTGTCACAGATTTTGGGATAACTGCATCTACTGGAGCCAGGAAATAATTTATAACACCCTCTAGTGGCCAAATTGATTATGGCAGAAGCAATGAAGACAGAAAGAGAACAAATATGCAATTAGTTGAACAATTTAGTGGAAAATTCCAAGAAGAAACAGCAGAAAAATGCTATTTCACCATCATGTACATTGTATTTTTCTTGAGAAAACAGATACAGTAAAAAAGGTAATCTGCTAATGGTTAAACATGCTAATTTGTTAGCTTAGCTCCTGTTGGAAATCTGTTCTCTTATTTACCAATTACCTTGAATTCCTGCGTGTTCGTTAATTAGATTAAAATGGAGACATTAATCAATTTCAAGAGTATTTTTCTTCTCCAATCAAAGAATAATCTTCGCTCTGGGTCATTTTCTCCCTAGCAACCAGACAAAAAGTACCAAAAAAGACGCCCAACTGTCCCTCGCTCTGTTCTTTTATCCTCCTCTGTCTTTGGGCCGGTCCCATCATCTCGTCTCCCATTGGCTCGTTCGAATCCTGGCCTGATCGATGTCCAAAGACCTGATTGGCCGTTCCCAAATGTCCTGCAGCATTTCCCCCCCGACTCCTAGCAACAAGTTACTGATCACCTCCCCCCGATCTCTTAGAAGGGGTCATAAGTCGCCACCTAAATTGGGGGTTTGCATCTGGCGTCTCCGGTTCCTCCTGAAAGAGATTATAAACACCAACAGGACGGAGACCAGAGAGCAAAGAACCGAAGAGTGTAGAGAGACACTAATCAATGGAGTCGAAGGGGGGCTCCAGACCCCCCACCCTAAAGTCAACTGAAAAAAACACCAAACATCTGCCACATCCTGTTACTTAGTGAAAGCGCTCACGAAGTCTAACCTACGATGAACTTTTCACCCGCAAATAATAAGGAAAGATTTGGTTATTACAAATTTTTAGATATCTAATTTCCTTCACTCCCCTGCAAAGTTTATTGGGATTTCTATAAAATTGTAGCTTTCTTTAGACAGTTCGGTGAGTGAACTTGATAACTTTTTTAATCAGTGACACAGGTTTAAAATCTGACATCTGTTAAGGAATAGTGTTTTTCTGAAAGTGACTCTCTGATGTCCGTAAAAGAATCGCTAGATCTCAGTACAAATACACATTGAGGTGTGTCTCGTTGAATTGATAGTACTCCAAGTATAAAGACATGAATTTATAATGTAATATTTCTTTAAAGTGTCCATTTCCTCTGAAGCTGTGATGCGACTGTGATTTATGGGCGAACAATCAAAAACCAAACATCTGTCCTGAGGGCGGGGCAGCTTCTGTGAAGCGGTGTATAAGCATATAACATCTATTGTTTTGCACATAAAGGATCCTCATGATTAATTCAAAGCCGTGAGATGTTGGAGAGAGAGAGAGAGAAAAAAAGAAAAGCAGGGGATGGTCCCGGACCTCCTAAAAATATCCCACTTCAAGGCAAACAAGAGAAAAAACAAAGCAAAACAGGGACGCAGAGGCCAAAACTGGAGCGCGTGGCGCGGAAAATGTAAAGGACGACATTGGAAACCAGAAGCAGCGCAGCGCAGCGTGTGTGTGTGTGTGTGTGTGGGTAACACATCATCTCCAAACAGTCATCTGCTGTCCTGTTTTTATGGAAATCATTGTTCCGCCGACTGCAATGCAGAACAGGAACAGCAGCGAGCGCGAGAGCGAGCGAGCGAGCGCGCACAGTGTGTCTCCTCAGTTCCGTCCAGAACACCGTGAACTCTTTCCTCTGCGCCGCCGTCGCAGGACCGATCGCCGCGTCCGTGAGAACTCCACATTAACTCACAGCAGCCAATCAATACTGTTGATATGGGCCTAATGTGTGACTGCCGGCCATACATTATGAGCGCGATAATGATCTATAAATCCTTTTCGGCCCCTTTAATAATCCCTTCGCGGGACATCCGCGGCGCGGCATTAAGTCAGCGTCGGACGCTTTGTAACCGCATATCACACATAAATAATACCGCTTTTGTTTCTGTGAAGGATTCGCCGCGGCTGCCTCCACCTGCGGCGGTCCGGCTCGGAGGTGGAGGTCATTTTCCTTAATCACAGCCTGTTTACGACCATATTTCTTCCCGAACAACCGATATCGTGGGGGAGATAAGGCGGGAAGTAATGGAATGGGTTTTTCCCACCTCCAGAGTTGCCGTGGAAATTGAACAGATTTGTGGAGGTCACAAAATATGAGGGAACTTTAATGAGAAAAGAGAAACGGTCCCTTCCCAGTGACTGTACAGTTTGTACTCCAGTGTTTTTCACCGGCTTGGACGAGTGATTTGTAAAACCTTGTGTGGAGACTGTTTTGAGCAAACTCGCGAGAAAAAATCAGAAGATTTTAAGATTTCTTCGGCAGTAACTCGATAAAAAATTTGTTGACGTGATGGTTTGTTTGAGGAACTTTTAATCTCGGCTGCCACACTTTTGAAAAAAAGCGAATCTACGCCAAGCGGCCCCGTCTTGTAATACCACGTTTTGCCACAAGAGGGTGTGTTGAGTCACTCCTGCCGAAAAACAATGAAACGGCAACCTGCAGACCTAAAAGACGCTTATTGACATCGTTTAATCCGGCGGTTTTCAAAGTGTGAGGCGCGACTCCCCTAGGGGGCGCCAGAGCACTTTAGGGGAGGCTCAAACATTAAACTCAGAATCTCAGATGTAACGTTTGTTTG
>JASSRZ010000065.1:10033167-10054488 GCA_032164315.1 Malacoctenus gilli
TGCCGCTGTTAAGCAGAGTGAACACGTTGTGATGGACCTGCTGCTTTACACCAATTAACGCCGGCGCCGCCGCCACGTCCAGCTGCGCACCCGCCGCGCTCCTCGCACACCTCGGCTGGCGGGCTCGGCCGAGACCAATTCAATCTTCAGGTGTGATTCAGCTGGAATCAAAATCGCACTCGGGGTGAAGCGAGAAGGGAAAAACAAGCAAAAGTACAAACAGCATTCAAGAGAAAACTTTGACTGGTGCACAAAAGTAGTGAAGTAGGATTTTTTTTGTCTTTTTTTATTTTTTGCAACATTCACGTTTTCTCTTTCCTCCCTATTTTCTTTTTTGTTCCTTTTTTCCCCATTTTCTGTTTTTTCCTTTTTCCCAATTTTTTTCCTTTTTTCCCTTTTCCTCCTTTTTTTGAGCAATATTATAAACGACCCTTAATTAAATCTTTGTTTTGATAAAGTGAGTTTTTTCTTACTTTTTTATACTTTTTTAAGTCTTTCACTTTTTTCTTTTTTTTTGTCTTGTTTTATTATTTTTTTTAATTCTTTTCCCCCCTATTTTTTCAGTTTTTCAGTGCTTTCTTTTCCCCTTTTTTCTCTTTTATCACTTTTTTCCCTTTTTTTTCTTTTTTCTCTTTTTTCCTTTTTATTCCCTTTTTTCCCCTTTTCTCCTTTTTTCTTTTTTCTCTTTTTTTCCCTTTTTTTTCTTCTTTCCCTTTTTTCTCTCCTTTTCTCTCCATTTCCTGTTTTCCTTCTTCCTGTTCCCGCCCCCTCTCCGATACCGTTTGCCTCTAAATCATCACATCTTGTTTTTGTCCTTTCACAATAAGATGAACGGACGCCGTCGCACCTCGGCGATCTATTAAAAGAAAAGAGAAATCTTCGGCTCGGGTTTTGATGCAAATCACGGCGACTTGTTGAGAGAGCGACAGGTGGACGGCGTCTGGTTTAACCCTCTGACATTCAGGCCATGCTGTTCTCTCCGCCGCCGCGGCGCTCCGAGCTGTCGCGGTGCCAGGAAGCCAGGAGCTCCCTGCAGCCCTCAGAAGGTTGCAGATATCTGGCGCGTCTGGCAGGAAGTCAAAGATCGTCTCCAAACGACTCCGAGCGCATTTTCTCCACTCCTTGAAAATTCCTCGGAGGGTAGTTTGGGTTTCGAGCCGCTGATTTACTCCCAGATGGGAACAAGAGACGTTGATGGAACACCACTTTTCCAACATGGAGCAAATTCGTGGGATTTATGTGAAGTTTAAGAACAATTCTGTTTAAAAAAAGCTTCAGAAACAACAGAATTTTCAGTATTTTCGAATTTTTTTAAGGTCAACAGAAAAACACTTTGAGTTTTACAGTTTACGGTTGTGAAAGATGTGAAATTGCTGATGACTGAGAGTCTTTAAAGAGGCTCTGCTTGGTTTTTTTTCCAAAAACCGGGTGGAAAAGGTTCATTTTTACCTCTTTTATCCGCGCTTGATGCCGTTATGTGCATTCAACACCACACAGTCAACGGCTCGCCGTAATGTCATGACAAGAACAAATCAGGCATGCTATCGCTGTATAAATTGAATTTATTTTGTGTGTGTGTGTGTGTGTGCGTGCGTGTGTGTGTGTGTGTGTGTGTGTGTGTGTGTGTGTGTGTGTGCCTGTTTGTGTGCGCGCCGTACAAACAAAAAGACCTCGGGGGTATTGTACAGCTCAGTTTAATCTTTGAGGTTTCGCAACGTAGCGTTCAGCGGTGGTGGAATTTAAATGTGCAGTGAACTCTGACAGCTTGAAATACACACTTGCACCATTGGCTTTCGCTCCGTCCTGCCAAAACAGCAGCAGCAGAAGAAGAAGAAGAAAACAAAAAAAATCAAAAGACGACGCCCGCCGGCTCTGGATGCTCCGTCCGGCTGCCAAAAAAACAGAAAGGCAACAAAAACCTGCCGATACGACGAAAGCCAAGAAAAAAGCTGCGTTCCAGCGTTTTCAGGGAATAAAATGACATCGTTTCTGAAATATTACAGACTCTCTGGCGACTTTTGCTCCATTCAAGACCAAAAATAGTAAAACAAGCGCTTGGACGGCTTCTTTTGGACGCGATTCCCTCGTGTGAGCGCGTTTCGACACCTTTAATCTCACGTTTGATCCGCCGTTTATAAGAATTAACACTGGAGAAATAAACAACATCCAATCGCTCAGTACGGCCGGCGTCACATCATCTGGCTGCTGACAGACCGCATAGCGAAATGTAACACACATACACACACGTGTATAAAGTACGTGCGGCGTGCCGACATGTATGGATACATACCTATAATAGAATTAAGTATTGACGCGACGGGGGCGGCGGTATAGAGTTAAATGTCAGTCCCAGATTAGCCCCGGTGGGGATGTAGCGCCACGGTGTCCGATTCACTATCGCTTGAATATCTAATGTGCGACTTTACGTCCGGATTTCTCCTCGTTTGCTCCTGCCGTCCGCGACCGTCGGTGCGAGATTTTCACGTTCCCGCGTCGAGAATCGCGCTCTTATACACTTATGCCCGCCCGATGATCCGTTTTAGAGGATCTTCCCTGCCTGACGATGCCACAGCGTCATTTTCCGCCTCATTTCTCATTCGCGGCGGGTCGGAAACTTCCCGGTGAGACGTTAAATCGCCGCAAACGTGCAGCTCGCTACGGAATTTGCATGAATTACATTTTCTTGCGCTGCCTCCACGTTAAGTCGCCGTCCGTGCAAATCATGACAAACAACGGCCGCGGACGCCCGGTTTCGGCGCCCGCACGGTCGATGCATCACGATTAGCGCCGAGCCGCCGATCTGGTCTGGTCGCAAATCTTCTGAGATCGAGCCCTTTTCCGGATCGGACGCCGCGTTCGCTCCGGGACGCGAGCGACGCGTCCCGACGCTCTGTGAATGACAGTTAATTAACTGTAACACAGTCGGGTGAAATCCGAACGAGCTGATCCCGTCAGTCCGCCGCTCCGCCGCGTCGCACCTTTTTTTCCCTAAATGTTCCACCTGCTGCCGATCGAAATCCGGCGGCACGGGATCGACTTCGGGTCGGGGCCGTCGGGTGATTTGTTGTTTTGTTTTTTTTCTCCATCCCTCCAAAAATAGCCAGACCGCGAGGAGAGATAGCGAGATGTGGAGATCCAGCGTGAAAAATGGCGTTTTCAGATGCCGCCCCCCCGCCACGCCACGCCATAACTCAGCTCCAGTTTAGAAATTAGCCGAGTGACCCCCGTAACGATCCCGGTGGGAAACGAGGCCCGACAAGAGGTGCGGCAGGAAGGTTCAGAGCGCGGCGTGACTGGAAAGAAGCGGCAGGAGGCCAAAAAATAAAAGGGAAGCGGCGCATATAAAGAGGCAGCATCTGGAAAAGGAGGAAGGAGCGACGAGATAAAGTGAAAAATAAAACCCAACTTCGCCTGAAACAGATGTTCGCCGTTTACGGTCCCCGCCGAGCAGGCGGGAACAGGTAGAAGTGATTTGAAGGCCGTATAGAAATGTATGTAAATTCAAGTCATGAATTTTGATGCCGAAAGATAATTGTGGCAGAAAAAGAGACGTTTCCTGCGCGGCGAAGCCGTCCAGCTTTTCTTTATTACGCCTCTGCAGCGGTGACGCCGTTTACCGGTCGGTCTCTCCATCTGTTGGTTCTCGTTCTGACTTTAATGCAGAAACTTCTGCAGACCTGGGACAAAAAGTCTCCACCAGTCGCATCAACAACTTCACAGAAAACAGGACAAACCGAGACCAAGACATGACGAGACTTTTGTTGACTGAGACCGAGAAGTTCAGAGGACGAGACGGCATCGATACGAGAGCTTCAAAGTCTGAAACTGAGACAAGACCGAGAAAAAAAACAAAAGTTTGGGTTGAAAAGACCAGAACGAGTCAAAGATACAAAACCAGGACTTTTGGGAAGACTAGACCGAGACTGGAGACTGAAACAAGCAAGAGAAGTAAAAGACAATTGGTGAACGAGATAAAAACAAGACCGAGAATGTTGGAAGACAAAACCAGGACAAGACCAAGAATTTGATAAGTCAAGATGAGACAAAGAAGTTTTTAGGACGAGACAAGACGGAGACGTGAACAAGATGAATTCTTTTTTGGATTGAAATGGAGAAAAGTCCAAGACTTTTGTAGGACAAAAACAAAACCAAGAGTTTTTGCTTCAAGAGACCAAGACAAGTCAAAGAGACGAGACTGAGACTTCTGGGGAAGACCAAGACAAGTCAGAGACTTTGGATGGACGAGATACAAACTAGACCGAGACGAGACTAGAACGTCTGAGGTCAAGACAAGAAAGTTGTTGAAGCCGAACCAAAAAGTTTTGCTTGAAAAAATCAGGACTATTTAAAGACACGTGATGGACAGAAAGACAGCTGAGACACAGGAGGTCAAATCGGAGGACGAGACAAGACAAAGACTTCCGTAGGTCCAGACTGAGACAGAGTCTGACAGCTTGAGTTTCTTGGCAGGTTGAGACTGAAGGTTCGACGTCGAAAAATAAGCAAGAAAAAAGACTTCAAAGCTTCTCGTGATTCCAATCTGGAAACGTAAACAGCGTTTCACGTGGTCGGCAGGTCGGGAGGCCGGCGGTCCGGCGTTCCGGCGTTCCGGCTCAAATCCCCTCCGAGGAACTTTACTTTATTACTTCCCTGCATTAGATTTAAAAAAAAAAAAAAAAAAAGGCGTTTGGCCTGCGAAGATTTCTCGAGCGCCGGGGCGCCGCGGTAACGGCACCTCGCCGCGCGTGCGGGGCCGACTCCCCCTCCGGAGGTCAAGAGTGAGTGCCCCCTGCAGTTAAGCTGTTTGTTTACACCCTCGCACTTAATGCAGAGAGCCCTCCACGGCTGCCAGCGTGACTCCACGCGAGGTGACCCTCCGCGGCCGAGGGGCCGGCGCGGAGGGGGGTTGCTGCGAGGCGGCTTAGACGCGCCGGAGCTGCGCGGGCGGGGCCGGCCGCTCCCACGCCAACGCCGCCAACGCCGCCGCCGCAGCTTCGTTAGTCTCAGCATTCGTGTCTGTGTGATCTCGTCGCTGTTGTCAACACGGTGGGAGCTGCCGGTTCAGCTTTACATGAGGGACAGATTATCCACTTATGTTTGTTTTGTTCCGGCTTTTTTTGGCAACATTTTGGCCCCGTTAACCCTTTAATATCCGACCTGCAAGGAAGATCCTCTCAGTATGTTTTTTTGAGCCAAACAGGAATTAAAAAAAAGACAGTTTTTTGCAATAATTTTTCAAATAAATTAATTTGAAATAATAAAAAAAAAATTTTGAAGGTGGATTAATCACACTGAGAAGTTTCAATAAATTACAAAAAATCTTTTGGTAATATTTCGCCCAACCAGACTCAAAAGCAGGGTGTTAAAAGGTCTGAAATCGGCAGATTGACCACCGATTTTCTTCTTTTGATGAATAAAAAAGCAGATTTTTGAACTTTTCCTTTTTTTATATTTTTGCTTCATGTTTTCTCTTTGTAGAAGAAACGTGAGTAAAAACTCGACCTGTTTCGGAGCCACAAATCGCGTCAATCGATGCAAAGTAAGGCGACTCCATGGTCTGTCGCTTGTTTGACCTCTAGGCGTAGATATTTAGTGACTCCTCGAATATTTGGTCGCTGTTTTGGTCCTTTTTTGAACAAACCTTTATTCAGGCGTTGGTTTTTTTCAACGCTCTCGACCTTTCTGTCACCTGGTGCCGAAGACTTCCCGTCGGAGCGCTTTTCTACCTTCGGGCGAGCAGGACAGGTGGAAAATCTATTACCGTGGCGTGCAGAGGAGGGGAGGTTGGAAACAGGCGCCCCCCCCCCCCCTCTTCTTCCCCGACGCCGCAACGGGCGGGTGGGATTTAGCGGTGGGATTCGGGTCGGCCCCCCTCCGGGGTTTATTTCTCAATTCCGGCACCGTGGCGTTCCCAGAATGACTTAAAGTGATAAAATCAAATATTAGATTGGCCGAGCGCGAGTCGGAGGGAGGAATTCCAGGTCATATATAAGGAAGGGATTAGACCAGGAAGGAGGGGAGGGCGGAGGGGGGAGGGAGGGGGGGGGGTCATGTGGAGGAAGGCTGGACGAGGGGTTAAGTCCATCCAATAACAGAGCAGTCACAGGTTATCCCCTCGGCGAGCACAGTTTGATCGGGGTCAGTCGGCTGTTTACCATGAGCGCCAACACTCCTGAGAGCGACTCCCCCGCCGCTCGCCGCCGCCACTCGCCAGGTGTTTACTGGTTCAACTGTACACAACGGTCCATCTTCAGGGCTCCAGTCGGACGCAGATCTTCTCACCTGTTTCCTATGTAGGAATCCTTCAAAATAAAAGCATCAATGCGCAGCAGATTGGAGAAAAGCCGCTCCGACGGATCAGCCTCAGTTGGCTCGACTCTACTCGGCTCAGGTTGCTTTCCTTCGTATCCGCGTCCCGGCTCAGCAGACTCTTCAGATATGTTTGTTGACGTCTCGTCGTTTCACCGAGAAAACCGTGGAGAGTCGCGCCTGAGCGAAAAGCAGCTTCAGTTTTCGAGATGCTTCACTTTCTTCGCTACAGAGTTAAATTTAACACCGCTTGCGTTGAATTTAAGACCTCTTTTTTTAAAGACTTAGGTGTAAATAATCACACGTAAACAGGAACGCGAGTCGACCGCCGGCCCGTCACGCGATACGCTCCGACGTAAAGGTCCCATGACGGATGGTGCGATTTACGCCGGCGCCTCGCGCCGTGCGGTTACGGGCGCCTCCTGCGATCGCGTGTGCGTCGAGGATTTTTACGCCGGGATTATTCGAAGACAACTGACCTCAGCTCAGAGCGGAGGATCAACACCAGCGAGGAGCGGAGGGGACCCAGCAGCTGTCCTCGCGTTGGTCACTCCCCCCGCCGCCGCCGTGAGCGTTAGGACGGCGAGAGAGCGCTCGCCGTCTCAGGCGCTCACGGGAGAGTTTACGGCTTCCTCCTTCAGTCCTGCAGGTCGTTCAGTGACCCCGAACTGGCTGGTGGGATTGCGTCTCGATCCGACGACCCGTCCCGAGCGCATCCGGCGTTTCCTCCCAATGTCATCCGGGACCGGCTGGCGGCGCGTGACCCCGCCGTCCGGCCCGGGCGAGCGCGGAATGCAGATGAACGGCCATCATTCGATTACGCTCCGTCACCTTCCATAAAAATGTAAATCCGCTCCACGTTCCGCTTACAAAAACAAAGTGGAAAGGAGTCGGTTGTCGGCCGGCGGTCCGCCTGCCCGCCAGCGCGCCGCTCCACCAATCCGAGGCCGCCTGACAGACTGAACCCGGGGCAGATGGGGGGGGGGGGAGCGCGGTCGCCGCCGGTGAACCTTTATCTCGCTCCTGAACTCTTCCGCCTCCGCGAGAGGCCGTAAAATAAGAACTGGTCGTTCCAATAAAGGAAAGAACACGAAGTTCACGATAGAGACGCTTTACGAGCTCACAGCCTGATATTTACAGCCTCAATGTTTGCAGTCTCTTATTTTGAAACATTCTTGGGTTACGAACGTAGGAAATAAGATTCTGGACATTTGTGTGATCTCCGTGAAATTCACTTCTATTGAAACAACATTTATAAGCATATTTTGGCGTTTCTGTGCCAGAGGATCGCCACGGTAACGCCAGTCGGGCTTTCAGGCCTCCTCCCTCCTGCCTGCACCTGATTTCTTGGTGTTTTCTACGATTCTTTGACTCTGATGTTGCTTCTTTCTACCATTTTTAGCCTCGCAGGAGGATTCCTTGTTGCTCTGACGAGTGATAAACACGTTTTGTTTTTTTTTGTGTGTGTGTTTCGGCGAGCAGCTCTCGTTCGTCGGCGTCCCCCCGGAGTCTCTCGTCCGCAGCTGCGAGGTCGGACAGAAACGTACACACAATTTACATGCGGACAATGGCGTAAGTAAGCAGTCGGTGGTTATCGTAATTCGGCGGTCAGGCCCGCTTTTGTTCCACGGGCGGCGGCATAAGATTATGATTGTTCCTACGCCTTTCCAGCAGCGGGGTCACTTATGCAGCTGCGGCAGGGGCCGAACAACACCCGACAGTGGACCAGAGAGGGGGAGGGAGACGAGGGGGAGCGCAGTCACTCTTACACATCCACATAAACAGAGAGGAGAGGCGAAGGGAAGGTCAGCCATGGCAGACTCGCATTCTTGGCAGCCCTCGCACCGGCCGATCATAAGAGCGGTGGGAAGGATGGAGGCCATGGCGGCGGCGGCGGCGGCGGTGACGGAGGAGAGGTGCGGGAGGACCGGCCGCTGCAGGGATGTGCGGGAAGCCGGAGAGCTTTGATTTCAGAAGGTCAGCCTTTCAATTGACGCCGCTGCCGCCGCCGCCGCCGCCGCACACGCGCCGGCGACTGCGCGCCGCCACTTATTTGTATATTAAAGGGCGAATGAAAGGAAAATGTAAATCGTAACTGCGGCGAACACGGATACTGTTTGCGTTTCCGACTCTCTTTTTGTTCCTCTCTTGTTTGACTTCATGCAAATCCGTGTTTGCCCTTACCTGCCTCCGCGTGGAGGTTACTGTCGCGCGCCGGGAGGAGGGGGCGGAGCCTCGCGCTATCAGCCCGTCTCACTTAATGGAAAACACTCAGAGGCTTGATTGCCATTTAAATGCGCCGCCGAAGCCGGCTCGCTTCGCTTTCTTTTTTTTTTTGTTTTTTTTTCCGTCTGCCGCCGGCTTGTGAACGTCTCCCCGCAAGTAAATTTGTCAAACGCACTTAATATGTAACGTTGAGCTGTGAATTATTTCATGGGAACATTTTGTGGACGTGAAAAACGGCCTTCCAGCTCCGATATCTGCGCGCACGCGATTATGCAGAGCGGAGCTCCGACATCCAAGTGGAGCGGCAAGAAGAAATACACCCTTCTCTCTGTCTCCGTGTGAGTGTGTGTGTGTGAGAGTGTGTGTGTGTGTGTGGAGGCTTTAAGTAAAAGATCACATGAAGGCTTCGCAGCGCTCCCTCTCCCCCCCCCCCCGCCAGTGAAGTTTCGGGTTCGTTCTGAGGCCACTTCAGCGGGAGTGAAAGTCGGAGGGTTTTGTCCTCGCGTCTCTTCGCACTTTCACCCTTCGCGCGAAACCGGGCAGACGGGCAGAAGACGCCGGATGGCGAAAAGATGTTTTTCGCAGCAATATCCCGTCCACGCCAACCGCTGGAGGATGCGACGAATCGGTGGCGAAGTTTAGACTCGACCAGCGCAAAGTAAAGTATCACAATGGCGGTAAACATTTCGTTTCGGCGTCCTCGTAAAACGCTCCGACTGGGGAACGTTCGGAAGCTCTTCAAGACCTGAATCCGCAGCAACAGCCAGAAGTGGGCGTGTCTTTACCCCGGTTGCCGCCTTCCTCTGTGCAGATCCGGCTCTCGCCGGGCGAAGGCCGGTCAGTTGGTCGCCAAAGAGTCACGTTTCACCTCGTCTGTGTCGCCGGGAGAGAAACCGGAGGACGCGTTTGAGCACCAAAACCCACCGGGAACTTCTCGCTCTCTCCAGATGTTTTTTGCCGGCTTCCTTTTTTTCTCATTGTCTGAATATCGCTGAAGATTTTTAGCAACCCGCCTCACGAAGCTCCGGAGATGAGCTGGGTTTTATTTTGGCGGGCAGCGATAAAGGTCAGAACTTAGATTCAGTGGAAACTTGAGAAACAACCTTCAAAACACGTTTTTTCCTGCTTCCAATCAACCAAAAGTCTTCCAGCTCCAACGAAAAATATGATTTCTTGAGTCCGTCTGTGAGAATCTCCGTTTTTCCGCCGCGTATTTGTCCTCGAACGTCGCTCTTTCTCGTCCTCCTGCTGTCTCGCCGGAGCCTCGCAGAACAAACGGCCTGTTTTTCGCTCGGCTCGTAACCACAACGACATAACTGTGCCGGCTGCCAAAGCGCACACTTAATACCTCCGCCTGAGTCGTCCCGCAGCCGCCCCGGCCCGGACGTATGTCTGGACGGACATCAGTGTGGACTCCGGGTCGCCGCCTTCAAAGGGACTCGGCGGCGAGGTGGTAATTCTCCGTGAGTCAGAGCCGCGGCTCTGGCTGCAGCTGTCGGTCCATATGGCGCTCGTATTGTTCGGTTCCTCCGAAAAAGGAATGGGCCCCAGCTCGGTGCCAGAGTTTCCTTTGGAGCTGCTTTTCAAAATAAAAGGGTGGAACGAGCCATGAAGGCTGGTGGAAAAAAAACCCCACGAGATCGGGAAGATTTGCGTTTGACTTTGAACGACTGGTTTTCTGGGAGTTTGGAGGTACTGTGACAGAAAAACTAGCATTTGCAAGTGGCGGGTCTTTTATTTTGAAGGGCTCGCCACTCCCTTCAAGCCACCGGGATTGGAACCGCAATGAGAGTCGAAGGAAAACCTGAGATTAAGTCCGACTTTGAAGAAGTCGCGTCTCCTTTGAAGAAGCCCCGCAGGACGCGACCTCACACGGCGCCGCGCTGCCGGGACGCGTTTAGCCCCTCCTTAATCACCGGCCGCTCGCCGGGCGTTCATCACGGATCCGTGTCCCCCGCGCGCTCAGCGGTAATGAACACTCCTTCCCCCTTCGTTTCAGCTCCCCCCCCCTCCCCCCTTCCCCATTCTTATTCATGAAGCTGAAACAAATGCATTGGAAATCAGGCCGTTTGCGCCCACGATTGGACACGTGTATCACATGGCTGCAGACCGCCCGCTTTACGGTCGATCACCTGGAAGCGGCGGGAATGGAGGGAAGGAGAGGAAGCGAAGGGAGGGAGGGAGGGAGGGGGGAAAGGAAGGATGGAGGGACTTTTACTTTGAAAACAGGAAGAAGAAACAGAGTGGAGGGTGACGCAAGAAGGAAGAGAGAGAAGTTGTGACTGCGGGCAGATAGGCAGAGCTCACGCACAAACACACACACAGAAAAAACACACACACATACACACAAACACACTCACACAAACACATGCACATACGTGCAGACAATAAACATACAAACACACACAGAAAAAACACACACAATAAACACACTCACACACACAGACACAGACACACTCAATCACACACACATACACAAACAAACACACAGAAAAAAACCACACACATACTCACACAAACACATGCACATACAAGCAGACAATAAACACACACATACACACACAATAAACACACTCACACATACAACACAATCACACAAACATGCACAAACACTCCCACACACAAAATACATACACAAACAGACACACAACACGTACATACACACACAAACAAACTTGCACACATACACAAATGGACTCTCACACACACACACACACGGGTGTACTGAGATGCCCAGCAAAGTGCGGGGGGGGGGGCACACACATGCTTTCGAACTCATTAGTATATGCACAGTTGTGTGGAGGCAGACTCCCACAGTCACATAAATTCACTCATGTATGCACACACAAAAAACGCACACAGGCGTGTGCTCAAAGAGCACACACATGCACATACACATACACACACACACACAAACTCCCCTCAGTTGGTAATTACAGGCGCTGGCAGGGTAACAGCAGCCATACATAGTCAATGAGTGCGGGGAAAACAATGAGCACACAGAGCAGATGATTGCTGTAAATAAAAGAATGAAAGCGGAGCGAAGGGGCAGCGTGGAGGAGGACGCAACCAGACGGGGGGGGCGAGGGGGGGGGATTAAAACGGAGTTAGTGGATGGGGCCGAGGACTCGGGGGGGCGAAGTCCACGCCACCCTCTTCCCCCCCGTTTGAGATATTAACCGTTAGATTTGGGCGGCGTGGGCGGGAAACGGGGAACTTTTACTTTATTGAAGGCTAAATGTCGTGGGGGGGCGGGGGGCGGCCGGGGGGGGGGGCGGTAATCCCACCAGGTGAGGTGGGAGGAGAGGAAAAGGTTGAATAATTCCCAGGTGACCTTCAGGCTCTTAACTGGGATCTTCTCTGTCCGCCTCCGGCGCGTCGTGCCGCCGCAACTTCTGTCCCCGCCGATGCCAAACTTCGATAAATTCACACAGTGGCGGGAAAGGTCAGAGGCGGCGCCGCCACCGCCGCCATCGCCGCCTCAGAAGGTCACTTTCACATGAAACAGACGCTCTTGACTCATCAGGACGAGTCGAAGCTGAGTATCCGGAGCGACGGTTCCTCTCGTGACTTCGCGCGACCAAACTTCACCGTCGAAGGTTTATTTTTCATCGAATCCGTTTGTCTCGAACGTATAAAGGATTCGCTGGTTTCCTGATGGCGTTGCAGCTCCGTTTGCAGTTTTCTGTTGTTGGCATGAAGTTAATTTTAAAGGTTTCTGTTCAATACTCAACAACTCAGGAGGTCAGTTTGTTCGTCTCAGCACTTGGAAGCGTAAAAGTTGTGAGTAAACATCAGTTTCTGCGTTTTTCTGACCTCTCAGATGAACGTTCACTCGCAGCAGAGTTCAAGCGTAATTAAAACTAATTAATCAACCAAACGAGTCGGTCGTGAAAGATGTTGGAGCGACGACTTCGTTCTGCGACGTCTCGGTGTCGTCGGGCCAAATGTTGATCTTCCTCGGAGGTTTTTACTTTCACTCTTCCTACTTTTTCACGATTCCCAGAAACTCTTTTGTTCGCTTCAACAACTTCGATTTCTTTGACTTGTGACGGACTTTAGTTCGGGATCGTGACGTGACGCTCCGATTCAAAGGAGGAAGTTATTTTCAGCTCGCGCGCCGAATCAAAAGAACTTGACTTAAATTCGGTTCACTTCCTCCGCGAAAAAGAAATAAAATAATGCGCCTCGCTTTCCGTCACGAGTTGACACGCGGAGATAAAAGTCGGTGTTGGCGCCGCAGCGGGAAAGCTCCCGAATTTGGATTTCCAAAGTGAGTTTGCTGTTTTTCAAACAAAATCGGCGCCGCACCTCCTCATCAAACGCTCCCTCCTTGTCACGCATTCTCTTTGTAGCGCCCGAATCACCTCGCAAATATTCAGTTTCATCCAAAATGTAATTAATGTTTCATACGCGTTTGAAAAGCACACCTCCGCCTGATGAGCGCCGCGCTCGCCGCCGCCACCGCTGCAGGAAAACACGGCCCCCCGAGACTCCCGAGGATCCGCCGGTTGGGATGTCGCAACGGCTGACGTTTGGACGGCCGGCCGGCGGTTCAGCGAGTGCACGCCGAACGTGAGCGGCCTGGAGACGATCGGTGACACGGGCGGAGTGGCGTCCGTATTAGCTGATGTGTATCTTAGCTGATTATGTGGCGCGGGAGGACCCGAGCATCAGCTGCCGCATGATATCAGCGGCTCAGATCGGCGGGAGCGCCGCGGCCCGAGGTCGGGACTTAAAGGGCCAAGCCAGGCTAAAAAGATTAGCCTGTTCTGGTGCTAAGATGATTTTATCTGTTCAAATGAGTTAATGACAATTGGCTTTAAAGGGCCCGGACTTTTCCTTGAAGCAGGCACACAACCAGGAAGTGCTCAGTCGCGCTCAGTTGTTTTTTGCCCCCCCCCCCCGGTTCACAGGGAAGCTTCACGCCAAACACGCGGCGCCTGAATCGGAACAGAACAAAGGCGAAGAAACGGGGGATCAAATTCTGTTCTTTAACAGCCGCAATTCACCAGCAGATGGCAGCAAAACCCTCAAAAAGACAGTCATAAAAGCTAGCTGGCTCATTGCTCTTCTTCCTCATGTCTCTGTCTTAATCCGCTGAGTTCTGTGCACCACCCAGTGGCCTGGTGGAGGTACTGCATTTTCAGGAAGCTTTCTGTGATACGAAGCAGACGTGTTGAAGTTTTTTGTGAGCTGTTCTTGCTTTTATCACTATATTTTATTCCTTTTTGTCTCTTTTAATGTCTCCAGCTGAGTTTTGAGCACCCCCTAGTGGCCTGGTGGATGTACTACAGCGTCTTCAGGCCAAAATGTGTCCTTTCGGTGGAACAACTTGTCCTATAAACTCCGTAGAGAAATGATTTGTGATCCAAGTCACATTAAAGAGGGTTTGGAGATTGAAGGGGGGGGGGGTCTCTGTGTCTTGGGGCCCCTCGTTTGCCTGGAAAAGTTGCAGCGTAACCAGGTGAAAGGAGACGTGATCGGTATTTTCCAGCCTCCTCGCGAGCGCTGACAGTCGATGCGTTTTTTTATTTTTTTTTTCCCCTCCCGCTGCCGCTTTTTTTCTGCTCTGCCGTGATTATACAGCAAAGACAGGCTGAGTGGCGTATCGGGAGACGGTGGAGAGGAGGGGGGGGGGGTGGTGGGGAGGGCAGAGGGAGGGAGGGAGGGAGGGAGGGAGGAAAAAGAGAAGCGCATGGAGAAGGGAGGAAAAGAGACAGTCATCTTTGATCACGCAGCGCTGCTTCTTCACTCCATCTAATCAGCTTGGAAGTCGTCCAAAGCCTGCCTACTCTGAGACAGACGAGAGGTGTGTGTGTGTGTGAGAGAGTGTGTGCGCGCGTGTTCGTGTGTGTGTGCTCAGCTCGCACACAGATTGTGTGTCTGTTGTTTTTGCGTCAGTGCACATACCTATTGCACACTTAGTGGAGAGAATATGTTTCCAAAAGACTGAGGTTTGTGTGTGTGCGTGATTGCGAATCAGTGTTTGTGCACGAATGTGTGTGTGTGTGTGCAGGCCTCTGTGTGTGTGTGTGTGTGTGTTGCATAATACCCGTGTATGATCTCCTAATTGCCACGTCCTGTTTCCAGACAGACTGGTACAGAATGTACACAGCTGAGTGTATGTACCGAGCTGTCTGTGGTCAATGCACGGTACATTGATCTGTCGTCATTGACCTATATAACGCTTGCAGCAGCCCCGCTCGCGTGTGTGCAACAAGGTCGGCGGGGTTGACTGGAGTCAACCGCGAAAAAACCTGCCGTCGACTGTTTTTTCCTTCCGCCCAGTTTCCACTTTTTTCTTCTCGTTTCTCTTGAACTTCTCAGACGCCCTTTTTTTTTTGTCCCGTCACATTTCAGGTGGAGTCTCGTGACTTTCTGAGTTTGCGTGCTTCAGAGTGTTCCTCTGACAAGTACCAACGTCCATTTATGGTAAAAAAAGGAACGAAAAGGAGTATTTATGAATTGAATGTGAGAAAAAAAACACCGTTTGTTGAAACAGAATTGCTGAATTAACTCCACACGGACTCGTATTTTTCTAAGGTTTACGGAGCCAAATGAGAAATTCATCTGACGGATAAAAGATGAAGGAATAATAACGAGTGCACGGGTTTTATAGCGGCTTATGCGCCGTTATAAAACCACATAAATATGCACTTTAGCTGCTCGCTTTGTTTGAAAGATTCAAATAAGGCGGCGGCCACTTTTCTGATGAATGTTTGTCCACTTTAATTGGTTTTTTATGACCGCTTGCTTCGCGTCCCGCAGGCCGCCTGAAGTACGCCCCCCCCCCCCCAGCCTCCCCAAGGAAGGCGAGCCGGCTCGCGGTTAAACATTTCCTCGCTGCTGCCGGAAGATAAGTTACAATGTAAACCTGGTGTCCCAAGACGAGGGGGGGGGGGGGAGAAAAGCCAGAGACGGTGTCATAACGGGACTTTCATGAAGTTTGGATTTCAAAATAAAGCTACGCTCGCGCCATTTTTGGTGCGCAGATGCTGATTTCTGTCATTCAGACTCAGTTTTAGAGGAAAATGTGACTTTATTCGTCGTATTTCGCTTCGTTTTGCTTCTTGGTTGGCTTCAGTTGGATTTCATGCGTCGCAGGGAGAAAAAGGAAGTAGTTGTTGCACTTGTGTCTGAGCCGGAACATCACACAGACCTCAGAGCTGTTTGGTGCATGAAGTCGGCGGGATCTCTCACACTCTGATGCCATCTACTGTCCCGTGTGGAGAAGTGTCGCCGCACCGCGCCACGCCGGGTTCAGGGTTCAACGCCGGGCCACCGCGCAGAAACACCGACCGCGTGTCCAGCAAAGACGCAGCGAGTCGAAGCGAAGAAGCGAAGATTTCGGCCGTTGATGGACTAAATGTGACAAAACGTCTCCAAATCTGATCGGCAGACGCTTTCATCCAAAGCAGATCTGAGTTGGAGTGATTTAATGTTCGTACTAATCGGCAGTTTGACTCGATTGGTGTTTCTCTGGTCTAATTCCCACAAACTCCAGTGAAAAAACCCCAAAAACGTGATAAATTGCAATAAAAATATGTAGAAAATTTGGTTTATTGGGGCATTTTTCATAAAATTAATCTCAAAGTGCTAAAAAAAAATTGCTGCAGTTTTTAAAACTGCGAAATAAATCATCAATTTGATGACTGAAAAAAAGCTGAATGCTGAATTTTGCTGAAGCACACAGAAGATTCAATGTTTATACGACAAAAACTGCCTGAAAAGTCCAAAAGAGGTTAAAAAATGAAGCTTTTTAAATGTTTTTAGTTTAAATAACTTCATTTAGTTTCACAAACAGGTCTGTTAAACTCCCTTGTGCTTTTATTTTGAAGGCTCCTGCTTGTGTTTGCTGGTGAGAGTGTGTGTTTACATCAGTGTTTGGTTTCACTGTAAGGCTTTAAAGGGGGGGGGTGTTAAACTCAGTCTGGGGGGCTTCAGGTGAAAAAAAAAAAAAGAGTGTGGTAAACAGTGAATCATCCGTTTCCACTGGTTTTGTGGAGCAAACACGTCACTTATTCGGCTTTTTCTGGCAAAAACAAGATTGTTGCTTTACGGTCCGGTAATAAACGTCCTCAGATGTTCACATTTTTTCAGTTCGGAGTCGTAGCGACGGAGGAAATCGGAGAAAATAGGGCAAAAAATTGTGTGAATTCAGGCTTTTATATCTCATGAATGTTTCCATTGGAAGCGTGAGAGTCGTTGGATCATGTGACCCCGTTTTACCGCGACCCCTCCGACCCACGCGCAGCATCGATTCGCCGCCGCAGTCATGTGGCCGACGCATATAAATTGTCCCCCCCCGCCCCCTCCAGATCGCTGCGTCAGTGCTGAGGCGTGTCCGTCCGCTCGCTAAGCCGCCATACCGCCCGCTCGCCTTCTGGTGCGAAACGCGGCGGGAACAGGCTGCGTGTGCAGGATCCGGGTCAGCTCAGGACACCGGCGTGTTCCAGACCACTCGTGTTGTGGTGACGCTGGTGCCCTCATCTGGCCCTGCCGGCTCCTCACATGGTCGTATGCATCGCGGTGGAGGTGGGCCAAGCGCGTCACGGGTCTCAGGCATACATAAAGGGTGACTCATGCCTCCGGGAGCGCTTGTATAATACGTTTATTATTGTATTTACACTCCAATGTTCCCAGATGAGAGGAGGAGGCAGCAAAAAAGCACAGAGGGGGCTTTAGCGAGGGGGGGGGGATCAAGACTGTTGCCCCAAACTATGAATAGACAGTAATATTTTAATCTCTGGCAAGTGTCCACGGTGTTAACGGGGATAATCCCCCCCTGAACCCTGCGGGCCCTGAAACATGACACAGTTAATAACGATTAACCGCCGCCAGCGTGTGATTTTTGTCAAACTTTAGAAAAACACGACGGGGACGCGCCGCCGTCCGCAACGACGCGCAGGAAGTCGTCCAAACCGGACGCCTCCGACATCAAAGGAAACAAGCGCCCCCCACCCCTCTCCCCCTTCTCCCTCCAGCCACAGCAGTGGTTCCCTGTATGAGGGGGCGGCGGGGGGGGGCATAAGGGGGGGGGGGGTCCGAGGCTTTTCCTGCAGCGAGTAAAACCTCTCACGAAGGCGTGGAAGATTACAGAAGATGTTGGGAGGTGCCTCGTGCTTTTATTCTGAAGGTTCCGGTTGGAGTGGGTGTGTCCAGGAGTGGTTGGCTTCGCTGTAGTGTTTCACTGAGGCCACAGACCCCCCCCCACCAGACTCCCAGTCTCAGCTTTTATTTGCTAAGACAAGTTATCGACTCGTCTCCTGTCGCCAAGCGACTGAAGCAAGTAGCCTTCAAAATAAAAGCACCGGACAGTTTTCCAGGTCTGATCAAGGGGTCTCAGGTCCCCGTGGGCTCATTGTGTAGTTTGAGACGATCGCATCGCCAAATATTAATAGTCCATCTCTGGATAAAACCCCCCCCAAATGCGACGCGATCCCCCGGTTGGGTCCGTTCATCGCCGCCGCGTCGGGTTTTGTGTTCCTCGCCACGATCCGAAATAGCTGCAGGCTGCAACACAATGAGGCTGGTGTCAAATGGCGAGGCGGGCGGAGGCTATTCTCAGAGGCGCTTCCTGGAAACCGGATCCCGAACTGGGAGCCGAAAAGTTTCCTTTGGACGGAATCAAAACGGGAAAGTGTTTGTCGGGACACGAACACAATCGGGTGTCGTCTCCAGGTGTTCGATTTCAGCCCGAGAGGAGCTCAGAGTCACGCAACTTCCCTCCGTTATTTTGGTTTCGGGCCGACGTGTTTCGCGTGTTTTTGTTTCGCAAGAATAAGCGCGTAAAGTTACGTTTCCTCCCCGAACTTACGCGAGGCGGCGAGAGCTGGAAAAAGGCTGCGTGCGAATCGTGAGTTGGCTCAGACGGAGCGAAAACAAACCAGACTGAGCTGTTGCTTTCTCGGCGTGTTTTTCACGTCTTTACTCGCGCAAAACTGGAGCGAAGGCGACTTTTTTTTTGACACCTCCTTGCCTCAAACTGACCATGTGATTGAAGCTTTTTCAACATGCTTTTATAGCGCTCTGACAAGGTGTTAATGTTTCTGTGAAAAGAAGGGGGGGAGGGGGAAAATAAAGAGAAGTAAAGCTGGAAAAATTACAGGCTGCAATTTAGCCCGAATTCCTTTCAGAGGACCCGTAAGTAGCTTATGATAAATTAGATTTACTTCCAACCAGACAGAGGTTGTATTGTGGGAGCAGACGAGCTGCAGGCGCTGACCTCTGGGCCGCTGAAACCTTCCAGCCTCGCTTTTCCCGAAGAAACGAGTCGAAGAACAACTCCGGAGACGTCCGAAACAGATCAGCCCCCAAAAACAGCAGCTTAGTCGACGGCAAAACTCGGATATCAAACGTAAAAAAGAGTCGAAGCTTCAACACTTTTTGGAGAAAGAGAAAATGAAGAAACGTGAAAGAAGCAGAATAATGTCAAGAAATAAATGTTGCAAACAGACATTTATTGAGAGTTTGAATGTTCTTCCTGATCCTTTTTGCAGCTTTTTCCTTCATTTCAGACAAACTTTTTACTCAATTCTGCAACTTCTTCTTAAGATTTGTTGGCATAAACGTGTGTGTGGGGGTTATTTGTTCGTTACAGTAGGCTTGGCTACATTTTTACGTGGTAGAACAACACGTTTATGCAAATAAAGTTTGCAAAAATGAACTTAAAGTGCCATCAAAAGGGAATTTTTGAGGAAGCAGAGTCAAGTTTCTGTTTTTTGAGTTGTTTCCTGCCTTCGTTGTTGATGTCATATTTACTCTGACCACTAGAGGGCGATAAATATCAATACTCCTGATGCAAACGCGACATTCGAGCCCTGCTTCTTCTTCTGGTGTTCTTGTGTCGGCCTTTTTCTTTTTCAGGCACTTTATTAACATGATTTTATTTCTTCTCTTTCTTGTTTTTGTCGTTTTAATCACATTTTCACTTTAATAAAGTCAATTTGAGAGGACAAGAATAAGCATTTACTGACGCGACGAATCAATTTTGGAGGAGAAAAAAACCTGGAAAGTCTCTGAGATTTAATGTGAATATAAAGATGTCGGCAAATCTGTGTTGTTACGTAACGCTGTGAGTCGAACATGGAGCGAAACGCCGGATGATGCCATGGCTCATGTCTTCCTCTCTCTCTCTCTCTCTCTCTCTCTCTTTTTATCTCTCTCTGCACCTCCAGCTGTCTGCCCCGCCCATCCTGCTCCTGCCCGCCAGTCGCCGCCCGCAGCCTCAGATGGTCAACTGCTGAAGGGGCCGCCAGCGAATGCTGAGCAGGCTGGCGAGCTCGGGGTCCGCCTCTTTGTCCTGTGATTGGCTGCTGGACGGGACTGAGGCCCAATGGAGCCAATGTCCAACAAGCAGGATAGCAACTCATCAGAGGGAGACGAGAAAGGGTGAGACAGTGTGCGTGTGCGTGTGCGTGTGCGTGTGTGTGTGTGTGTGTGTGTGTGTGTGTGTGTGTGTGTGTGTGTGTGTGTGTGTGTGTGGCTTCATGTTTGATGTAAACATGAAAGGAAAGACACGATTAGCAGTTTGACAGAAACGTCGGTGGAAGGAAGAGCTGCAGGGACGCGCCGACCGGTTCGGAAAACTGAAGTAAACAAAAAGTAGCGATCACATGACGGCCCGCAGAGCGCCGCCCGGCTGCGCGGCGGGCAGAGACCGTCTGCTGTTTTGTTTTTTTCTGTTGTTGTTGTTTATTTTTTTTTATTTTGAAGGGTAAACCAGGGAGGGCAGCGCACAGCGCTCTGTCACGCTGCCATCTGCGCTCACTACGGCTCTCCCGCACGTGGAGCCGCACACAGACGTGCACACAGACGTGCGCGCACGCCGCCCTCATCGCCTCATCAGATTAATTCACAAAGAGGCGGGCAGGGCGAAGGTGGACGCAGCGGGAAAAATGCGAAGCGGCGCGGTGAAGCCGCCCTCGTGTCGACTCGAATAAAGACTGAAATGAAGTCAGTTCTTAAAACGACCCTGAGAAGAGAAAAAGAGAAAAGTATAAAGATTTACTTCTTTATTTCAGTCATTTCCAAAATGTATTTCATGACTTTTTGGGGGCTGGACGGGGGGACAGCGTCTCAGCAGAGACGTGTCCTCCCCGCCGTCTCCCCCTCCAACCGGGAGGCATCCGAACCAGATGCCCCCCGAGCTTCCTCGGCCGACTCCTCGCTATGTCGAGGAGCAGCGACTCTGCTCTGAGCTCCTCACCCGCTCCTGCAGGGTGCAGCAGAAGCTCCTCATCATGCTGATGTTGCCCCACCGTCCACGGGAGGGGAGCATAAGGGGCATCTGGCCATGATTACTTCGCAATTCTACTCTCACGGTTGTTTTAATAATAGTCATAATAATAATTGATGGCCTTTTCAGTGTGTGTGTGTGTGTGTGTGTGTGTGTGTGTGTGTGTGTGGATTAGAGGGCTGGATTAGGAGCAGTGAGGGCAGATGGAGCCACAGACACCAAAGGACAGCTCAGGACGCTTCAATAAGTGACATCAACGGAGAGATTGCGGCTTTGCGTTAGTGCACATGCGCGAGTGTGTGTGTGTGTGTGTGTGTGTGTGTGTGTGTGTGTGTGTGTGTGTGTGTGTGTGTGTGTGATATTCTCGCCGACTGTCATTGGGCATGCACGTGTTTTTCTGGGCGCTGCCTCATGCTCTGACCCCTCCCCCCTGTGATTACTGAGTCATGGAGCACGCACAGACGCACGCACATGAAACACACACACACACACACACACACACACACACACACACACACACACACACACACACACACACACACACA
>JASSRZ010000065.1:10075348-10092284 GCA_032164315.1 Malacoctenus gilli
TCCCCCCCCCCCCCCCCCCCTCCCCGCACTCGCACAGAAACCTACTCCAACTCATACTAGCACTCTTTGGTGGAGAACGACGACAATCCCTGCAGGAATATGTCCACATGTGGAATGTAAAATACTAAAAATTGTACGAATTAAAGACACGGTGTGAAGTCCCACACTCATGTTGTTTTCTTCGATGTTGTTGATGATGTTGCTTTCGTTGTGCACCAAGTGTTCGTTGTTCTGCTTATTCTAGGGGTGGATGAGTTTTTTTGCAGGTTGGGTTCAAAACCCGGATCGCGTGACAGACAGACTGCTACTGATGAGTACTTTTTTGATATAGTATGTTTCTAAGAAAAAAAAGAGAAAAAAAAAAGACTTGTGGTGTGAGGACTGACAAATCTTGAGTGATGTAAAAGCAAGGGATGACGTGACTTTGTTTGGGGTAGAGAAAAAACAAGCTGTTTCTTTTGTTTTTGTTTTTTTTGTTTTGTTTTTTTTTTTAAAAATGATCCTTCTTTTCTGTCATGATTAATTTGCATCTGATTTTTCTTGGTAAGTGAATATCTGTCTATCTGTGTTGATGCTTTACTGTGAGAATATGGCTGTATATGCACTTTCAGACCATCGTTGGTGCAGTGGTAGCTAGTGCTCAAACGTCACCCAGGCGTCGGCCTTCCATTCGCCCTCAGGTCCACTAACCCCACGCCAACGCTCGCGCTTTACGCCCCCCCCCGCCCCCCCCATTTCCTCGACAACAAACGGGTCCGTTGGTCTTTTCACACCATCCAGGAGTTTTGGCGCTCGAGCCGGCTAATGCTCACCCTTGTAAATAGTAGCACTTTATAATTCACTGTTGTGTAACAGTGGTGGAAAAAAAAAGAAAAGAAAACTAAAAAGATTTTAGTGTCATAAACTACAGTGTGGTTTGAATCTGTATTCTGAATTTTTCAGAAAAAAAACAAACAAAGAAAGAAACGAAAAGCAA
The DNA here is from genome assembly GCA_032164315.1 of Malacoctenus gilli. Classification (NCBI taxonomy): domain Eukaryota; kingdom Metazoa; phylum Chordata; class Actinopteri; order Blenniiformes; family Labrisomidae; genus Malacoctenus; species Malacoctenus gilli. Next base: position 10,076,325 of record JASSRZ010000065.1, read on the forward strand.
TTTGTTCGAGTTTTCGAAACCTGCATTTGGGTTTTACTGCTTCCCGAATTTTTTGTCGTGTTCTGCCACTGTTAGCTCGACTCAAACTTTGACGAGTTTTTCTCTTCCAATGTAAGCATTTTTTAAAAAAAGAAATAAATCTTCCAATCCTTTACTTAAAGCTTTATGGAAAAACCCAGAAAAGAAAAAAAAACCTTTTTTGAAAAAGTTTATTTTCAACGTTTCAAAAGGAAAAAAATTATTGTATTTTTTTCACGATAACGACCATTTTTAATGTTATTTATTTTTTTCCTTTTTTGGAAATAAAATCCCAACAATCCAACTCATCGTTCATCGACGCACGTTCGGTAATGAACACATATTAAGACATTAAAGTCTCAACGCGAATGAAAATTCACGCAAACACACCAAAAATGTGGTTTTTCCAAAAGCCATAAATAAACTTAATTCAATCAGTATTACTTTTTGTAACCCTCACACAACGTTTGCCCCTGTGTGCCATAAACGCTAACTTCGGCTAACATCGAGTTAGCTCAGCTAACTCGCGAACTGTGACCTGATTAATAGCTATGCAGATAAGAGTGTGTATATATATTTTTTTGTTACGTTATTGGTTGTAACGAAAGCGACAACTAATTATGCACAGAACTTTTTTGTCCCAAATTCAAGCGAAACGCCTTCCCGCGACAAACTTTGTTGCTATTAACCACAAGCGAGTTTTCGAACCTAATATTAGTCTTAAAAGGATCTCATTTCTCCCAACGTACACAAAACGGAGTATTTCTGTCCTTTGTAAATACTCTTGTTGCTCTCCAACTTCTGAACTTCTCCTGTGCTGGCACTTTGAAAAGTTAGCATGCACATATTTACTCCGATGTTGTGTAAGGACCAATGAGACCGGTTGTTTTTGTACTGCAAGTGGGGGGTTTTTTTGTTTGTTTTTCCAATCATTTTTTTTAGGGACTGTAGAAAAATATGTGCGTAACGACTGGGGTCAGTTTGTTTTTGGACATAATTTTACTCCAAATTCACGCAAACTCTTAAACTTACTGAGACGTCCGACGCGAACTTGATCTTTTTTCTTTTTTTTTTTAAATTTACGAAAGCCATTTTATGTTCTTTTTCAATGTTTCTGTGATTCAAAGCGAGGAATTAGAACGTTGGACAAATAACGTAGCGACATGGTATTGAGGCGGCGGTACAGCTCGATTTCTGGTGAGGTTAATCGAGGTTAACTCAAACTGGTATTCACGTTAAACTGCTAAATGAAGCCAGTTATGTTTCTTTTCTTCCGGAAACTTTACAACAAGAGGAAAACCAAATATTTCCTCAAAAAACTGATCCCTGTACGGCACAAACATTTTTTTCGACAACTCCTCGTGCGTTTTAGTTTCCACTGAACATTTCACAACTTCCAGATTCCGCGCAAATCTCGATATTTTTCCATTTTTTTTAGGGTTTTTTTTTGGGGGGGGGGTCACTTCCGAAATCCTTCGTGTTGGTGGAGCTGAATGTGAATGCGAATCCGAGTCCTGCTCTCTGCAACTGCTTGGGCTGTATCACTTTGCTAAGCTGGGCATTTGCTCTTTACTCCTGATCTGGGTCAACATACACAGACGACACTTCGCATCTCGGCCTCAGACCGGGCCTCATCCTGCAATGTACAAATCCGCCATACGTACATAGAGACATACATGCCTACATATATATTCTATATAGATCTCAATGTTGTGACAAGATTATTGCTTTTGATGGAAACTAAGCCTCACCATTACAAAAAAGATGAAAGTGTAACAGAAACCGTGAAGAAAAATATCACCATAGAAACCAAAAAAATACAAGAAAAGAAGAAAAAAAGGTTTATACAACTACTCATACCTCATCGTACTGCTTTGCACCAGAGTAAAGGAGGGGGAGTGATCAGTCTCAAGCAAGGAACAATATCGTACGGGAGCCGACGACCGAGCGCCGTCTCGGCGAGGTCGCAAAAAGTTCGACTCTTTTTCTGGGATCGAAGCAAAATTTCGAAGGCCTGAGATGCAAACATTTTTCAGGGGGGGGTCTTTTGGGGGTGGGGGGGGGGGGTCTTGTGGCCGAGACAGATCGAGTCTGGAAGTTTCTGGTTGACGCCTTTTCACATCCCAGAAGATGTAACGCTAGACTTGGTTCGAAAGAAAAAGATGGAAGACAAAAAGGACAAAAAAAAACAACAACTTCCGCTCCAGATGTGTCATTGATGTGGGGTGAATTTGGTAAAACGCTTACCATTGTAACAATATTGTGGCTCGAAAAAACAATGCACTTAACTTTGTTATGTCTATAAGGAATCGATAGCATGAAATATGAAGCCATGCTTTGAGTATTTATCATCAGCTGGCAGATATTTATTCCTTCTCTATGTGTGTTCTGCCCTGACAAACCAAGAGAGGACCGCAGCTTCATCAGGACGCGAGCGTGAGCGAGAGGGCGAGCGAGAGGGCGAGCGAGGGACGCGTTTTGGCTGAAGGAAACCGTTGAAAAAAAAAAAAAGCAAGCTCAAAAACTACAGCGAAAAGAACGATGTCATCCCCCCCCCCCCAAAAAAAATACACGCAAGAAAAACTGGCCGGGAAAAAATTGTGCCTTCGATACGGAAAAAACTCAGCACCCAAAGTCCCGCCTCCCTCCCCCTCTCCTCCCCTCTCCCCCCCCCCTCACCATGATGACAATGTCCTCTCTTGTTTTTGTTGTTCCTTCGCAGACCGCCCCCCCACCCCAACACACCCCCCCCCCTCCCGATTGGAGAAACATCACGTGCGGCCCTGCACACGCAGACGGCCTCGTCCCGCTTGCGAAGCAGCCATAAGGGTTTTTTTTTTGGCAGAGCACAGTGTTGAATGTAAAGCTGAATGTGACGTGGGTTGAAGCGCCCCGAGATGAGAGTCTGATGGCGTATTTGATTTTTCTTGCCGGTCGTGGGTTTGTGATGGGCACGGTTGTTGTCTTGTTTTTTCTGTGACAAATCATTCATGGCACAATCAGAGAATGGCATCTCAATGGCTCAAAGCTGTTTGTGTTTGTGGCTATGTGACATTCATTTTCAACATTATAAAATTATTTGATATCACTCCCGCCTCTCCTCGTCTTTGCTCGGCAGCGAAACCACACGCTCGAAGCCGCTGGCCGCAGACGAAGCGCGGCAGGATGACCTCGTGTCGGACGACAACGTCAGCCGTCGCGTTTGATCGTTTGTTGACCTTTCGTTTTCGGCAATTCAATCAGCCGGACACTGCACGTCACTGCAAACTATGAACATGAAGAATCATGAGGTTTTCGATGGAAAAAGTACTTTTTTGGACCATTTTTCACCATATCGAACGTCTATCGTCATGGTAACGAGTTTGGAAACGATGTCAACGAGAGTTTAGCGAGAAATACAAACATAGAAAGCTGCCAAACGTCGTCTTTCGTATATTCTTCTATGATTTCGCTCCTATTCTGTTGGTTCAGGTCAGAAACGAGGTCTCAAGAATCTCGAGTAGAGCTAAAATACAGCCGAGCGCTTTTATTTTGAAAGCTCGTGATGCTGTGTTTGGCTGCACTGTAATGTGACGGCGCAAGAAAAGATTACACACATTATCCGACATCCAGTATTTGTAGAAAGTTAATTGAAGTTAATTGATTTGAGGCTTTAAGCAGGTGAGATGCAGTCTCAGTTTGTCCACTAGAGGCCGCCTGTCATCCAACACAAGCAGTGGTTCAGCAGATAAGGGGGAAAATTCTCAAACCTTCACAATAAAGGTGTTGACGGATGCTAAAAGGTCAACTTCAAAGGTCTTTCACCTGAGAACCGGCTGCAGAAACCTTCGACTACGAGTTTTTCGAGGCTTTTGTGAACGTTTTCACGAAAATCGAAGCTGCAAACTTCCCATTATTTCCCGGAGTCACGGCCCAGTTTGACGTGGAGCTCCAGCTGCATCCTGTTGGGTTTAATCATCCTTGAAATGTGTCTGGATTGACTCCACCTGCGGCCGGCTCTAATTGATCGGACAGACAAAGGCGGCGCGCGGCGCGAAGAGGAGCGCCGCTCGTCTCCGGTTGCACTCGGAGACAATAAGCTGCTTCCTCCGAATCACGGAGAGCTGCAGGAATCCTGCCGTCTGATTGTGATTACGATGCAGACCTCAAAGTGGACTCGTGAGCCGCTTTTTCCGTGCTTCAGGTTTGCCAGCGAGGTCAAGGAAGCCTCGTCTCCCGGTAAAGCTCAAACGCTCGCACACCAACACGCACACACGAGTCTTTAAATTCAAAGCGACCGCTTCTTTCCTTCCCCGTGTTGATGCATAACTCTGCGTTTGATTGAAACAAAACAACTCCGGGTTCTGGGAAACGGGGTCAGAAGCGGAAACGCGGCCCCGGGTTTAATTGACGCTCCGCAAACAACATGTCGAACGCGGAAAGGAATTCGATTCCGGGGTAAATCTATGGCGAGAGACGATCCCTTAATCGCTGTTGTGTGTTTTTGTTGACATTGGACTGAGCTCGTGATGGTTTCTCTTGATGGCCCTGTGTGTAAATATTTCCTGGAGCTTTAAGGAGTGAGGTAAGTTTTCCTGGCAGCTCCTCCGCTTCGGGTCCGGCGGGGATTTTGGACGCGTGGAAACAAAAACGTATACGGCAGCTCGCGAAACGAAGTCGGGACGCGGCGTTCGTTCAGGAGGACGATTGGCTCTGATTTTCAAGCTCGGTTTCCCTTCCTGTCAAATGGGTTCCTGCGTTAAAGCACGTTGGGAACGAAGCCTGACGCACGGTGTGCAGCGCTGCCAACTCCTCAGGAAGGAAAGCCACTGGTAGCAGACTCCAAAAGACGTCTTCGCCCGATGCATGATGGGAAATTGGCCAGGTACGATTCAGCAAGGATGGAAATCTGATCCGACTGAAGCTGAGAGAGGACGCCGGTGTTTTTTTGTCCAAAACGAGTTGACGTACTCGGCTCTATAAGGTGGCGGACCAGCTGTGCGTTACTCATCAGCTCAGTGATCCAAATCGGGGCGCGACGGCGAGCAGAACAAGACGTACTTTTACATCAAGAGTCTCCGAAACACCAGGAAAAAGTCATTAGATTTGTTGCTGGTTGCTTTTGATCAAGAAAAGTCACAGAAGATTCGCAAAGTTGCCAGATTCAGTGAGAAAATGGCCAGGTTCAGTCGGGAAGTTGCCAGATCCAGTCGGGAAGTTGCCAGATCCAGTCGGGAAGTTGCCAGATTCGGTCAAAGTTGCCAGATTCAGTCGGGAAGTTGCCAGATTTGGTGCGAACGTTGCCAGATTCAGTCAGGAAGTCACCAGATTCAGTAAGAATGTTGCCAGATCCAGTCGGGAAGTTGCCAGATTCAGTCAAAGTTGCCAGATTCAGTCAGGAAGTTGCCAGATTTAGTAAGAATGTAACCAGATTCAGTCTGAAAGTTGCCAGATTCAGCCAAGTTGCCAGATTCAGTGAGAAAACAGCCAGATTCAGTCAGAAAGTTGCCAGATTCAGCCAAGTTGCCAGATTCAGTCAGAAAACAGCCAGATTCAGTCGGGAAGTCGCCAGATTCGGTGAGAATGTTGCCAGATTCAGTCCAAAAGTTGGCAACACGGCGTCAACGAGGCCCAACTGCGCAAAAGTTATTCAAGCAAACTGGATTGAAACATTCTCTTGAATCGAAAACCGCCGAGTGCTTTTATTTTGAAGGCTCGTGCTTTTGCATGTCAATGAGTGAGCGTTTCCACCAGTCTTTGTCTTCACTTTAAAGCTCTGGTGAGTCGGAGGCCGTACAGAGGGTCCGTCGCCTCTCTTTGGGGCCTTCAGAAAACCTTCATGAGGAAACGTTCAGAAACTTCTCTCTGTCTCTGTCTCTCTCTCTGTCTCTCTCTGTCTCTCTCTGTCTCTCTCTGTCTCTCTCTCTCTCTCTTTCTCTTTCTCTCTTTCTCTCTCTCTCTCTCTTTCTCTCTCTCTCTCTTTCTCTCTCTTTCTCTCTGAGGAACAACCAATTGCTTGGTTCCAGGAAGTTGCACAAACTTCTGATGACCTTTCGCACCCTGCGGAGACGTGCGACTCGATCAACGTGTTCCTTTATCGCGCCCCGCAACTCACGGTTGTCCAAGAACTTCCCGAGTACATTAAAACGCAGCGTAATTTGATGTGACGCGTCTGACATTTTCTCAGCAGACGGCTAACACCTGTTTTTCCTCTCAGCTGCAGACGCGTCCACACCTACACTCGGCAAATTAATCCAATTACAAATGATGGATGGAGACGAAGTCGCACGCCGCCGCCACCGCCGCCGCCATCCCCCGCTTGATCCTGCCGACACGCGGCTGTGACGAGGCGCCGGTGAAACGGTAAATACCGCGGCTCCGCTGCCGCTGACAGCTGCTCGGCTGTCACCGGCAGACGTCACTCGCCGGAACGTCCGAAAAACTGGAAACGTCCCAGCTTTTCTGCACATCTGTCGGTTTTTTCGGGGGGGGTTTCCAAAAGCTGCTTCGAATTATTGCTGAGCCAGAGAAAAAAACGCGCACCGAGAGGATTAAATTAGTACAACAGCATGACCAGGAAAGTTGGACCAGGCATAAAAAGTACACGCTGAGATGTGCCAGGTGATGACAGCAGTTCAGAGGCTTTTACTTTGAAAGAGAAACCTCCAGTAAATCTCTGGGTGGAGAAAATGGCGTGTTGTGATTGCTGAGGTACAATCAGTCGGTTAAAGGATACAAACGAAACTTCAGGATTTGCCAAACGATGACAGGTGCTGGTGACGGGCTTTTACTTTGAAAGAGGAAGATGCCTGCAACCGATTTACTCCTGGAAAAACACTGCTGGGATTGTTAAAGTACAACTGTGGGCTCAGGAGAGGATGGAGACTGACGTGCAGGTGGTAACGTGCTGCTGAGAGGCTTTTATTTTGAAAAGGGAAGCTGCAAGTCTGTCACATTTTATTTACAGTCTGAAAGAACTGTCGAATGAGAAAATATGAACCCCAAGTTGGTTTTTCGATTGTTTTGTTGCCACGTCAACAAAATTTTGTGTCTCTAAGACTTTTATTTTGGCGAAGCTTCTTCACTAAATTGCTTTTAGCTGTTGGGTCTTTTTCTCCAACTCAGGACACGTAAAGAAAATCAACGTTGTTTATCGTGAAGATAAACACGTGAAACGTAACTCTGACGTCCGCTCGGCCAAACTCGACAACAGACCGCAGAATTCTCTCTCGAACTCGTTGACTCGTCAGAAACGCTCGATGTCACGCTGGATGGAGCGACGTCGTGAAGGCGGCGGCGGCGGCAGAGCAGCGGCGAGCAGCTTTGCTCCCCGCCAATCCGAAGGCTCCCTGTCGACTCCTGTATTCCCTCCTGCCGTCAAAAATCCTCGTTGTAGCGGGACGAGCTGCAAACTGGCATGAATAATGTGTGACACACACGCACACACGCGCGCACACACACACAGGGACATCCATTACAGCGCTCTCCTCCCAGCGAGCCTCTATAAATAGCCGACTGTATTCCGATGATGCTGGCGGACTTCCTTTTGTGTTTTCAGTCGTTCTGCAGGCTGCAGTAAAAAGAAACACAACGTTGTTTCTCACAAATTACACACTGGGCACTCGTGATCTGATGAGACACGATGTCCCGCGGTTGCATAACAAGCCTGTGGGGGTGCGGCAGAAACGGAGGCAACAGCTGTGTGGCTGAAAAATCCTGAAAAGTCTCAAAGTTCTCCAGTGTAAAAGTCAAAATGCTGCTGATTTACTTTTGAGTTGCATCTAATTAAAAGTAACGCAGTCACTGTACGCGAGCTTAAATCGTTCATGTGCAAATCCAGCTGTGTGTAATGTCTGATTCACCTGAAAGGTTCAGCTGCGTCTGCATCAGTCAGCGGGAGGAAGATGCTCTATAATCTGGCTTGTTATTTAAAAGGTTTTTTTTATGAAATTGACTTTGCAGGAACGATAAGAAGAGAAGTAAATCGCTGACACGGTGGCAGCTCTCTTTAAATGAGGCTGCTAAAGCTGCACCATGATAAGATTTTAGCTGAAGTTTACGGGAGGAACATGCTCTATATTCCGTGTTCAGAAAAAATACTCGCAAGACTCAACAATGTAAAAATGGTCCTTGGAAAATGTATTATCTTTTAATTGTACCTGTTAATCAAGGCTACAATGCAAACTCTGGTATTCAAACAGCAGTTGTCAGTAGTTAGGAGGAAGATGCTCTATGTTTTGGATGCTTGCAATTCATAGAAGAAATGTTAGAAACCAACTTTGATTTAAGCCTGTTTTGGTTAAACGTAGCTAGCGTTGCATAATTTGCTTCCTAATCATTAGGGCGTTTCTGTGGTAAACAGGAGTTTAGTAAAATAGTAGCAGAAGAACATTGTTACGAAGGATGTTGCTGTATTTATAAAGAAAATTCTTCTTTTTTGGTACTTTTTTGCACGACAATGCAGCAGTTTGATATTTTCGGTCAGCGGATTCCAGCTACCTTTCTTTTTTACAGCTTTTTAGATCGAGATCAAGTCGGTTAAAAGCACAAAAACTCGTAAATTTAAAATGACTTTTCGCAGTTCTGTTTATTAAACGTGTTGGAGCGCAGAAAAGTAGTTCGCGGCGATGATGTAACGCGATTAGTCCCCCGAAAAGATTCCCAAAACAACCGCCGGTGTTCCCTAATGTTGGGTGGCGAATCATCACTTTCAAGTGACTTCGCCACCAGCGGGGTCACTTCAGTTAAGGAGGCTCGAAAAAGAGGCGGAGTCTATTCGCTGCAAACACACACACACGCACACACACGTGCGCGCGTATGCACGTCGGGAAGCACATGGCTGCCCCACCCCCCCTGGATTCATTCATGCAGACGGCCGTTATGTAAGAGTTACGCTCCTCTGCCGACAGACGCGTCCTTGTGTCAACTGAGGCGGAAAAAGGCGAGAGAGCGACTGAAAACAGCGGCGAGGGAGCACGCCGGGCCCCAATTTGGAGCTCCACCTGCACGAGAGAGCGCACACAACACACACACACACGCTCCATTGACTTCCATTCACGTTCTGATCTAAATTAGAAGGTTTTACTTGACTATCAGTTGAAAATATAACCAAAAATTTAACCGAACTCCAAATTATAAACATGGTTTTGCCCTGAAAATGTGACCACGAGCCTCATTTGGACCCCCGTAAGTATTGTAAATCCCACAGTGCCAGACTGTAAACTGAATCTTGTCCCCTTCAAACAAAATCAAGACACTTTAAAACAAATGTTTCTCCAACAAATGGACCTTTTTGTGAACCACTAGGGAGGAAAAAGCTACAAGACCAATTTAAGCACCATATTCTATAAGAACCTTGTTTTAGACAAGTGAATAAACCACTAAACTAATGAACCTTTGACCCCAAAGGTTGTTTACCTGAAGATTAAACGATTGTCAACTCAACCTTACTTGGTGTTTGTCCCCTTGAGGACAACAAGTCCTCATGATGTGGATGTAAACCCAAGTTCTGGTCTTGTAAACAGTCTTACACATGCACGATTCTTCAGGCCTCAACTGGGTTTGGGGAGGGGTCTCGCCGGGCGGTGGGACAAAGCGACACCTCGACGTTGGCGTCTCCGCGTCTTCACGTTGAGACGACGCGTCGAATCGCAGCGATTCTGGCTCGGATCCGTCTTTCGGAGACGCGAGATGCTTCTTCAGGACGCTGCTGTTTCCTGCTCTTTAAATTGAAGGTTAAACGTGTCATAAAGCAAAAGCTTCCCCCCAAAAAAGGACGAAGGCGGTTTTAGTTATTTTGAGTCCAAATCTGCCCCCTAGTGGCATTTCTAACAATTACAGGCTGTTTGAACAGGACGAGTTACATGTGACGTGACTTGATTTGGTGTCCATTTGTGGCGGTCTCGAGTCTGTGTGCATGTTTTCGTAGTTTTTCTTTGCCGGTTTCTCTTTGTGGCCGTTTGGTTTTTAGTCGAACTCAACATTTCTTTTGTCATTGCCGATTTGAGTCTTGTCACGGCCGAGTTGCGTCTCCAACCTGTGTGGTGTCGTCCGATTGGTCTCGTTCTTGGTGCTGTCTCTTCGTAGTGTGTATTTGTGGTCATTTTTGTCTTCATATTTTGGTCTTTAAGTTTTTTTTCTTCCTTTCCCGTCCTTTTGAAAGCCAACGATGCCTCGCTGTGAATGTCTTTCTGTCGACGACAAGTCGTGCTGTTGCGTTTCATCCGTGCTTGTCATTTTGTGGGGGGTTTTCTTCAGCTGGATTGTGTTTGTAGTTCTCTGTCATTTCTGCGTCGTTTCGATCGCCTCCGTCTCTTTGCGGTTGTTTTGTGTGTTCTTTCGTTGCCTTTACACCTGTGTTTGTGTATCTGCCTCTCCAGTAATCCTCCTCTTTAATGCCTCGTCTCTCGTCTTGCGGATCGTGACGTCCGTTTAAAGCTTCTGTATCAGAGGGAACTCGCGGCGGGGAGACGCGGGAACATGGGCAGTATTTACATATGGAGTGTGATTTTTATCATCTGAGGTTGTCAGCCAGCTTGTTGTGATGCTGATGGGAGCCGGTGAACCCGATGAACTGGCTGCGCTGCAAATCCAGCTGTCCTGCTGCTCCCTCTACTGGACGGCAGGCAACGAACCTCCACAGTAACCGTAGCTGCTCGCTGAGACCTTTTTAAAGTTTCAGGAGTTCGTTGCCGTCGGGTGAAACGAGACCCGGCAGGACGTCGGGTCAGAGGACACGGAGACAACCGCTTTTTCCATCGTTTATTACTGAATGTATGAAAAGAGCGCGACAACAATCACCAGTGTCGTTGGATAAAGTGCACTTCATGAGAGCGGTGAGGTCGTCTGTGAGACAAAGCCTACCGACGCGGGCGATCTCGCCGCGTCCTACGCCAGCGCAACAAAACAATGGTTCACGAGCTGCAGGCACCACGAAGCATGAGGGAACGCACAGTGGACACGAAACATGCTGCTGCAACGGGATGAGAAGGCTGCAGACACAAAGATACACACAAATGTGCAAAAAGGTGCGCACAGAGATCAGGGGGCGGAGCTACGAAGGTGGCACGGGGCAGGGCACTACCCTACCTGGAATCTGATTAGTTCTTTACCCTAGAAAGTACAAGTACTACATGTCGTATTCGATAAACTGATACTTTTCCGTGCTTCTACTGGACTCTATTTGGTTTATGTCGTTTTACTTCCAAATTTTCGCGTGTCAAACTTGACGCAGCAATTCAGGATGATGAAGCAACGGTTGACCTGCCCGTTGGTCAACTCGGGGGCCAGTTAACGTGTTCAACTCGTTAGTAAAGCTTGTGAGTAATGTTGGTCGAGTAGAGAGTAGAAAAGTACCTCAAAGGAGGAACTATCAGCTCGTGCGAAAGCCCAAAAAGTGAGTCTTGAGTAGAGGCGAGTCGAAGCCCAAAAACTGAGTCAATTGTCTCAATCTTAAAGCAAGAAGTCACTGAGGTACTTTCGCTGTTGGTGCCCCCCCCCTCAAAGCCCCCCCTCAGTCTTTCTGTTCCCGCCCCTGGCCGAGAGGTTCGACAGTTTCTGGCGAACTGGTTTCACATTCTGGCAGTGTTCACAATTACAATCAGAGGACTTTAATTTGTAGAAAAAGTAAAGAAAGGTGCAGGTTGGCATTTGGTTCTTTTTAGGAGGACAAATCCGCATCATGGAGTAAATTTCCTTCCAAAAGCCGGAAAAACTACAAGTTTGGACTGAGAATTGATTCTGAGGCAAGTTTGTAAACATCAAATCACAAGTTTCAGCGTTACTAAGACGGACTCTTGTTTTTTGAACCTGAAAATCATCCGATTCAGTCGTGAAAATCGGTGTCCGCTGGAGACGTTTTGGCAGTGTTTTGCAGACCCGTTTTGTCGTCGTTTCCCTCCGTGACTGAGTGTGACTGTGCGCTAAACTTCCTCTTCGAAACTCGGATGTTTTCTGACAGTGAGCAGCATGAAAACACACCAAACTGTACAGGAGATGAAGTTTCTGAGGTGGTTCCCAGCCTGCAGGGGGCGCCAGAGAATAGCGACCGGGCGGTTTGGCGCCCCGTCCGGATCAGAATCGCAAAGAAAAACCAGAATTAAATGGTTTCAAGAACTCTAAGAAAAGACCCGGGCTTTTAATTTGAAAGTTTCTGCTCGTTTGTTGGTGGGAGGATGTTTGGCTTCACTGTAAAGTTTTGCTCCCCATCAGAGCCGACTTGGACCTGGACGAGGGGAGACGGTTGGGAACCACAGCCTCAGAATCGAGGTGAGATCATACAAATACACCAAGTGAATGTCGAGTACCCGAATTTACACGTTACACGCAATGTTTTAGTTACTCGGTGTCTCCTTTGACGGATGTGCACGGTCACAACGGTGTATGTTTGTGTGTGGTCATGTGATGCAGGTACACTCAGTGCTGTCAGCTTTGGCCTCCGTCCCGTCTCGGGGGGGGGGGGCTCCTCGACGGCCCGTTTTCCGGCCGCGCAACAAAAACGTCTCGTTCTCTCCGACAGGCGGGCTTCGACGCCGTCGCCGCGGCCCCTCACTTGTTCCACAGCTGCCCGCCGGCCGCCAGCCGCTGGTTGAGGCGGCACAGCTGCCGCAGGAAGCCGTCGTTGGGTCCGATCTCCCGTTTCTGGCGCACCATGGCCAGCGCGGCGTGGACGTCCATGTTCTGGCGCAGCATCAGGTAGGCGATGACCAGGGTGGGCGAGCGGCTGTAGCCCTCCCGGCAGTGGACGTACACTTTACCTGGAGGAGATGTGGGGAATTAAGGAAGTCGCGACTCTCGACGAAGGACTGCTGCGTGTCAAGCGTCCACAAGAAAATCTCTAACGACCACAAACGGTGACAGACGCGTCATCTCTCACCTTTCCCGTTCTTGTACGCCAGCGCCTTCTCGATGAAGTCCGCCGCCTCCTCGAAGAAGACGCTGATGTCGAAGTGGTCGGTGTCGCTGGCCGCCACGCCGTGGTAGATGATGCCCGTGCCGGCGTAGAACTCGGCGTTGGTGTTGACGTGCATGAAGGAGTTTCCCTCCGCCGCGTTGAGGATGTGGGTGACGCCCAGGCGCTTCAGGCGCATCACGTTGGTCGCCACAAACCTGCGGGGGAGACGGGGGGGGGGGGGGTGAGGCGGCGCCGTGAGGTTCGTCGTGATGTGGCGTTCGAGTGAAAACGGGCTGAAACGACTCGCTCCGTTTAGACTGAGACACAAGAGTTTACAGTCTTGTTTACAGATAGAAGTTGGACAAATGGTGACAAATTGGATGTCTGCCACCAAGTGGACAAACTTGGAATTGCAGGTGTTTCTAATCTATGCAAGGTCGCTCTGAGGGTCTTCTTGAGCCCACTGGTGTTCTGTCTTCAGCTCACGAGTCGTACGTTTGCACTCCAACGTCTCCGGCTTAACGCAGCCGTTATTTGCGGCGTTCCCATCGCGCACGTTTCACTCGAGGGGGGTACCGGACCTGCGACACTGAAACAGAGATCGTTCAGCTTTCCCAAAAAGTGCTGCGAGAGAGACGAGCCGTGCTGCGAATCCGAGGGGAAAAACCTCCGGGAGCGCCGCATCACTCGGCGACTCTCCCGCCTCGCCGGCGAGCTAAAAATAGCGCCCGGCGACGCAGACCGGTGAGAATCGGGACAGACGGATGGAAGCGACACGTGGGCGCGCGCTGGCTTCAAAGGGCGCCGCTCACCTGCGCTGCGGGGAGGATCTGGGCCACAGTTGGTGTTTGTGAGGATATCTGCGGGAATGTGACGGAGAAAAACGTTCCCGGTCGGTCAGGAGGAGCCGGGCGGACGCTTCGGAGGTTTCCCTCCTCCAACCGTGACTCGCCACATCCCGAAGTTTGAATCTTTTACGCGAATCATGTAAAATTCAGGCGGTGAAGCGGCCCTGAACGTCCCGTCCTCGCCGCCCGTGATGGACTTCAGGCGGCAAACCGCAGAAATGAACGTCGCTTCAATCTGAATAATTCAACACGTTTCTGCTCTTTATTCTGACGCCAGACTGAAGGATTCTTTGTTCGTTTTAGTTCCTGAACTGTTTAAATACGACATTTGATCCTTATTCTTTGGTTCAGCTTCAAACTTCCTCTAAATCTACGCTTTTGATAATCTGAAGCAGACCTGAGAAACTGGCAGATTCTTTTATTTTGAAGGTCCTCGTTGTATGCAGCAGCATTTGGCTTCACTGTAATGCAGCGATTCCCAAACGTTTGCGACGCAGGCGTCTTAGACGATTTTACAGTTGAGTTTGGAGTCATTTAAAGTGGAAAAAGGTGAATATTTAAACCGAAATTATGAGTTTTTAAAGGATTTTTGTGTTAAATGATGTTTTTTGACCATTGCTTGTGTAAGAATTGATAATTAAGCCTAAAAATGCAAAGAAAAAGAACCCAAACACACAATTTAAGATGATCACTTCCAAAATAAAGAACAAAATGAACCAAATTCAGACTCTAAAACTCAACACATCAAAGCTTTTAGCTCTAATCGATAAAATCCAGGTGATACTTCCCACCAACAACCTGCAGGTGATGTTAATTTGAAGGAGTCATAACTAAAAAAAGACTCCTATCACACTGAACTCTGGTGTTATTCGGCGGCTGCTTCAGTTTCCCTTCAAACATGAAAAAAATCCACCAACTCTTTAAAAATTAATCATCTTGCTTCTCAGTTTTATGCTTCCTTTAAAGGCCGTTGTCATAAAATAAAGATAAAAATCGCCATGATGTGAATCTACAGCTTAATACCAGCATGTATTTCACGAAACAATAAAATAAGGTGAAAATGTAGGTTGTTGAAATCAGCTTACATAAAGATTAAAGGCATGTGAATGTTTTATTAATGATTTATTGGATCTGGTGGGTTTTCCTCTCTAATCTGAGCTTTAATCTATGAAATTTAACGCGTTATTTTCATTGCCTGTCGCGTGTTTGCATCCAGACTGTGAGCTGCAGTCAAAATAGTCCAAAAATAGAAACGGGCTCAGTGGGGAAGGTGCTGCGTGACCTGATTTAGGAGCGATAAAATTCACCGGGACCTGGATGATGATGAGGAGGAGGAGGAGGAGGATGAGGATGATGGTCGGGATCAACACTCACGCGTTGCCCACGTAGATCCGCGGCTGCACCTCGTGGAAGTGCTTGGTGGGCCAGCTGTAGAAGCCGCTGTCGTCCGTCAGCAGGTCGTTGAGTTGCTGGACGGAAACCTCGAAGCTGGACGCGTCGAGCCGCTCCGCCGCCGCCACCGCCGCCGCCGCCGCGGTCACCTGTTGGCCGTGTTTGCTCTTCATGCCGGAGGCGGGATCGAACCGGCGGTCAGAGGACCGGGACGGGTGGTTGGGGAGCGGAAGGTGGCGCGGTGGTGTCGGTTTACCGGCGGCTGGACGTGGAGAGACGCTCCGCTCTTCGTGCGCCTCCGGAGCGGCGAACACGACGCACAGACCGAGCCCACCACCAGGGGCGCTGCGCAGCTTTTTAAGGCCCGATTAAAGGTGGTTCCCCCTCATTTTTTCCCCCCTCAACAGTCAATTTTAAAAAAATACAGGCATTAAACTCTCTCTGAGGAAAAAAAAACTCATACAAACATAATTTCTGCAACGATTTTTCTATAAATTTGCGCTTTAAATCCTTTTCAAACAGCATAATTGAACAACACCAGTTTGTTTTTTTGTAGTCAAAGAATCTAAAAATAAACTATCTCTTAAACTTGTCGTTTAACCCTTTAAATACACTTCAACAGGCTTCAGCAAAACTATAAAACTAAAACATTTTAAACAGTAAAGCAGAAAAAATCGGAAAATCGAAATTAGAGAAAACTGTCTCCTTGTACGGGTGCCTCAAAGGCCAAAATTGAAGTTTACTCGAGCAAATAAAAAAATGGACCCAAGTGTTCAATGCAACAGATGTTTTGTTGTTGTTTTTTAATGACACAAACACACAGATGCCAAA
>JASSRZ010000065.1:10102747-10116420 GCA_032164315.1 Malacoctenus gilli
AGTTGTACGAGTGCCCACTCTGCGGCCGGATGACTCGGAGGTCTGCGTTTGACACAGTTTCGCGCCCAAGTAGCTCCTTCAACGTCGACTGTTGACTTGGAGGCGGTCGTGGCTTGGAGCCGACACTTACTGAGAACTCTGGACGAGGTGGCTGTTCAAGGTTGTGCTCAAGGGTAGCACAGGAACACTTGAGAAGTCTTCAGTTTTGTCCAAATTTGTCTCCAGTGTCTTTATTGTTTGGGCGGCAACCAAGACCGAACCAGGAGTTATTTTGAGCCAAGAATCGGACCAGATCGGTCCCCAGGTGACGGTCTGCGACCTACAGTGTTGGTTTGAAGGACCAGACTGCTGCTACAGTCGACTGTCATGAGCAGCTGTCCCGTCGCGCTGCTCGCGTTTCCCACAACATGTTTGCGTGGCACATTCCTACGTTAAAGGTTCGGAACAACACGATAACTTCACGTCAACGCCTCCAGTTGTTGCCAATTGTGGCAGCAGACTTTTATCTTACTGCTCACGAGAGTATTTGCATTATTAGCCTTTTTTGGAGCAGAGAAAACTTAGTTTGGCCAAAACTCAGGAGTTTATCTCAACCTAAAAAGAAATTAAAACCTTGTAAAATCAACACAACATCCTTGAAAATGAAAATGAAGGCTAGAGTTCAGGTTCTTCTCAGCAACTTAAATAATTGAAGTAAATGGGAAGTTTTTGGGAGTATTTGTAGCTTTCATTCAGCTCAACACTTCAGTTAACAGACCGACATTTCTTTTTTATAAGCCTCCAATCTGAATTATAAACATGCATTTCTAAAGAGTGTGTGAACTCGGCAAGCTGGTTGCACATCAACGCTACGGGGCAACAATGACGACCTCAAAGTTGGCGAAACTCGGATTATCGCAGATTATTAGGTGCAGGTATTTTAATGGAGCTAATTGAGGCTTAACCTCCTGCCAGGATCCACGAGGTGTCAGTCCGGCAGCAGCCACTTATGTAAATATGAACCCGCTGCAAGTGTGAAGCTGCCGCTGCTCCCGTGAAGACCACCTCGTCCCCCCCTTCACTGTGTCAGGATACTTGACCTTGGTTGTACCGAGTCCTTCTCGAAAGACAAACGTCACGCGGCAGGTTTATTATTCACGAGTGCAGCTCCTTCAGGCATCTGGTCACACTGAATGGAACCAAATAACAAAGAGTCAACATGGGAATCTGTTGTTTTAAGTTTTAACTTCATAATTTGTAGAGACTGAAGGGATTTTACATTATAAGCGTCACTGTAAACGTTTCCACTATACAACACAAAGCATTCATAAGTTTCCACTATTGATCTATTTAGGCATAAGCTCGACTGAAACACGCGACACAACACACACACATAGCAGAGGACCATCTCAACAGGGGGTGCCCGTCTTAGAGGCGGAGCCAGAGCAGCAACGAAACTCACGGCGGAAGAAGACCCGGTGCTCTTCGAGTTTGTCTCTTCCTTATTTTCGGTTGTAAGCCAACTTTTGCAAATCTGCTACATTTGGTTCTACAGTCTCAGCTCTCATCTTATTGACGTCTGCTTGCTCTGAGGATCCCCCAACAAGAAAGAACCGCAAGGGGAAAAAAAACACGTAGTCCACGAAGCAACTCTGCACACCGAAGCCTTTTGTTCCCGGCGAGCCAGAGTCCCCCAAATTTTTTCCCCTAACAAGATAAAGTTAATTGTTTTGCTTAAAGTAGCCTGTGTCCTCACAGTGCTTTAAAACAACGATTTACAATGTTTCACAACAACGTAACAGTGATTTAGTGTGGCTGTAATCAATAGCCAACTTAGCATTTAGCATTCAGTTGTTAAAAGCTAACTATTTTTTAGCACCTTTAAATTTCATGATTCGCTGATAAATAACATTTAGCCTTTAGCAGCTAAAGGTTTACCGCAATATATTTGGTGATTAGCTGATAGCTACGAGCTAAAGGTTAGATCTATGTCTGTTTGCTCGCTAAATGCCTCAAATAGTGTTTTGCTGTGATGTCACTTCATTAAACTGATGAACGTAGCTTTTAGCATTTAGCAGA
Organism: Malacoctenus gilli; assembly: GCA_032164315.1. NCBI lineage: Eukaryota > Metazoa > Chordata > Actinopteri > Blenniiformes > Labrisomidae > Malacoctenus > Malacoctenus gilli. The sequence continues at coordinate 10,104,806 of JASSRZ010000065.1, forward strand.
TGAAGGTTTATCTGCAAAGCATTGTTTGTTTAAATGAACTTTTAAAGCTTTTAGCAGCTACATCCAAATGACCTTGTGTATTAGCATTTAGAAGCTACATGCTAAACACACACATTTAGATGAAACATTATATGAAAGTCAAATGTTTGTCAGCTCACGTGAAGTCGTTTCAAACTGACAGTTCAGGGAATTTAGTCAAATTTTAAGATTGTCATCAAGTCGGCTAAAGATCTGAAGGTATTTGTGATACTTGTTTCAATCTAATATCTCCCTAAAGGCTTGTATTCGTGTACAGCTCTCAAACTGTACTAACTGTGTGACTTATTTACTATAATTAGATTCAGCTTTATTCAGGTAAAAGTTTACATTTCAATTTGGACTCCTGCCTCCAGCTGTACGCAGTCGGCGCTGTAAATCTCCCCAAGTCGTCGACGTCATCAGAAAAAAACCACCGCAGGCCCGGTCTGGACGTCCATTTTATCCCAGCCGCCGCCGCCGCCGCCGCTTCGTGCCAGCTATAGATCGGCCGGGACTTCACTCAGTGTAATGAACACCGGAGCTCCTCGGGTATTTATAGCCGGCCGCATGGCGAAGAACATGGCTGAAGGTGTGTCCGAGCGAGCGGGGGTACTATGACATCCTTGACATGTTCCTGTTCCAGGGATCACGTTCCCGCTCCACCTGACACCTGCTACTTTTCACCCAGAGCCCGACGAACGAGCGAGGGGAGTACGGAGACGCCATGTTGGCCTCTCGCCTGCTCAAACCTCTTTAAAAATGTGAATAAACATCAGTTTTGACCGTATCGCCACATGTTGAGGACTTGGATTGGACAGGATTTGAATATTTGCGAGATTCGCCTGAGTTTTGTCCCTTTTTGAGGTCGCAGCGATGACCTTGTCAAGGTCACGGAGCAAAGTCACAGAGGCGAAGTTTGTAACAAGCGTTAAACAAAGAAAGTGTGTAAGATGATTAACTCTGGTAACTTTTGGGAACTCGGAAACATTTAAAGGTTTTTTATGCTGTTTTTTTGTCAATCAAAACTTTAAACTTTATTATACAAGCTAAAAGTCACAGAAAATGTTCGTTTTTTCACTCGAACAGCAGTTAGATGCACTTTATCTTGACTTTGATCATCTTGTGTTGCTCTTTCAAACTTAAATTCAAAACTTCAAGAAGCAAAAACATGATATTTTAACCTTCACCCAATGCGACGTCACGTTTTCAAAACTTCTGTTGATTTATTTTGAAAAACAGAAAAAATTAGGGCTTATTTTTGGCGACTAACATGCAGGAACTCTTGTTTGTGGGGCCTCGAAAGTTCCCACCCGGACCCTCGACGTGAACCTGCTGATTGGTGCAGTGAACTTTGAGACTGCGGCCTCTTTCATGAGCGACGAGCGTAAGCACATGTCCCCCTCACCACACACACACACACACACACACACACACACACACACACACACACACACGCTTACAGGGTTTGCCTCTCTGTTACTGATTGCCCACAGTTGTGGCTGCAGACATGCATGTACATTCTTGCCCGCTGAAACCGGCGCTGCTTTCCATCCTGGAATCTGGTGACTCGGCACAAGCCGGTAATCGGAGCGCCACGTCGGGCCGGTGTTGTGTCAGGCTGGCACCAGCCGCCTCGCTCTCACCACCCGGCGTTCAAGCCTCACGCTGACTTCATGGAGTTTTCAGCACCTCTGAGAAAGTTCATGGACCCCTTTCGGCGAAACCTGTTGACGGTTTCAAAGGGGTCTGGAAGAGTAACGGTTGTAGGCGTCCCGAAGCGAGTTTTCCCACAAATCCCAGCCGGTGTCCGGCAGACGGCAGCGCTTCGGCCCTTTACACATGATCTCTTTGACTACCTCTTGGCCTCTGCATCATCTCCAGCCGATCCATTATGCATGCTCGTCCCCCGAGGACTGAATACGACTCGCTCGGTCTGAATTATTCAAAATTCATTTCCTGATTGTGTCCGAGACAAGGGGGGGGGGGGGGCGCGACGCCGCCACGCGCTGGCGCCCGCCACGTCCGACTGAAGAAAGTCGTCATTTTTCTCTTTCGTTAATCTCCTGAAACGTGATTGCGTTCGGCAGCTCGGACCACTCGCGGCGGCTCCGCTCGGTGACCCCGTAACGCGACCTCGCTCGCTGCCGTGCCATCTCTCGGGAGGTTGCGTGATGCCTCCGATGATGACATCAGCTTCCTCGCCCGGCGCTGATGCTCTAATCCTCACGTTCTCTTATAAAACATGCATGCAGGCGTCATTGGGAGGATATTGATTTTTAAACTGTTGGACGGGGAGAGAAACCTGCTCCAAACTAACGATGACGATCAACTTGCGCATCTACGTCGATGATAATGCTTAAGATTCCGATTTAAAGGGATATATGAGAGTGTGTGTGTCTGTGTGTGTGTGTTTGTGTGTGGTGGTGGATTAAGTGACAACACACCCTCAGGGTTACACGTCCTGCTGCGGTGATGTTTGGTGCAGCGCGTCGAGCGCAGGCACTCATCGACCTCGCGCAAACACCCACCCTTTAGAAATGCATCCGCGCAGCGCACAGCCAATGGATCCCATTGACCTCAGCCACACACACACACACACACACACACACACGCACGCGCGCACACACACTGATCGCTGCATCTCTGGGCAAACTAAAGCGCTGAGTGATAATCTGCAGCAGCCAGCTGTGTGTTACATCACTAACAGGCACTCGGCCACAAGACAAAGAGAAGCAGCGGCGGCGGCGATGGCGACGGCGGCCCTCGGAGTGAACGCTGCTTAACTAAACTTTTGGTGCTTTTTTTAAGCTTGGACCTCATCCATGTTCCACTCTGTACGTTTTTGTTTCACACGTCTCCATGTTACGTTTTTTTTTGGGCACATTTCTGGAGCCAAGTGAGGAAGTAAAGTCTTCAAGCTTCTCTTACCCTCTCTGGTGTAATTTTGTTGGAGCGTTTGTGAGACAAGCAGGTGGTCTTGACTGGAAAAACTCCTTATTTGCATGTTGCTCTGCAGCTTTAACACCTTTTCTCTGTTTATTTTCCACATAACTTGATTTAAAACTGATGACGAGGGTGGAGCTCCTAACTGTTTCATCCAGAAAGCAGTTTTTTAGCAGTTTAAGGTTGAAACTCACCTCTAATGGTACAGAGGTTGCAGGCTATACAGGAAGAGAAGCGGCATTTCAAATTAAAAGCATTGAATTAGGTGGAACCAAGCAGCCTGAGAGTTAGGCTACGAGACGGGTGACGTGCTGCGTGATCTTGGGGTAGGACGGGGGGGGACAATTCTGTCCTCAGCCTTTGTCCCAACTTTTTTCCGGGTTTGCTCCTCAGACCGCTGATGGGAGGTGTGATGGATGCTGCGTGGTGTGGGGGGGAGATGACGTGATGTCATGTAGCTGCTGGGAGAGCCTGTCGATTGGCTCACCGTCATGTAACATGAATCTCCTCCTCCTGCTCCTCCTGCTCCTCCTCCTCCTCCTCGTGTGGGCTCGCCCTCTTACCTCCGCATCCTGTCATTGCTGCATTATCCTGCAGCCTCCCTCCTCCCTCCTCCCTCCCCTCCCCTCTCTGGTGTCCAATCAAACAGATGGGACCATCCACATGGCCTCGCTGTATCTCTCTCCTCCCTCCCCCCCTCCCTCCCTCCCCGCCTCACTTTCACTCCATCAACCTAATGCACTGTGGCAGTGTCGGCTGCTGTGTTCGCTCCTGAATGGGAGCCTGAAATAATCTCCAGGCCTGAACTCTGCGCCTCTCGCTCAAACACTCGTCCCTTTGTGTTCCCGTCCGCCGCTCGTTTTCTCCTCCCTTTTTTTTTCTCGCCGTATCTTCGGCGACCTCACGAGTCTGTTGCTACTCCAAACGAGCGTCTGTTTTGTCAACACACACACACACGGAGACTCTGTCCACTGCCGAGTGTCGAGACTCCGGCGCTCTTGTCCGCCGTCTGACCGGGGGTTTCTCGTCTCTTGCAGCGTGGCGGAGAAGGGAGGCGAGGGCTGCAAAGACCTGATGGAGGCCTTCGCCGCCTGCGTGAAGAGCGCGGCCGAGGGGACGTCATGAGGAGTCCCCCCTCCAGCCTCCAATGTAAGGGCGGCTCAGCCGCTTCACATCACGAAAACTTAAACGCAAGGAGCGAATAAAGTCACCGTGAACCGTGTAACTGCCACGAATCTCTGTTTTGTCACAATAAAGTTAAATGACGGCACGATAAGGAACTTAAATCCTATTTTTCGGGCTCCATTTCTTCGCAAATCGACGAGCTCGTTCGCTGTACAACGTTTGATCCAGTGAGCGAATCTGCGATTTGAGCATTTTTTAGGAGATTTCGTCACGTTTCCGTGCGAGCTCTAATCCAGATTTGCAAATAATCCAGATGTTCTCTCCGGTTTTCTTCCGTCCTTCAGGTCCACCGCACTGAGTCCTCCAAGTTCCCAGCATTCCCTTCTGCACAACAGCACTGGACTGAACGATGACAACGACGATGTTGACGAGGAAGATGACGATCATGGCGTGACACACACAAAAAAAAGAGAAACACTGTGTTGATTCGGGCTGAGTTTGGGATCTGGTGGCAGTACCCACAGTTTCCTCCCCCCCCTCCCCCCCCCTCCCTTCCTCCCCCCTCCTGTTTTAGGCTTATCTGGTGTCCCTCAGTCTTACCACCATTCCCCCCCTTTCTCCCTCTATGGCTGACACACAGTACACGGGCAATTCCAGTGAGCCGATGGTGCTGTGATGTATATTGTCGACTTGAAATGAATACTTATAAATGGAAATAAAAGTATCAAATAATTGGTATAAAAGCGATTTTTGTGATTTCTGGACTCTTGTTTCGGCATTTCGATCCGCGAGTGACCAAAACCTGAACTTCTTTCTTCAACGTTGCGTTACGTGGAGTCGGGAAATACCACAATTGGACACAAGGTGGCAGTGTTTCCGAAGCTTTGCCTCCTCCGAAGTTCTCCAAGATAAACATCAAACGTTTCATATTATTTCAACAAAAAAGTGACTTAATTCAAGCAATAATCTTTGTTTAATCCTGTTTCTCGAAGAAACATTTAAAGTTTAGTTTTTGAAGAGTTTTTTGGAATTTTTTCACCCTTCAAAGTAAAACTGCTTGTCTGAATGACTCTAGAACAAATCTGACTCCAGATACCCTCTTGTGGTACAAAGTGGTACTGCAAAACGAACTCAAATTGACTTAAATCCTTTGGTATTTTTAAATATTTTAGACTTTAAGTTGCATTTTCTACCTTTCCGGCAGACAGCCGATCGCGAAGCCTTTCTGTTTGCGTCACATTTTTGCACTTTGGTCCGAAGTGAAACTTTATCCGCGCCCGTCACTTCTGACCCCCCTGCAGTTTGAACTCTCGTCAAGGTCGCGTGTCGAGGGGTCGAGGAGTTGTTGCGTAAGCGCGCCCCTTTTATCTTTACACTTGCTCGTAAACCGTTTACCTCACCACGCGTTCTCTAAGTTTCAGCAAAATCCGACTTGAGGCTCTGATCAGCATGTTGCGACTGCAAAAACAACAAAACATGCACGTTCAAACTGATGTGTTTAGAGCGGTGATTTATTAAATGAGGGAGTTGTCATCCTCTCGTCTCGCTGGTGCGCTGAGCGGTGGAGATAGGAAGCCGCTCGGTCTCCCGTATCTGCTAACGGACATCAATACTGTCAGCTGTCTGTCGGCCTGTCCTGCTCCGGCCTCGGGGGGGATAAATCCAGACCCCTGTTTTTGTTTTTTTTTTTCCTGCACGACACCGACACATTCCCAATTTAGTCACACCGAGCTCATGTCTGCATGTCGGAGGCACCACGAAAACACACACGGATGTGTTTCAGTTTCTCACGATGCAAAATGAAGAACAAGACCTGCCGTAATTCGTTCTATCAGTTTTTTACGTGATATTATTCTCAATAACACTCTGAAATGGCGCAACGTGTCCACAAGAGGGAACCCGACCGGCTCCCGGAACGTCTCTGTCACATTTTACGTCTGTGTGGACGTTTTCCAGAGAAAGAGGAGACCCGCCGCGGTCTCCTGCCCCCCCCCCCCCACTCTCCCGGTGGAACACAGTGCGGGTGTGTACACAGTGTATACGGCCTGTGTAAACAGCCGGCAATGTTTTCCTGGAATGTTCCCGCCGCCGTCGACACGTGAAAGAACAAACCGTGTCCCACATGTGAAGATATGTGTCGCTTTGTGAAGTCGGGTTCAGTCTTTGGTGTTTTATCTTTATGACACGGTGGGGGGGCAACAAAGCGCCACATCAATCATTGATCGACGTTTTTAACAATACTGCGTCCTGCGTGTGTCACATGACTGCATGGAAAGGTTGCGACGCTCCGTGCTTGACACCAGATATACCATGTGCAACCTCTACAGAGAAGGGGGGAGGAAGGGTGAGGCGGGAGAGGGGGGAGGGGGAGGGGGGGGATACTATATTTCTGTCTGACTCTGCAGAGAGGAGCCTAAAGGGCAAAGGGTGTTTGTCTGCAGGAACGAAGCCACAAGACTTCCACTTGTGGAGCAGAAGTACAAACTTCACGGAGAAAAAACTGCGACCGAAGCTCCTCAAAACTTCTTTCGCTCAGTCGAGTTGCTTGACTGCTGTCGACTCCCCTCGTCGACGCCGTCCTTCATGTGTTTCACCTGCTTCGTTTCCTCCACCTGTGTCTCATTGAGTCCCCGTGCCTCCTGTGTGTTTGCATGAACCTGCAGGCTGTTCTGTTTGGCTTCCAGGTCTCTTTCCTGCCTGATATCTGAGCTCCCACCTCTGAGAGAAGAGTTTAGCCTTTATTTGCTTCTACTTTTTTTTATCGGTTCCCTCCTTCCTGACAAGAATCATTTCGTTCCAGCTCTCTTCTCAGTGTTCCTGACATCTTATTTTCGAAATATTCCCTCTGGAAGAGGAAAAAAATGAGGGAAACTTTCTCCCTCGTCAACAAAAACAATCACTTGAACCCAAATCAGGACGGTTTCAGTGACCTGAAGGTAACTGCACACGACGCCTGCCCTTCACAGCCTCACACTCGCTCGTGTTCACTTTCAGCTGGACTCTCAGTTTAGATTCGCCCAGCGTGAAACGCCGGGCGACCCCCAGCGCGGGCAGAGGGCGAGTATGCGCACAGCTTTGAACTTTGACCCGCCTGACGTGCAAAAAAGTGTCGCTGACCACAACAGAGACGGGTTCACCGGCGAGTTCAGGGACGAGCTTTGTGTGAACGGGTCAGTTTTGTGTTTTGGGCACAAAACTGGTCAAAATAGAGAAAATAAAGCCATTTTAAAGCAAGAAGAGTCTCAGTTAAAACAAATACAAGTATAAATCAAACATCCTCTTTGTGTCATTAAGTAGATTTAAAGAATAGTTGCTGAATCAAGAGAGAAATGCATCGTTTTTCTACAGATATGTCAACTTTTACACGCGAAATCGCCACAAAATAGCACAACAGCACCATCTAGTGGTGGGAAACGAAAGTGTTTAATGGAAGAAACCAAGATTGCAGCATCAGAAACATATTTATTTTCACTCTTTCTCGTTTTTTTTTCATCATGGCCTCGATGTTGAGCACAAAAAGCACATGTAGAGGTGAAGATCTGACATGTTGCACAATGGCTTTTATTTATTTTTTACTGCACGGAGCTCAGATGAGATACGCGAGCGGCACAGTTGGATAATCTGAACCACATCAACCTGAATGCATCAAGAGATTAAGATTAAAAAGGATTAAGATTTGGGAATCAGCGTCATGCAGGAATCACAATGCGAACTTTAATCACACACAGCGACCGACGGCGGCTCAACTACAAAACTGTGGCACAAAACTGCAGTCAGCTGTGCATCAAGTGTTCCAGGAAATATTTGTGAATCTGTAAAACATCATGGTCAAAGAAACTCTCTGACTGCAGACAATAACGCGTCACTTCTCACTCTTAAAGTCAATAAAAACACTGAATTACTCTCAGAAATTGTTAAAATCTGTTCAATTCCTGACTGAAATTGGTGTTTTGGGTAAAGTGAAAGTACATAGCATGAAATGAATGATTGGATGTGACTTTTATGGTCCCCAGATGAGTTAAAGTATCTTATTTCTGCACCAAAGTGTTTAAAATAAATCATTTTGAGTAAAAAAACTACTTTTATTTCTCTGTTTAACCCTCAGATTAAAATCAAATTGAATATTTTTATTGGTTTGAACGACTTTGTGTGTGTCAGATTTCACATTATTGCTTAAAATGTGTTTTTTAATGTGTTTGAGCGAACAAACACAGTATTTGAGTCTGTCTTTAGAGCATCTTCCCAGCACCATGTGGCGCTAGTAACCGGACATAACTCGTTTCCGTGTCCGCAGCCAATCACGTGCAGTAATGTGGAAGTTTGCTGTAGTAAAACTGGGTGGGTGAGGAGGGGGGAGGGGGGAGGGAGGGAGGGGAGGGATGGGAGCCGATAGAGGGGTGGGGCAAACCGGAGCGGAGGGGTGGGGCTGGAGGATGGAGGAACCCGGATGCTGATGCTGACCGATGAAGACAAGGAAGCTGGAGAGGAGGGAGGAAGGGGAGGAGGGGGGTAAAAAGAGAGAGAGAGAGAGTGAGAGAGAGAGCCGGGGGTGTTACGGGCAGCGGAGGAGGACATCCCGTCAGTGATGAGCCCTCTGCCGGATGCGGGCAACTTGTGACAGCCGGAGAGCTCCGTCCTCACGCCGTTTCTGCCCCAGTCCGAGCCGGATCGCATCGACAGCCCGGAGCCGGCTGATGGGAGGAGGTGCGGTGATATCATGAGCCGAGCCGGCCGGGGAGAAAGAAGGGAGCCAAGAGAGAGAAGGGGGGAGAGGGAGGGAGGGAGGGAGGGAGGGAGGAGGAGAGCAGCGGAGAGGCGGGGAGTCGGCTGCTGCCACCAGGCCAGCTGAGGATGCTTGTTGTTTCTAGAAACGGGATCGAGCAGTGATCGTCCGCCGAGCAGCGCCTCCCTGCGCATCCCTCCTCCGCTCCTCCCGTCTGTCTGCCTCCTCCGGAGCCTCCTCTTTCATTTCTTCCTTCCCCCTTCTTTTTTTTCTCTCTCTCTCTCTTTTTAAACGCTCTCCCCCCCTCTTCCTGTATTTCCTGATGCAGGGCCGGGGAGGGGGTGAGCCAAAGTGTGCACCGGATATTGGAAAACCCATTCTTCTTGCTGATGCTGTTGTGATAATAGATTATTATCCGGACTCCGCCGCATCCACACGGACGGACGCATCCCGAGCGAGCCGCGGGCCCGCAGTGGCGGCGAGGAGGCGAGAGGGGGGGACGCGAGGAGAGCGTTCGGCGTGGACGGGGGTCCCTGCTATCGATCCGCCAATGGATTCAATCAGGACCATCTGACTCGGGATATTTGAGACCGCTTTTACAGAGATCAATGCCGAGCTGAATGTAAGCCCCCCCCCCCCCCCTCCACCGGTTCCTCTCCTCACTGCTCCACTTTCTTTCTTTTTCCCTGTGTGTTGTTGCGCCAGCTGCATAAGCTACAACGGATCAATCAGCTTTAAAGTAGTTATTTATAGCAGGGGTGGGTGGGCTTGATGGGACCGTTCACACTTTCCCGGACGCGTCACCGGCACCGCTGACGACGACCGGGCGCCTCCGCCTCGCCGGGAGGGGGACCGGCCGGGACGCTCCTCCGGGCCCATCGGCGCCTCCTGACCGCATGACACACGGGTGCATGGGAGTAGCCTGCAGGGCCCGGCGTTAGATCACGACCAGCCCACCGCGCCACCGCGCCGCGCCACCGCGCCGCCGCGCCGCTCCTCCCTGCCGCGCCGCCTGTGATGTGCGTTACGGCGTTACGCACGGAGCGGCACCGAGCGCGGTCTTGATCTCGCCTCTTTTCGGGAAACCGGATCGCATCGCATCGCCAGGATGAGCAGCAAGGAGCTGTCGGTGGGCCAGTCCAGCCAGTACGTGGGGCCTTACCGGCTGGAGAAGACCCTCGGCAAGGGACAGACAGGTAGGAAGCCCCCCCCCCCCCCACCCCTACTTAAGTTACCCACAAAGAATAAAACAGGGCGTCTTCGAGCCCGTCTGAGGGTGTTGCACCCTTCATGCAGGACCACTTCCTCCCGTCCTCTGGTCTCCGGCGGTCTGAGTCCTTCAGCCCCCCCTTAAGGGGGGCTCCAGGTGGATCTGATGTGTCTTTCATTGGCGGAGGGGCGGGACGCCGCTCCTCCAGCGGGCTGCTGAATAAATGCTCTCTGAGTTTGGGACAATGTCATTTAAGCGCCGTGAATTATTGATGCCATCGCCTCCTTCCTGTTTTCACACGCTGCATCATGATTGGCGGTGTTCAAACATGTTGTGCCCCCCCCCTCTCCATCCACCCCCCCCCCCTCTCCCACCCTCCCATCCCTCGTCTGTCTGCTCGCAGGACTGGTGAAGTTGGGAGTTCACTGCATCACTGGGCAGAAAGTGGCCATCAAGATCGTCAACAGGGAGAAGCTGTCTGAATCTGTCCTGATGAAGGTCCGGTACACGCGACTACTCTCACTTCTCTGTCCTGTGACTTCATTTGGCTTGTATTTGTACACGCTGGTTGTACTTTGCCTGTTTTATTTGGTAAACATGTAGATATCTCACGTTTTTATCACAATTTCTTCCAAAGTTTTATTGTGCCTTCACAGAAAACATCAAAAATGAACAATAACTCGTAATTTCCTCCACTTTTATTCTGAAAAACTCAGATAATTCATGTAAATATGAATCTACGGACATCTGCAAAGGCAGACCCTTCAAGAAACTTATTCAAATTTATATTAATACTTAAAACAAATCATTGAACTACTGTCAGAACACTGAGTAAACTCTAAGTCTAAATCTAAATCTTTGTTAATAGCTTGGTCAACAGTACTGTTCCCCTATTTGGACGCTGAGGAATTGATATATTTGAAGTATATGTGTAGAAAAAACTAAAGTCTGGAACTGGACCATGTACAAAATGTCCAAGGACTTTTATTTTGAAGCCAAGGCTTTTATTTTTAAACTGGGAAGCGTGACTACATGCATGTTGTGAACCAGGATCGAAGTTTCTAAGTCGCTTCTTCACGTCGCGTGAACGCTCACGCTGCTCCAGCCAACTTTAATTGACCTTATAAGGTTTTTCCTGCGTCGTTGTTTTTTAATCAGTTTTTGATCGCTGGAGAATTTGGGACTGAAATTTGCTCGTGAATCGGAGGTTTTTTCCTCTTCCGGAGAGGTTGCGTGATGATTGCCGGTTGCGTGTTTCAATCCATGTCAGCGCGCGGAAATAGCAACATTAAAAAAAACAAAACAACGGGAGTCTTTTATTGTGGTCGTGAAAAGCCAGCCAGCGTGTTGTAACTCGGAGCTGCGGATTGTGTGGGCACTGCCTGTGTGCAGCGAACAATGGGGGATGATTTCATTCTGCTAATTAAGTCCTCTGATGAGCGCTGCTGCAGCTAAAACACACTGAAGCTGAAGTGAAATTTAAATAGCTTTTGTTTTTTTGGGTGTTTTTCTTTTCTTTTTTTTTTTAATTCTACTGCGGTTGATTGTTCGCAGCAGCAGCCTGCAGGAACTCTGGAGGAACCGAGCGAACGTCTC
>JASSRZ010000065.1:10116520-10129480 GCA_032164315.1 Malacoctenus gilli
TTTTTTTTAATTCTACTGCGGTTGATTGTTCGCAGCAGCAGCCTGCAGGAACTCTGGAGGAACCGAGCGAACGTCTCGGTGTCTGAGGTTCTCTTCTTGACAGTTTTTATTGTCTGATAATCGAACAAGTGATTAAACGCAAAAAATAGCAAAATCATGGCTCCAACTTCTGTTGTTTCAAATTAAAAGCCTTCTTTTCAAACTAAGAGAAGCTAATCTTTCAAGCAAAAACCAGCCATTTATCATTGACGTTTTTGTGATTAAAATGCCTAAAAAAAATCACTTTCGTTAGTTTCTGACAGTTTTTTTGTTTCTGTAGCTGTTTTTCTGCATTGGCGTCGCGCTTACGTTAAAGAGTTTTATCTCAGAAACATGTTTTCTTTTCATTTTTACCTGCTCAAAGCAGATAAATCTTTACGATTCTGTGAAACCTCAGAGTTTACGGTGGCGTTGACCAACTTTTGCGTCCTTCCTCCTTGTGGGGGCGCCAGAGATATCAGGGAGACCCGAGGCTTTGCCTGCTCTGGGGTTTGCGAAAACTCAAATTGAGGACTGTGAATAAAACACTTCGTGGGATCTCGGCAAGTGATCAGAAACTGCCTTGTGCTTTTATTTTGAAGGCCACTGCATCTGTAAGCCTTTCCGCCATTGTTGGAGTTTTTAAACAGACTCTGGGAACGGCAGATAAATCTAGTTTCGCCCCGTGAAGGTTGAACTTTCGGCGTTTGAAACGAGAGCGGCCGTGACGCAAGTTTACCACCCGATAAGCGGCGGTCCGATGTGGCGAGCAGGATCGATGGTGGGCCTGGATCTGTGCCGCGAGTGGCGGCGTTAATAGGTCATCCTATGGGGCGGCTGATGGCGCTGAAACGGGATACGATGGACTTCGAGCGAAGCGTCTTCCTGGATGAGAGGAAGTCGTGTCATCGCTCGGACGTCCACGCTTCAATTCCGGGCTTTTTACTCAAAGTGCTCCGCCATGTTTGCGAGTTTTTGATATATATCCTGTAAAGATGGAGTTTTCTTGTCAAGAAATGATGAGTTTCTTGTGAATATCTTCGTTCTTCCTCGTTGTTTACTACATTTTCTTCCGGCCACTGATGTTTTCTGACGCTTGAAGCAGTAAACTGACTCACCGTCTGCGTTTACCTCGCTTTCACCGCTGTCCCTCCTCGTGTTTACCGCCCTCCCCCAGCTGACATTTTCCAGCGTGGTCATTCTTAACCGTCTCCTTTCTCCTTCTCCCGCTCTCTTTGTTTTCTAACCTTTCCTTCCTCCTCCTCCTCCTCCTCCTCCTCCTCCTCCTCTGCAGGTGGAGAGAGAAATCGCTATTCTGAAACTAATCGAGCATCCTCACGTTCTGAAGCTGCATGATGTCTATGAGAATAACAAATACTTGTGAGTATCTTCTGTCTGCTGACCAACCGATAGAAATAGAAGGAGGGAAGACGAGTTTCTCGCAGCGGGAAAACGACCTGGATCCGTCGGCTTTTTGAGCTCCTTTCGCCGTCCTCTCGCTCGCTCTCTCAGGTACCTGGTGCTGGAGCACGTGTCCGGCGGGGAGCTGTTCGACTACCTGGTGAAGAAGGGCCGGCTGACGCCCAAAGAGGCCCGCAAGTTCTTCAGGCAAATCATCTCCGCGCTCGACTTCTGCCACAGTCATTCCATCTGGTGAGAGACGGCCGGAGAAACCTCAATTTGAGGCCTTTTTCTGCATGATTCTCTCCCTCGTGGCTGAAGTCTTTCCTTCTCGATGCCGACTCTGAATTTACGAGGACACAAAACGGCTCAACTGTTGCTCAGTACGTGGTTAAGAACTGCAGTTTTGACCTGAAAGCAGCAGGTTTAGCAGAGCAGCAGGAGACGATGCGTTCAGGTGCCACCAGGGCCATATTTGGAGAACGTTTACTGGTCTTAAAGTAATAAAATTCCAGTTTCTGAAGCGTTTGGCTTCAGGTTTTGGTCTGTTTGAACTGTGAGCAGTTTTATCACTTCATCAGTGCTTTTTCTAACTTCTGGTGTTTCGACATAACTTCGATTCAACCCAGAAAAATGAGATGAAGTTTCCGTTTGTTTCTAAAAGAAAGGACATCCGCCGACCTTCAATTTTACGTCGGACTTGATTTTTTTCCATCGACTGTTTGCGTGTTTGTGTCGTCGGCGCAGTCACAGAGACCTGAAGCCTGAGAATCTCCTCCTGGACGAGAAGAACAACATCAGGATCGCCGACTTCGGCATGGCGTCGCTGCAAGTCGGCGACAGTCTGCTGGAGACCAGCTGCGGGTGAGTTTTTCGCGCTGGCCGCCGAACCACTGAAGGCTTTTTGAGACTGGAAAAAGTCGCCTGACGAAATGGGTGCGAGCGTTTCACTGCTGTGCGTCGACACGCAGCTGCTCTCCGTTTTTTTTTCTGCTCGCGAGTGTCTCCTTGGTTTTTCCTGACTCGGCGTTGTGCGTCCCGTCTCGGCACGTCTCGTTCCGTCTCGTCCTGCTTCATCTGAATAAATCTGGGTAATATTCTCCGCCTCTTTGCCTCGCAGGTCTCCGCACTACGCCTGCCCAGAGGTCATCAGGGTGAGACCGGTCGCTCTTTTTTACGTGTTTTTCTTTAACCTCCGTGTGCGTTTCGACTTGTCTGACGTCGGGCCTTCTTGTCCGCCGCAGGGCGAGAAGTACGACGGCCGCAGAGCCGACGTCTGGAGTTGCGGAGTCATCCTCTTCGCTCTTCTTGTGGTAAGAGGCTTCCTGTGGATTTAAATCCTTCTTCTTTGTTCTGGTTCTCTGTTTCACCCTAAACGTTTACAGGAAAATAATCAAACTCCACCTCAAGCCAGACTTCACTATTTTTAGTTAAAGTAAAAACAAAGCCTGAAGATGCTTCTTCTTTCTTTCTGGTGCTGAAATATAGAAGCATACGTTAACTTTGAACCTTGTAAACTACAAGATTTTGAAGTTTTCTGTTTGTTTTTGAAGTCTGTACATTTGAAACTAAAGACAAACAAAAAGCTCAACATGCCAAACATGAATTTCGCACCATTTTTCATCCATTCATCCACAACTTCTGCAGCACTTTGGTTTCTTTGGGTCACATGGTGATGAAGGACAAAACAACTTCTGATACAGACAAAATAAAGTCACCAGTTGACCTCGTACACCTGTTTCTGGTTTGTGGGCGGAGCCTAACAGGAGAACATGCAAACTCTGGGCTGGAACTTCCTGAACTGGACAAAATTTGGGACCAAACAAGACGTGGATTGTCCGCTCTCGTCCGTCCACCCTCACCTCCTTCTTCCCGTCTCCCCTCTCTCTCTCCGTTTCCCAGGGTGCCTTGCCCTTCGACCACGACAACCTGCGGCAGCTTCTAGAGAAAGTCAAGAGCGGCGTTTTCCACATGCCGCACTTTATACCTCCCGACTGCCAAGCTCTGCTCAAAGGAATGATCGAGGTCAACCCCGACAAGCGGCTCACGGTAAGAAACGGCGAGGGAGGAACCTTCTGAAACACGACGGCGAAATGCGACCGCGGAGCCGTTGGGTATCCGTCGCGTCATCGGACCTCACGAGCCCGCTTCCTGGCGGCGCGTTTATGCTTCGTCATGATCAAACGGCGGAGGCGCATTTTCTTCAAATACCACGGCGTCGATATGAAGTTGTGTACCGGGGAGAGAACACAGGCGGGCACCTCTCGAAATCAATATCCAACTGAGTCACTGGGAGCGGAGGAAAGGTGGTGCGACAGCACCGCTGAAAGACCAGACATGACTAAGCAAGTCAACGACTACACACTATTTATACACCTGCTGCCTGTGTGCAGCATTTATGTACTTTTAAAGAGACTTGTGATACTCTAGACAATTTCCTTTTCATCATTTATTGTTCAAAAAACCAAAATGTTCTGGTTGTGAGTTTCTTCGACTGGCCTTTTTCCAAATCGTACCGCTTCCTGCTGCACAGATGCTGTAATTTGACACCAGTCTTGTCATCTTGCCAGATACGACATTCAAACTTTAGCCTGTCTGAGCTGATTAGGTGGAAAAACACTCCAAAAATAATCTTTTTCGGAAGTCATAGTTTCTGCAGTTGTTTGCGTCTTTTCACCAACTCACACGCTTGGTTTCCTTTCATGTTGTCATAACTAGTTACGTCCTTAGCTAGCTGGCTTTCACTGCTAGTTAACGACAAGCAATGCTGCCATCTGCTGTTAAGTTTCAGAGTTTCGTAGCTTCTGTTTCAACTTAAACAGCCTCCAGTGGACAAACGAGGAACTGCAACTCATTTTTATGAAGGATTCCCAATTAATCTTTAATTTAGACTTTTCAGCGGCACAAACTGGCCACATGTTTCCCAACCCTGCTCAAGCATTTCTATATAAAGTTACAAAGGCTGAAAGAGAAGGAGACAACGGATGAGTCTTTGCTTGTAGACTTGAAGGTAATGAAGTCAGTCACAGGACCTCAGGTAGCCAGAAAGGCCGGCGTGGAACGAGGGTCTTGAGGAAGTCAGCCGACCGAACCAGCAGCCCCCTCGGGTGTTTCGTGAGAAACTGGTGGGTTCGTGGAGGAACGGCGGGGACGCATTTGCATGACCGAAGAATCGGCTGATCAAGCGGCTCCATCAGCGGTTTGAATGGACCTCGAAAAGCGGCGTCGAGAGCGCTCCCCGAAAAGCCTGCGACTTTCTAAAAAAAGGAGCCGCCGAGTGGGTTGGAAAGGGTGATTGAATGAATAAATGAATGAGTAAGTGAGCGAGTGTGTTCGGAAGCTCCAGGAAGTTCCACTGCAGTCAGGTTATCAATTGAAGCTCCGGGATAAAGCAATCATGTGGCGATGGAAATTAATTAAAGCCTAAGAGGCAGAGAGACCAGGACGACCGACCGCCGTAATGTGTTCTGCAACAAAAAAAGAGGGGAGAGGGGTGGGGGGGGGGGCAGGAGAAAGTGAGGCGAGTTTGTCATCCACATGCAGCAGAGCAGATTTAATCAAAGCCGGGAGTTTGTCTGACGAGCTGTTGATTAATGAAGCCTGAAACCAGGTCAAAGCGTCTCCCTCCGCCCGCCGCTGTCCGCCCGTCGGCCGCCGCCGAGCGCAACTGAAAGCGAATCGGCCGCCTTCACCTCCAGTTTTCTTCCCGTTTATGTTGCAGAGGAGATGCTGTAACATTTGCCCCCCTCGCAGGCTTTTTTCTACATGAAAGTTGGCGATAAAGAAGCGCTCGCCGCGTGCAGCTTCGAGCGAGCTTCCTCTCTGCAGAGGTATAAATACCGCCGGCACAGCGGGCCTACTTTCTCCCCTTTTTTGACGCGCTTGCAGAACTGCAGCTGCTTCTTCACTCCAACCCCAAGAGAGAAGCGCACAGTTGAGACGCGACGGCTTCCTCTGCACAGCAGCGCCCAGCGTACTGTGCAAGGGGTGGGGGGTGGGGGGGGGCGATTTAGGACAGCGAGCAACACCGTGAGGCGGCGAAACGTCGTGCCGGCTCGCGAGGTAGAAAATAACCACAACGTTAGGGGCTCCGTGCTCGCGCCAGGTGGGACCCCGTTTTGTCTTCGGTACATCTGTTGCTTTGACAACACGCAAAGCAGCTCTGTTCGATGTTTTGAGTGCAGTCATGATGCCATCCATGAGCTGGTGGTTCCCAATCTGTTGCCGAGAGCCCAAAACATCTTGAAGCTCCTGTGTGAAGAAGTTAAAATGATCAAACCTTTAGCTGTTCTGAATTTGTGCGAATGTTTCAGGCTTTTAATGCTGTTTTTTGTCTTCGATTTGCAGCTAGAAGCAATACAGAAACACGCCTGGTACCAGTAAGTATAAAAACTTTATCTCCTGTTGCAGACTTTTCCAAAAAAGACTCGAATCGGTTCGATTGATGGTGAAATGATGATGCAGGCTCAGAATTCCGGGTCACGAACCCAGCGCCACACGTGTGACGCATCCCGTGCAGTTTGTCCTGAGGTGGATGAATCCCGTCGTCTATTTCGGGACGTTTCTTCTCCACTGTCGCAACAAAAACGCGGGGACCAAAAAGTCGCTTCCAGACAGTTTATGGACTCGTTTTCAAGTCCAATCAGAGTGACGAAATTCTCCTTTCCTTCAGTCTAATCGATAGTTTTTTGGGGGGTTTTCTGCTTCTTCCTTCTCCTGCCTTTCAAAGCAGGCGTGTTTAAGTCTCAGCTAAAAGATCACAAAGCCCTAAATCTAAAAATGATGAGTCTCATTTCAAAGCATCACCTCCCGTCCACCTTTCTTGACTGGCTGAACTCCGGTTTCAGGAGCGGTCGCAACGAGCCGTGCCCGGAGCAGCCGCCGCCTCGCCGGGTGTGCGTGAAGAGGATCGTGTCGCTGTCGGAGCTGGACCCGGACGTGCTGGAGAGCATGTACTCCCTGGGGTGCTTCAGAGACCGGGTCAAACTCACACAGGATCTTACAAGTGAGGAGTGAGTAACGACAAAAAAGAGACGCCCTGACGCATTTCCACCCTCACACACGACGAAGAAACGAGTTTGTAGCGCGGAAAAACCAAACAAAAAAGCCTCCTTTCTCTTGTCTTTCTCTTGTCTGGTCGCATCTCTTTCTCATTAGCTGTTTTGTTTCGTTGTGGCCGGCCAATTACGTACATGATTAACTGCTTGACAAGGCAGGAACAAGCGCAGCACGACAAACAGTTTCTCTCCCTGCTGAACTTAAATAAACCAGCGAAGCAAAAGCATTCCCAGTAAATCTGCAATATGTGACTCATTTCTATGGTTCGGTTCTTCAGAAAAACACAAACCAGTGACTCACGAAGGCTTCCTACCCTCCAGTCAGCAGGAAACCACTGAAATATAGACGCTCCGTTTGATATCTGGCGCCGATCTCAGCGGGTTTAGGTGACGGATAAGAACCGAATCAGCCCGTTCAGGCTTCGCTCTCTGGCGTGTTTCCGCAGGGAGAACCAGGAGAAGATGATCTACTACCTCCTGCTGGACCGTAAGGAGCGCTACCCGAGCTGCGAAGACGAGGACCTGCCGCCTCGCAACGACATCGGTGAGAAAAGTCGGCGTTTAGCCGATCCCGCAATTTCACAAGGGGGATTCGGCCGAGCAGAAGCGAAAGCGACGGTTTCGTCCGTTCGTAATCGGGAGGGCTTGAAGAGCGAAACGGAGTCGTTTCCTGTCTCGTCTTAGACCCGCCCAGGAAACGCGTGGACTCGCCCATGCTGACCCGCCACGGCCGCTGTCGCCCGGAGAGGAAAAGCTTGGAGGTCCTCAGCGTGACGGAACAGGGGTCTCCCACGCCGCCCCGCAGGGCCCTGGACACGAATGCACACAGCCAGAGGTAGCCGAGACCGTTGACGATTCCATGTCCAACGTCCGCTCCACCACTCGTCCCCCTCCAACTCTGTCGCTCTCTGGTCTTCGGCAGGTCTCGCTCGGTCAGCGGAGCCTCCACGGGGCTGTCGTCCAGTCCTCTCAGCAGTCCCAGGGTGAGATATGTTTGTTGAGTGCTCATTTTTCTCCTCAGCCTGGTTAAGCGTCTCCAGGAACAAATAATAAACCCTTAAATCTCCCGCTGTTCAACAAGCGAACCAAACTTAATGAGGAAACTCGCAAGAGGACGATAGAAACGGACCCCGAGTATGAAAGAATTTAATGAAAAACCGTCGGTCTGCCTCTGCGGACTCGTTGGTTGGAGACTGATTACCATCTTTCCTGTAGTTTATATTCCACATTGTAAAGAAATGTGTGGGGTTTTTTTTCCAGCCGCTTCAGGGTACAAATATCTGTTTCGTTTCCTCGACGACACAAAGTAAATTTCCTGTGTGCGACTATCTGTCAGGCCGTCATTTCCAGTCACGCCTTTTCATCTTTGTGTCACACTTTCTGTCATGCACGCTCTCATTTCATAGATACGTCACGGGTCACGTGGGAAAAAAACGGGTCGGCGATGCGATGAGAATGAAAGAGGCGGACGCGGTCCGTCGTCCGATCGGCGATTTCGTGTCCATGAATCATATTTCATGACCATTGCTTCCTCTCTCATCCACCCATGCCTCTCTCCCTCCATCTGTCCATCTCTCTGTGTGTCCATTAGAGTCCGGTCTTCACTTTCAGCCAATCAGAAGTCACCTCCACACCCTCCTCCTCCTCCTCCAAAGACCCCAAAGCAGGAAGCGCCGCCACCACCCCGCGCCCCGTCCGCCCGGCGCCTGACCCCAAAACCCAGACCCTGCCCTCCAAGGGCCCCGCCGAGCGGCCCCAGCTCCACTCCATGAAGTCCCTCCCTCTCCAGACGCCGCGCTCGCCCTCGCCCTCCCCGTCCCCCATCCTCTCCCCCATCCCGCGCTTCTTCAACTTCCCCTCGCCGTCCGTCTTCAAGTCCAAGAACGTCCACTCGTCCTCTAACTCCTCTGCCACCCCTCCCCCTGTGTCGCAGGTCACGCCGCAGGGGTCGCCGCTGCCCACCCCGCTGGGCACGCCCGTGCACCAAATCCAGCACCCCTCCTCCACCACCCCTCCCTCCTCCTCCTCCTCGTCCTCTTCTTCCAGGGCAGACGGCGGCGGCGGCGGCGGGGCCTCGCTGACCCCGCCCTCCAGCCCCGGCGGCAGCGGCGGCGGCATGGCCGCCTCCAGCTCGGGCCACTGGCGAACACGCCTCAACTCGTTCAAGAACAACCTTCTGGGGTCTCCACGCTTCCACCGGCGCAAACTGCAGGGTGCGTGAAGTATCTTTTACTCGTGTTTTACTCACGACAGTAGATGGCGCTAACTACAAACATCAGGTGGTTATTTGTTAATCTTATTCTAAGGTATTTATTAAGTTTGTACCACCGGTGACACTTAATAATCTTCCCTTTCTCTCCAGTGACTCACTACACCCCCCTGTGGTACAAAGTGGTACTGCAAGACTGGTTTAGTTAGCTGGTTCACCTAAAACGAGCTCACAGCTTGTATTTCCACACATTTTTAATGTGTATGTGAAGCTTTTTGATGCAGTTTTTCTTGAAACACTCACAAAATGAACGTTTTCGGCTTGAATCGGTGCTGCGGCAGCGACACGAAGCCTCCCGAATCTCCGTCAGTGTGAATTTTTTTGCTCCGTCAGCACTTGAAACAATCGCAGCGTTCCTATTTTGCATTTGCATCTTAGATACGGTCTATTATTACCCGGAGACGAGCGCGCGTCCCAGCCTGCAGCCTGCGGCTGTCGGCAGCAACGTCTGATTCTGTCATCATCTGTAATCAGCACAATTAAATTAAAGGCTGTCATCGGGGTTCACTGGCCTTTTCATTTAGTTTCTGCCTCCTAATCTCTCTCTCCCTCTCTCTCTTTCTTTCTCTCTTTCTCTCTCTCTGTCCGGTCTCCACTTTCAGTCCCTACATCGGAGGACATGTCCAGTTTGACGCCAGAGTCCAGTCCAGAGTGAGTATTCATGTCTCAGTTTAATCTTGTATTGCCTCATGATGCTGGTCTGAACCTTCTCTGATTGACCGTCCCTGAACTCATCGCAATACCAGAAGTAAGCGCTGTAAAATGAAACCTTCTGAAGGCAAAAAAGACAACATCAGGTCTGGTTTCCAGAGGTTTCTTTTAATTATTGACCAATTTTTCACTTGTTGTTGAAGAAACTGGTTAGAAACTCAAGCTAAAGACTCAATTCTTGAATTTTAGTAATAATCCAAGAGTACATTTTGCAATTTTGAGTCATTTTGTGAAGAAATCACGGGCAGATAAACATTTCTTGTACTCATAATAGCGTTAATAGAGAACATTGATCTATTTTATGGCCTGTTCAACGAGGCACTGACTATCTAAAGCAGTTAAAATCAACATTTGATGCCATGTTGTTCGTCTCCGTTCTGTATTTTCTCTTGTTTCGCTGTGAAGAAGCAAATTTGTTTGAGTTACTACTTTGTTTTTACAGTTCCTACATGTGTCCCTGTTTATCTGCAGGCTGGCTAAGCGCTCGTGGTTCGGGAACTTCATCAGCTTGGAGAAAGAGGAGCAGATCTACGTGCTGATCCGAGACAAGCCGCTCAGCTCCATCAAGGCCGACATCGTCCACGCCTTCCTCTCCGTGAGTACGATGGAGGGAGCGTCTGAGGGGCTCCGAGCTTTGCGGTCAAAGGTCCTCCGACTCGACCTTCTGTCCCCACAGATCCCGTCGCTCAGCCACAGCGTGGTGTCTCAGAACAGCTTTCGGGCAGAGTACAAGTCCTCAGGCGGCCCCTCCGTCTTCCAGAAGCCCGTCAAGTTCCAAGTGAGACGTTTTTCCGGCAAACTCTCGTCGTGAAAAACATATTTTCTCTTCTGTTTCCCACTTTTATTCGAGAAAAGTTCCCTTCAGTTGCTTCTCTCTGTCGCAGGTGGACATCGCTTACTCGGAGGGAGAGCGGGAACGAGAGAGGGAACGAGCCGAGAGAGAAGGAAAGAGAGAGATGGGCATCTACAGCGTGACTTTCACCTTGATAGCAGGTGTGTGTTTCACGAGCACAACCACCAACCTGAAGGCATCGATGCGGCCTGTCTGCACCGTGTTTCCGGCTTTGTTTTACCGCCCCCTTGTGGCTAAAAAATATTGTACACGCAGGACGAAAATCAGAGTTTAGCATTAATTTTTGGATTCTAATTTTTGTTCATATGATTTGGAAAAAACGTTCTTTTTTGTAGGATTTAAAATTTCAGGATTAGAGCCTCAATCTGTCTTATTTTTATTGGTGTTTGATGATTTTCCCAAACCACAAAAAAGGCTCTAGGTGTGGAAACATACCTGAGATCAGCACTGTTGCGCTTGCAGCCTGTGAAAAGTGTGAGAAAACAACAAAAACGGTAAAAACGGTCGTTAGTTAAAGTTACGTTTTTTGTTTTATCTCAAGTGGACGCAAAGTTTGGATAAAATTAGCAGAATTGACACCATTCTGAGACTCAAAAGTGAAAATATGAAGTTGACAAGACGCTGCAACGAGCACAAGATAATTTTTTGATATAAAATGTGCAGAAAATGGAAACTTAGTCAGAGTTCAGGTGCACATCCTCAAAGACAATGTGAGTTTTTGTGAGTTCGCTGGACCAACCGGGATGAGTTGAACTGCAGGATGACGCGGCGGTCCTTCTCTCTCCAGGTCCCAGTCGTAGGTTCAAACGCGTGGTGGAGACCATTCAGGCTCAGCTCCTCAGCACTCACGACCAGCCGTCGGTGCAGGCGCTCGCTGGTGAGTACGCCAAACGTGCACGCTCAAACCCCCCCCCCGCATCCAAGCAGCAGCAGATATTTACCCGTTGCTCTCGCCGCCGTTCTCTCGGATTTGGCCTCCCAGATGAGAAGAACGGGCAGCTGTCCCGTCAGCCCAGCACCCCGTCGCGTCAGAACTCCCGGCGCTCCGAAAGCGGCTCGGAGCGGGATCGGACGGAGGCGGCGGCGGTGGTGGCGGCGGCGGAGCGAGTGGTGGACGGCGGGAGCAGCGGCGGCGGCAGCGGCGTCGGGAGCAGCAGCGGGACGGTCCTACAGAGGCGGGGCTCGGGGAAAGACAAGACCAGACTCCTGTCGGCGTCCAACGGGACGCAGGCGCACCCCTGAAACGAATGTCTGGGAAGAGGAAGCAGGGGTGACCTCCCTGGACCTTTCTCTCTTCCTCCCCCTTCGCCCCCTCCACGTCCTCTCCCTCCCCGTTCCGTTACTTTCAGCTTTCGCCTCAACTTTCGGTCCCTTATCGACGGGATGGAAGAGGGGGGGCTGGCTCGCTCCCGGAAGCTGACCTCGAGACATGACGGGGGATTCGTCTCGACGGGTTGAGCTGATCTCTGGTCGGCGATCCGGAGCAGCTCCGCCCCGTTTTTTTGTTTGTTTTTTTTCAGGAGAGGATGTCCGCCGTGAAAAACCTCACCCAGGGAAACACACTCACCCACCGGTAAAGAAGCACATAACTCGTCACACAACTACAACGACACAACTCAGCAGGACACGCCGTCGGAGAGACAGACGGAGCGCTTCAGTCCATCCTCATCCATCGTTTCCCGGTCCGTCGGCTCTCACCTGGATCAACGGACCTCCTCAAACACACCTGATGTCACTTCGGGAGACTCGCTCTCCTGTCGGATCCCCGAACCCCCCGAGACGACCGGAGGCGGACGTCTCTCCAGAGAAGGATCCCGGGGGTCCAGGGCGGGGGCGTCTCGGCTCCGGCTCGCTGCGTAAAGGCAGACCTTGCCTCCTATCCAGCGACGCCAGAGCGGGCAGGAGGAGGCGGTTGAGCGGCGAGGCGATCGTCGCAGCCGGGACGGACGCAGCTTCTCCTGGAGTGCACGAGGGGCCCCGCGGTGATTTCCTGAGTCACACTGATAAAGCTATGATACCATATTGCCTTTAACGGAGGAGGACAAGTGGACCGCTCGTTCGAGTAGCTCCATTTTTCGAGGACGCCGTGGTCGCGCCGCCGGTGGGGACGGCTCGCAGGAGGAGAGAGACGAGGGAGAGAGGAGAAAAACTAGCCATGAGGAGGATTTAGGGGTCAGGAAAGGAGCGAGTTGGGTACAAAGTCTGTTTTTTTTGCAACATTCATTTGCTTCAAATGTGATCAATTACTGTTTTCTTTGCGTTTGAATCCTTTGAAAACAGTGATAACTTCCCCCAGTGGCCGAGGACGCTCTGAAAGATGGCGACCAACCGTAACGAGACGCAACAGGGCTGAAAAACGGGCCAAAGATCTTCAAATTTTGGTCGTTTCAGCTCATTTTTAGCCATTTGGAGAATTGGTTCCCAGCAGGAGCCTTCAAAATAAAAGCACTGGGTAGTTTTAGGTTTGAAAATAGTGTCTTAATCTGGTTTTCTCTGACAACCTCTCAGCGGGTGAAGCCTCCGGGTCCCACACGGGGTCTCTGGTGTCCCCCCGAAGGGGGGGCCGGACCTCAGGTTGAAAACCGATGACCCAGAGGACGCGTTTGTAAAGCAGGCGCGAGGAAACCTTCAAGAATGACCGCATTTTGGTT
>JASSRZ010000065.1:10130967-10145707 GCA_032164315.1 Malacoctenus gilli
GTTGAAAACCGATGACCCAGAGGACGCGTTTGTAAAGCAGGCGCGAGGAAACCTTCAAGAATGACCGCATTTTGGTTTGATTCGAAGGGATCACTGCGGGTTCAGACGATACTTATGCAGGCGTGTGAATGTTGTATAAAAAAAAAGAGACGTGAGGAGTCCTGAATGTCTGCAGAGGTGAGAGGAAAAAAAAAAAGAACAAAACCAAATATAAAAGTGGACCGACTGAACCGGCCGGTCCGACCGGATCTTTGGGGTCATTTAGGCTTCGTAGCTGTAAACACATCCGATGTTTATTTTCCCTCTGACAAAAGAGAGAGAGAGAGAGAGAGAGAGAGAGAGAGAGAAAGGAAAGCACTCAGGTGTGTCGCTGCACACTTAACACCCCGGGAGGAAAATTGAAGCCACTATTTAAGAATGAAATGTATTTGTTTTTATTTTACAACTGCTTATCCTTTAGATTTGTATTCTTCTCCAGCCTCTGTGTGTGTGTGTGTGTGTGTGTGTGCGTGTGCGTGTGCGTGTGTGTGTTTTGTGTTGTTTCCGTTTGCAACCAGCAAGTCAGAGTGGCACTAAACTATGTGAATGTCTGAAACAACTTTCAAGAGCGTAGACATATTTTTGTTCTATATATTTATTGAAAAATGTATTTTATTTATTTATTTATGTATTTATTTATTTGCCATTTATTTGTTGAAACTGTGGTTATTTATTCATGACTGGAAAAGCAGGAGGGGAAGTTTGAGTTCTTCAAGACAAAGCGGCGTTCCCTGAGGAATGCTGTTTTTCTTGGAAAATGACGCTGCAAAAAAACAACCTTGTTCTGTTTCACTCGT
Organism: Malacoctenus gilli; assembly: GCA_032164315.1. Lineage (NCBI taxonomy): Eukaryota > Metazoa > Chordata > Actinopteri > Blenniiformes > Labrisomidae > Malacoctenus > Malacoctenus gilli. The sequence continues at coordinate 10,131,804 of JASSRZ010000065.1, forward strand.
TAGTTTTGTTTAGTTTTTTTTTTTCATCCATCATCAATTTTGTTGGCTGGGAATTTCACATTCAGACCAAAATTTTACTCGCGTTCGAAACAAACCCGACAAAAAAACCTCTCCAAAGTTGAGTTTCTTTGGTGCTTTTATTTTTCGACTCCTCCTTTTTGACTGCAGGAATGTTTCCTAATTACTTCACAGGCATCTGGTTTGTGTTTGTCTGCGCTTTTACGTACAAAACATACACAGGAAAAAAGATCTAAGCCTGCAACTGAGAGAAGAAACTGTAACTCGTCCTGAAGTATCTGAAGTTTAAAAGGTTAAACATTGAGAAAATGTTGATTTCAGGTCACGTTGAAGACTCCAAACTCAATTTCTTTCATTGGTTCTGTGCATTGCTCATTGGATAATGCCGGTAGGCAGCAGCGTAACAGTGTGTTTCGGTGTTTGTCCACCAGAGGGTGCTCTATCTGGTAACAGGTCTCATTAAAGTCGAAGGATTTGCTGTCACTAAAACTAAAAAGTAGAAGTTATCAACTGGAAGAGAGAAAATGAGCTCAAACCGTTCATGTGGTCCCCAAAACAAGCGTCTTTCTCGTGTTTTGTGCGGTGAAGCAAACACAATTTCTCAGTTCTGATGAATTAACTTTTGGGCGCCATCGCCGAGATCGCCATCATCTGAACAAGTTTTTGGCTCTGTGCTGCGTTTCGTAAAACGTGAGTCTCTTTTTGCGTTCCTTGTCTTGTTTCATCAAAGGCTCTCCCCACCCGCATCCCCACAGGGACCACCTGTGGGCGGGTCCCACACCTGAAAGGTCAAAGGTCAAAGAGGTTTACAGTGAGAGGAAGTAGTTTCCTTGTTTTTTTTTGAACACCAGGTCAGAGCCAGATTCACCTCACGTCCACGTTTAGGGTCGAAGAAGAGCTCGCCGATGAGTAGATGGGGTAAAGGAAAGTGGGGGGGGGGCTCCGAGAGAAGCCCGCATCAGACCCCCATTCAGAGACACAACGGGGCGCTCGGATCACTCGCGCAATACTCTCCTTTTGAAAGAAACCTCACCCCTCCCTCCTTCATTCCTCCATGCCCCCCTCTTTTCTCCCTCCCTCCCTCCCTCCCTCCGTTTCCCCCACACGTTCACTTTACATTTTCTACACCCGCCTCCCCCCGTTCCTCCTCTTTGTACCTCTGAAGTTCACACCCATTCCCGTCCTCAAATGCACATATCTCACCCCCTCATATACTCACGCCCGTTCCCTCCTTGTATACATTTTATACCCTGTATACTTTGACGCAGATGTTGTATACAGTCGTATATGCGCTGTGTGTCTGTCTCTGTCTCCATTGTATGCCATCCATTATCTATGTAGCGCTCACTATGTTTTAATGACACTGTAGTCACCATACGACTCTTCCTCGCATCGTTATCGCTCATTCTTCTTCTGCAGTTAGAATTGTACGACTATAACCATGTTCCCCCCCCTTCACCCCCCCCCCCCGCGCCCCCACACAAACTTCCCCACCGCCCCCCCCCACACCGCCGCCAACGCCGCCGCCTCCGCCATCCTGTTACCGACACAATAGAGAGGGGGAAAAAAAAGAAGCTTTTTTTTCACTCTGGAGAAATTTGTCATGTCAGAGAAGAACATTTCTTAAAAAAGACAAAAAAAAAAGGAGCAAGGAGGAGGTGCGTAAAGGAGGGCGGGCGGAGAAAACGGCTCACACAATGAATGATGATGACAAACGACGAAGAGAAATGTCTGTAGTATAATTACAAAAAAGGAAAAGTGCACTATTATGACAATGATTATTATTGCCTGTGAGAAATACTGACCAATAAACAACAATGAAAATATACGCAAATGTCTCCTATTATGTTCAAAACTCTCTATTTTATATATTTACTTAATTTTAGTTATTTCAATAACATATAAAATGTTGGATGCACTCATGGAAATAAAAATACAGACATCAGCTTTATTTTATGTTCAGGTGTTCTTCCAAATAAAAGTATCATTGTCAGCATTATTAGCGTTTTAAGCATTGCTTTTATGTGCAAAATAAGGTTTATTTTCGTCAAAAATGAGTGGTTTTCTTCACCTTTTCGTATCATTCAGGCATTTTTAAAGTACATCATATATATTTTAAATAGTATTTTCTGACTAAGCATAGAAAAGTATACGCAAATGTTTGGTATTATTGTTGTTTATGCGCGTGTTGCTCGCACACAGCCACTGTTTATGTGTTTATTGTTGTCACCCCTCCCTCTTCCTTTCTCCCAGTGGCTGACCGGTCTGCGCATGCGCCGTGCCATTTATCTGGAGCGGAGTGAGACGTCTCCCTTCACACCAGCCTCGCCGTCCTACCGGTTGCCGGGAGCTTTCGCCCGAGTTGCGGCCAGTCTGCCAAGCCGGAGCAGGGAGGGGTCCCCGTTTCCCACCCAGCGTGTCTCGTAGAGGGAAAAAAAACACGCTTACCGAGACGCTACAGGTACGTTTTACGTCCCGCCGCTTCAAGCCGCATCCTCTTTCTTCTCGCTGCCTTCGAATCTGCGTTGATTACGCCTCCGTGTGTGTGTTTGTGTGTGTTTGCGTGTGTGTGTGTGTGTGCACGGCGAGGCTGGGAGATGGAGCTGAGCCTGAATGGACCTCTGTGAGCTGTGTGATGTGACTGTCGGCTCCCCCTTTTATGCCGCCTTCACACAAACACACACACACAGTGAGACGTTATTCCTGCTAGCTCCGGCTGCGGAAATGTTAGCATTTACTGTAAAGAAAAATGTATCCGCGAACGCCAGTGTAACGCGTTACTCCTCGCCGCCGGAGGAAGCTATAGGCGCTACATGGGTGTAACTTGTTGAACCAGCCTCCGAACTACCGGTGGGTGTCATTTAACGCCCCTTTAGCCTCGAAGACTCGAGTGAATCTCACGTTTTTAATGCATTAAAACCAAGTTGTTAACAGATACCGACACGTTAGCGAGCTTAAAATGTCCAAACATCGTCCGAGTGTTGTTTGTGTTTTTGGTTTATGGTTGAAAAGCGGCGTTGTTTATGCTAAACAACGACTCGGACGGTGTGTTTTTAGGACATTGCGTGAAGCGAATTTGGCGATAATTGCGATGTGGGAGGTCGTGCACGCGCGTCTCTTCCCGCCGCGGTCCGCCGTGCCCGCGCATACTCCCCATCCGAAGCCCGTTTGACCGGATTGAGCCGCGGCGGAGGCATCAGGGGGCAGATTTTCTGCCCCTGCAGGCAGAACCGGTTTATCAACACTTTCTCTTGTGGTGGCTTTGTTTTAATGCGTGTTTGCAAAAGAATGACCTGATACAAAAACACTTATTGTGAGACTCTCAAGTTTGGAAACCCTCAGTAGCTTTTATTTTGAAGAAAATGTGGTCCTTTTTTTATTTTGGTACCTGCGAAACACAAAAATCGAACATAGTGACAGCAAAACAGTGTGGAAATAACAATAGAAGACTTTTTTGACAAGAAAGTTTTAATAGTAATTTGGTGTCGCAGCACTAACTGTGTAAATACAGGAAAACTATGTTTTTAAGAGTTCTCCCTAGTAAAACTGAATACTTGTTATTAATTTTGTGCCTTTCAACTAATTATGTATGGTATTAGTAGAAATAGTGGATTTGAAGTCGAATCGTACAAAGACGGTACTCCGGTGAACACCTTTCAGAGTTGCTGCAGAGTTTTCTGTTATTAACTATAAACGACATAAAAAGTAATTAAATTTATCAGGTTTTGATGCTAATCTCTATGTTAAAACCTCACCCAAGTCTGTTTGTTCAGCATGAAGCAAAAGTATGAATCCAGAGGGTTTTCTTTGCAGCATGTGATCATTTCCATGTACTTTTTTTTTTTACATATTTAGTTTGTTTATTCAGAGAGAAGCAGAAACGATTTAGTGTTTCCTGTCTCGGGATTCAAATCGGGGTTTTCTTGAGGCTGAACACACCATTCACAATCATTTGCATAAACAGAATGAGGACCACTCAGCCTGCTGCTCATGAGAAAGCGTTTGAAGGGTTTACACAGGACATGAAGTGGAATACAGTCGAGGATTTGTTGTGGTTCTTAAGTCCTCGCCAGCTCAGAGCTCAAAACTCCTTCTTTTTGGGTCCAGAAGATGTAAATGAGGACTCGAGAAAGTGGGGCGAAGAAAACGGACACCTGATTTTAATCTATGGCCGCCTTTTGTGAAGCGTCGCCGTCTCTCCCGCGAGCCCTGAACGGCGAACTTGTCCTCGGGTTCCCTCCCACACAAACGAGATGTGGGAAGTGAGAAATATGCAGCAATCAGTCGCTTGGTTGGACAGAGAGAAGGGGAAGGGATGACGGAGGTCCACACAGACACACACACACACACACACACACACACACACACACACACACACACACACACACACACACACACACACACACTGGCACACGACCTGAAAAAGATTATATATGTTGACCTACTTTCTATAGGCAGCAAGCGAGTGGCTGTAACTGTATAGTTGTCGTGTCATCGTCCGGTATGTACCAGAGGCCTCATTCATCGGTCGCAGCTGTGTGTTAGTCTGCCTTCTAACAGCCTTGGAGGCGCGCACACACACACACACACAGAAGCAGACACACACACACACACCGCGTAAACGTTGACCTTCAGAGGTTCTGGAGGAGCCTCATCTTCGCGTTCTCCACTGCAAATGTACCTGATGAAGCATCCAGAGAGTGTGTTGAGCGCGTTGTGCGCTCAGAGCAGCACTGACTTTGTGTTGTTGTTGTTGTGGCTTTGGTGAGACAGCAACATTCCTCTGACACATTAAATTACACAAATGTTGTCACACAGAGCGCCACATTGAGCTGTTTCGGTCATGACCCTGGGAGAGAAACGCAGTCGAAGACGACACGATGCGCTGATAATATAGACCAGAAAACATGTGTGTTTATTCGATAAATCAAGTCGATATGGATCGAAAATTATGTGCTTCTGTCCTGGAATAGATTTAATCATTAACCTCTTGTTTATTTTAATGAAAGTGACATTAAAGGAGGCTCTGAAATCTTGGTCTGTTCTTGTGTTGCCAGCGATGGCGGAGGCCCACCAGGCAGTGGCGTTCCAGTTCACCATCACCCCCGAGGGCATCGACCTGCAGCTGTCCTACCAGGCCCTCAACCAGATCTACCTGGCGGGAGTCCGGTCCTGGAAGAAACGGGTCAGCCGCATGAGGGTGAGGACGTCGGCTGGGACTTTATTACTGAATCTTTTGGAGTCTCTGTGCGTTTGAAATGTGACATGCTGGTTAAACTGGGCTGTGATTAGAGAGTAGTTCTGCAGAAGTGTCCAAATATGGACAAAAAGATGTTTTTTCTGTGATTTTGTGTTGTTTTTTTTATTGGCGTGTGTTGGTGTAACGCAAACCAATTAGAAATGGGATTGGAGGTGTTTTTTGGTCAAATAGTGGTGCAAAAGTTGTATATCTCAGTTGTCTTAGAGTGACGTGACGTTGGACAGTGAAGAAGTTAACAAAATGTGACGTTCGCATTTGATCCTTGCCTCAACTCGGGTGTTTTTGTGGCCCTGAAGAGCCACAAGTTCCCAGGCGGGACTTTGTGAGGTTCGCTATTGTGTCTCTATTATTAAAGTGGCTCGAATAACTACAGAAGCCTCAGTTCCTCAGATGACCTGTTGTGCTCTCCCCGTAAAAGAAAAAGCTGGTATGTGCGGCTGTAATTCGCATTGATGAAGGAGCCGTGCGCCGACGGCCTCGTTTACAGGCTTTGAATTCCCTTTTGGGCGCGCTGGGAATGACGAGGTCTTTTTTTCAACGTGTACTGACAGGCATGCCGGTCCCGCCGGGACGGCAAAAGACACAGGTGGTGATTTGGGGATCAGCAGATGTTCGTGTGTGTTTTTTGTCTTCGATAATTTGCTTCGCCTGTCTGTTCGTCGAAGCTGCACAGTTGAGTTCATTTTCTAAAAGATTATTTGGGGGTTAAATGTGGTTTAATAAACAAAAAAGGCAACAAATAGTAAAAAATAAACCAAACAAATATGAAAATAAGCAAAACAGAGTTGCAGTTTAACATATAATCCACAAAAAATAAAGAATTTGCCTGATAAAGTCCTTAAAAAGTTTATACAGTTTCTAATTTTTGACAGCAAATGTAAATTTCTCGGAAACGTTTCTTAAATTGCGCCCGTGGCCTCTGTTCGACGCGAGCGATGCCGCTAAAGGCTGTCGTTTCTTCTTCTGTGGTGACAGAACAGCGTGATTCGGGGCGTGTTCCCGGCCGGCCCGTCGTCGTGGCTCTTCGTCGCCATCGGGATCCTGGCCACCATGTACATGCAGTCTGATCCCAGCATGGGGCTCATCTCCAAGATACAGCAGCACCTGCCACTGAGGTGAGCGCACACACACACACGCGCGCGCACACACTGCACAAAAACCTAACTGCAGAGGATATGAGAACATTTGTTGATGCTAACCTTTCAAATTAAAAGCTTCAGCCTTGTTTCCATCAGTCAATGCATTTGCAGATGATGGAAGATGCTCTAAAATGCAACATAATACATTAAGGGAGCTCGGTGTCCAAATATTCGCTTTAATAATTTCAAATATTTGGCGGATTGCAATTTTTATTGGCTGGTTTGCGGAGATTTTTCCTTGGTTTGAGGGTTGATTTATTTGATGGAGGATGTATAATCCTGTGCAAGCGCTTCCAACTGAAAGCAACAAGCCCCCCTTTGGCTGAGCTGGTGATTTGAGGGGTTCCGGACAAACGTAGTAAGTTCCTTGCGTGTGCACGCCATGAGTCAGCGCTGAGCCGTGCAGGCGTGGCGCCTGCGCTTGAACTCTCCCCTACTTCCCCACTGGCCTATTTGCTTCCTGGCGAGCGGCTGCACCACAAATTCACACACATGTGCATGCACACTTGGACCGTGCTGCTCTGATGGGATTCAGTCTGAGAGGAGAGATTTCAGCTCTAAATGTACAGGATGTTGCAGAGAGTGTGTGTGTGTGTGTGTGTGTGTGGAGGGGGGTAATAAAGGGTATAGGAAGCATAAACGGAAGCACCGCTGCTGATTTATCTGTCTGGGAGCTCTGCCAGCTCAAAATGACTTGAACAATGCGTGTTTCGTCTCTGTAGAGAATCACAGACAACACTCGCATTGCTTGTTCGCATTTTATTTGATTGTATTCCTAAAACACGCACCCACCTTCGCTGCGTTGGCTTTTTGTGCTCCGCCCTGCAGCCTCCACGTGTCGCTCAGCTCTCAGGGCCAGACGATGGTCTCGGCGCTGGTCTTCAGCACCCTGCTGTGGCTCTCGCTCATCCTGGCGCTCCGCTTCTGCCTCAAGCTGCTGCTCTCCTACCACCAGTGGATGTTCGAGCAGCACGGCCGCGTCTCCAACACCACCAAAGTCTGGGTGGTGAGTGGCTACGCCGGATGCTGGTGCAGCGTGACGCCCTCTTGTGGCCACGGAGGGGACGTCCACTCAAATGTTTATTATTATTTGTTTGTTTCAGACTCTGGTGAGATTGTTTTCGAGCAGGAAGCCGCTGCTGTACAGCTATCAGACCTCTTTACCTCACCTGCCTGTTCCTACGATCAAAGACACTGTGAGCAGGGTGAGTGCAAACACACACACACACAGAATTCAGATTTTTCAGTCTCTTGACAATAAACAATCAGTGTTGAAGTATTTGAAAACTTCTGAAATAAACTTTAAAAAATTCAAAAAATTACTCGTTACTTGACAGTTTTTTTTCTTTTAATGAACTGAAAAATGTTGATTTGTGTCAGTAATTAAGTATTTAGTTACTCATCTTCCTCTTTCCTTTGTGTTGCTCAGTACCTGGAGTCGGTGCGCCCCCTGCTGACAGATCCAGGGTACAAACGTATGACCGACCTGGCCAACCAGTTCGAGTCGAACCTGGGAAACCGCCTCCAGCGCTACCTGAAACTCAAAGCTCTGTGGGCCACCAACTATGTGAGTTCACGGCGCACGTATCAACACTCTCATACCCGTAAAACTGAAGCAGGATGTGAAAGGCTTCGTTGTCATTACGGGGGACAGTTTGTGGTTTGGGATGCAGAGCTCACTGGCCCGGCAGTTTGATCTCCAGCCACATCCGAACTTGTCTTTTTGGTTGTGCTTCCAGGTGAGCGACTGGTGGGAAGAATACATCTACCTGAGGAGTCGCGGCCCCATCATGGTCAACAGTAATTATTACGGCATGGTGAGAGCTGAGTTTACGTGTTTGGTTTGGGAGTCAATGGGCTTATTCTGCACTTATTTTGCCTACATTTAATTTCCTAAAGCTCCTCTTAGCAGCAGTTTCCTTTAACCTTGGCCTAATTTAAATTCTCTTCCTTAATCCTCAATCTCAACCCCTCAAAAACCAAGCGTTAACGGCTAGAAACGGAACACCTCTTAAATGCAGATACTTCCTCAGTCGATAGGGGGCAGCGTAACGCCAAAGCGGCGTTGAGTCTGTCTTGTCAGAAGGGAAGAAGCCGTAGCAACAGTAGCAACAGTAGCAACAGTACCACGGCAGGCCGCTATCGACTAAAGATCGTAAATAAAAATAAAACTTTAGCAACAATGAGGTAATTTATCTATAACATGGGCTTAAACTAAGAGAATACCATGTTTTTATTCATATTTATCTATCTAGTAACAAAGAAAACACATTTGTAGCTTGCCGTTCCGTTTTAACTAAATACCGCAATGTATTCTGGGTAAACCTTACTTTTAAGGTAGGCGGGAGAGACGTAACGGCCGTTTCGTTCCTTAAACTTGCTCCTCAACTTAACTTCCTAAGAACTGGGACAATACTTGCATTTTGAGGGTTAAGGTTGAGGATTAAGGAAGGAATTGGAACGCACCCTTTATCTTTTCCAGTTTTTTCCTGTCTGTGAGATTGATTTGAAACACATCCTTTTTTTTTTGTATGTCATGTTTTAATCCTTTGGGTTTTTTTTTTTTTTGCTGTCAGGACTTTCTGTACGTGACTCCGACGCCGGTGCAGGCGGCCCGAGCCGGCAACACCATCACCGCTCTGCTGCTGTACCGACGAAAGGTCAACAGGGAGGAGCTCAAACCGGTGAGACGCCGCCCAATATCTCGGCGCCGAGTCGTGCGTTTTTATTCAAGGTTCAAGTGCTTCGTTGTCAGATCGACAATATTGGTGAGATTAAACACTGTTTGTGTCTGCGTGCCTCTGTCAGAGTCGCGTCCCAGGTACCGTCATCCCTCTGTGTGCTGCTCAGTGTGAGAGGATGTTCAACACAACTCGCACGCCAGGAATTGAGACAGGTAACAAACGCACAGCTGCACACATTCGAACCAAAAACAACACAAACGGCTCCTTCGTACAGATTTGTTAAACGACGTCCGACTTCCTCCTCCAGATGTGCTTCAGCACTGGCAGGACAGCGAGTTCGTGGCCGTGTACAACAGGGGGCGCTTCTACCGGCTGTGGGTGTACCGGGCCGGCCGGCTGCTGTCGCCCAGGGAGATCGAGTACCAGATCCAGAAGATCCTGGACGACCCCTCTCCGCCGCTACCCGGCGAGGAGAAGCTGGGCGCTCTCACCGCAGGGGACAGGTGAGAAGGACGAGGCCTCCAACCAAGTCACTGAAATGACGTCTACATTGTTTGTTTACTGCTAACACGAGATAAACAACCTCTTCTCACCTGTACAGGTGGATTTCAGTGATTCATTATAAGAATATCAATGAAACGCTCACTTTTATGCACATTTTTACCTTTAAACGCTGTCTCTCCTCCTTTCATAACTCCGCGAGACCTCCAGCTTGTATTTAATGATGCAGTTCAAACAGATTCATCACTAGATGGCGCCAGATTTTCATTAACGACTCCAGACTGTTGTGCTTCTCCCTTTTCCGTTTTGTCGCTTACACACAGAAAGATTTGGACGGATATCAAGCGCGAGGTGTCGAACTGTTCAATCGACACGATCAAAGTCGTGAATCCGTCTGACGCTCAGGCTGATTTTAGCACAGTTTGTGAGAGAAAAAAGGAAAGTGTGAGCATAACCGCAGACGTGTTGAGGTGGTGAAACAGAGGAGTGTCGCGGCCTTTGGAGGTGTGCCCTGCTTGATAAGATTACATGCGGGAATATTGCAGAGGTCAAACTCTCCAGAGTGGAAAAGCGCTTATGCAACCGTGTTGGTCTGATGCCTCTGAGTGTTTGTTCCTGTCATAAAGAAAGACTCCAGAGCGAACTTGGGAGCTGAATTTAAACATTTAACACGCAGCTTAGAATTTGTTTTTGGCCCTTTTCATTGTGTCTACTTAAATAAATAAAGTTCTGTGTATTGGTAAACATTGGAGCTGCTTTGAGCCGACTTTTTGCGGAGCTTTTAATTCGTATTGACAGAATCGCCACCAGAAATAGAAGCAAACCATAAAAAAGGCCAGGCTTGATACTCGAGGCTGCCAACTTTCGCTTTTCAACCCCTTAATTCACTTTTCCTTTGGAGAAATGCGATGGTGGGCGGCTGCAGCTGTGGCAGATTTAAGTGGCTCCCGGTTGGCAAGTTCCAAATAAAATGTGGGACGTGATTCATTGTTGCATTTTTACACTCAAAGGTCATCTGCAGTTTGCACAATGTCGAACTCGCTGGCCTTCTGGGACTCATCTTCTGCTTGGGGGAATGTCCCGTCTCAGGCTTCCACATCTGCCAGCTGTAAATAAAGACAAAATGTTTATTTTTTATGTTTATTGAACGTGTCATCTTGAAGTCCTGTTTTTGCTTTAGCTCGCCGATGCATTGAAACTGTTTATTGTAGCTGCGATGTGGCTTTTACGGCGAAGTTTCCGAAGCGTGGCGCCGCTAACGTGTTTGGCGCTCCGCAGAGTTCCCTGGGCCCAGATGAGGAAGCAGCACTTCAGCTCCGGCGTCAACAGGCGCTCGCTGGACGCCATCGAGCGCGCGGCCTTCTTCGTGACCCTGGACGACGAGGAGCAGGGCATGAGGGGGGACGACCCCGCCGGGAACCTGGACCGCTACGCCAAGTCTCTGCTGCACGGGAAGTGTTACGACAGGTCCGGTTTATTCCACTTTAATTTTGTGTTTTTCGTCACGGTTTCAGAGAGGAAGCTTCTTTTTTCAATTGTCTTCAATCGAAATTCTACTTTTTTAAAAATCTCTTCTTGTCATCACAAAGAATCCTCTTCCAGATGTTTCTCTGCGCCGCATATTCAGCTCAGTTTCTCTGCCACAGATTCTGAACTTCTTGTAGTTTTCTGTTGAAATCCTCTTGAACGACTTGACTCAGTCACCTGATTAGTCCGCACTGCTTCCTCGCATCTTTTTTTGTCAGATCTAGAACAAAAGTGAGCAGACAGACGGCTGATAAATCATTGCTCATCAAGCCGTGAATAATCTTCCAGTTAATTTTCGTAAAAGCGTCCTCGTACGCTTTAGTCGTTGCGATCCAGGGACCTTTGTAAAGTCCTTGTTGTCATGGGGAAGTACACCATCCAGGATTCCCCCTAAAATGCTACAACGGGGACATTGGAAAGGACAGAAAGTGAAATGAAAGAAACAAGAAGACAGTGAACCTTTCTCCAGCAAACCGGTTAAATCTCTACGTGACGCTTCGGTCTTTTTAATTCGGATTCCAGCGCTGCCAAAAACCAGGAAGCACTCTCGCTTTAACCACAACAGTCATTTGGTGAACCGATAAAGCAACCTGAGGTCTTCAGATTCAATTAACTCGTGTTTGTCTGAAGTCCCTGACGACGCTCTATCTGGTTGCTCATTACCCGTTAGATCATCAGGCTGCACTTCCTCATTTCCAGCTTCCTGCCAATCCGGTCTCGACCTCTTGTGAGGTCAAATCCGGCATTAAACATTGACTCGGCTGCGTGGAGCTGGACAGCAGTGAGAGACAAATTGTGGGGCTTTTTGGACAAAAAAGGAAGAAGGGATGGTGGGATTTGGTGCAGATGTTTATTCTACCAAGAGGATTAAAATCAAGAACACACGTGGTGTTGTGATGGCCTTCAGATTGCGTCAGTCATATTTTAGAAATGAGAGAACCACTTAAAGTTCCCAAATTTGGGACTCTGTTTTTAGGTCGTGAAAAGAAAGTTCCTCATGTTTGTTTCTTTTCCAGTTTTTGGCCGCCTCTCCTCTTTATTTTCTAGTTTCGTCAAATCAGACTGTCTCATTTTTTTCCCCCCGTTCTTCTCGTCCGCCAGATGGTTCGATAAGTCTTTCTCCATCGTCATCTACAAGAACGGGAAGAGCGGCCTGAACGCCGAGCACTCGTGGGCGGACGCTCCGACCGTCGCTCACCTGTGGGAGGTGCGTCTGTCTCCGTCTGTGTGTGTGTGTCTGTGTCTGTGTGTCTGTGTGTGTCTGTGTGTGTCTGTGTGTGTCTGTGTCTGTGTTCTTACCGCTCTGAGGTTTCCCCCTCCCAAAGACTCATCGTTTACAAGCGTGTTTACAAAAGACGAAGAACTTCATTGGCAGCAACAAAAGGAGTCGGTGCTGCTCGTGCTGCCAAAACCACAGCTGCAGCGGATCGTTTTACGACTGACGGAGCTGCTGCTGCTCTGGAGGGAATCAGAGGCCACTGAGTACAGTTGGAGTCGTGTGTCAAAAAACACAGCTGACAAGATAAACAACCCTTAATTCAAACTTATAAGAGTCTAAAGAAGCCTGCAGTAACGCAACGCGTGTCCCCGTCCCTCCTCCGATGTAGGAATAAAGGATTTATTCGAGCTACTCCTGCTTTTTTCACCAGGAGTTCACAACAATTTCTAACACTGAATTTAAAAAAAAAACAAAAAAACAACAACTTTCAGAGGAGCCTGATAACGTATGTTTGTATTTCAGTCGCAGTTGACCTTTTGTTTCAGCTCCAGAATCGGTTGGGAAATAAACATGTTTTGTTTTTAGATATTGTGCAAGTTTACAGATGATCGTTCAAATCACAAACTATTTTCTTAAGAGTCACACGGTGCAAATTACTCAGCAGTCGAAGGAAAGTTAGATCACGGACTCGTTTTTCTGGTGGGGGTCGGAGAGCGCGTGACCTCCGCTGTGAGCCGACGTGCCGGAGGACCGGTGAGGTTCGCCTCGCCAGCCGAAGCGCGCGACGCGCCCACAGCTTCCTCTCTCAGAAACCAGACGCGAGCCTTTTACTTGTTTCTGTCGCCGGCAACATGAAAGCGATGAGGGATGGAAACGAGTCACTTGGTGTGAACTTTAGTCTCGTCTTCATGGCGTCCGAGGTTCGTGGGAATTTCCCTGCTGGCCAATCTGTAACTTTAAGTTAGGTGTTTCTTGTGAAGAATGTGGGGGTAAAAACCTCTTCATCCTCCTAAAAACACAGAATCCATTACTCTTCCATCATCAGATTGCATCAGACAACATGTGTGTTGTTTTTGAGTGACGACACACATCATCAGTGTGTTGACTAACCTGCGCGTCCGTTCTTCTAGTACACCTTGGCCACAGACGCCTTCCAGCTGGGCTACACTGAGGACGGGCACTGCAAAGGCGAAGTGGACCGCTCGCTGCCCCACCCGCAGAGGCTGGCCTGGGACATCCCCTCCGAGGTGAAACGCACACACCCGCCGGCGGTCCAGACGCCGACTTGTGAGAACCGAATCGGAGGCTTAGCTGGATCGAAACTGGACTAATAAACGCATGTGAATGGCTTAATCTGACTGAGCAAAAGCTCCACTGACACACCTAGTCCAGCTATGGCCGCATGTATCCGCTCAGCTCCATTGAAATCAGACTACTCTGACCTGACAACAAGGCACGCGGTTGACCGGAACTTTTTCAACCGTTTGTGTTGATGTTTGTGTCGGACTAAACTCGGATCCTCACCGGTCACTCTGTGTGCGTGCGTGCGTGCGTGC
>JASSRZ010000065.1:10172198-10182549 GCA_032164315.1 Malacoctenus gilli
GCAGAGATTGAGCCGCATGAAGAGTAAAGAAAACATCAGGAAGTCTGTTTATGAAATCCTTGACCGGGTGGAGAAAGAGTGTCCGCAAGACATGCATCGGTTCTGGAAGTGTGTCTTCAAGGACATCATGATGAACCATTACCCCACCCTGAAAATGCTGCACAGAAGCCTCATGGATGGTAAGACGGTTTCCCGGTTATCATGAGTATATTATATATGTCTGCGTTGTATCATATATAATCATGTCTTGTTGTGCATGTACAAACCGATGAGAAGACGTCATTGAAAGGCTAAAAATGGGGCGATTTGTTTCTCTGCAGGCTCTTTCCATTTTGACACAAACATACCTGTAAAGGCAGTAACGGATGAGGGAGACTCAAGTGAGCAGAAAAGACTCTCGGAGGATGAAGAGGAGGAAACAAACGCCATGAAGAAAAAGAGGAAACGAAAGAGCTGGAGGAATGCCGGGGACGAGCAGCCTGGTCCGTCGTCCCAGCTCACTCCCGTCAAAAGGAGGAGGTCCAAGAAACTCATTTACTGTGAGGCACTTTGTCTTTACTTTGCACTGTGAATAGATTGTATCTGTTCTACAAGTTATCTGTTTTCAAATTTACCAGCTTCTCCATTGAAAAAGGGAGAAAAGGGCAACATTTGGACGTGGCCTCTCTACAAGGTCCAACTTCCTGTCTCCTGTGGAGACAAAATAGGAACTTTGAAAAGAGACAGATATGCCAATGGTGAGACAGAAAATGACACAACTGAGACAGTGAAACCAATTGATTTGATTGTTCTTACCTCATCGTTATTTTTTTATTGTCAGTGTGTGAGGTTGTACTTCACTTAAGCAAGTCTTTGATTGTTTCAGGAGAAAAGTGCATCCTGTCCGAGCACAAGTGGTTCACTCCCTCTGAATTTGAGATATTTGGAGGAAAGAGCAGCTCCAGAAACTGGAAGTTAAGCATTCGATGTGCGGGAACCATGTTGGATAAACTCATACGGGTATGTTGAAAAGTGGTTTTATAACTCTAACTGTCACTCAACATCTGATGTGTCTTTATACTTTTCCGGCATACTTGTTTTATTTTACACTTTCGAACTGGCTGTCTTGCAGGAAGGTCACCTACCGCATGTAAACTTCAAGACACAAGCCAAACAGGTCTCAACAAACTTAGTGAAGAATTAGAAATGTGTAAATCTGGCTTTTTTTTTGTCCCTCATCTCATCTATTTTTCCTTGTTTTCTCGCTCTACCGGATCAAGAAAACGATGTTTCGAGATGTTCACTTGATCAGAGGTTTGTTGCATGTGTGCAAAATATTAATTTTAGACCGTTACAGAGCAGTTGGTGAAGCGATTCATGGCTGACAAGACCAAATGTTCTTTGACGCTTTAAACTGCTGGAACGATCGTGAACATCCTTTCGTTAGATTCAGGTTCGGAGGACACCGAGGACGAGGAGAATACTCGTGAGGAAGAGGCGATAAATGAGGAGGAGGAGGAGGAGAATGATGAAGATGAGGAAAATGACCAGGAGGAACAATCAGATTCAGGGAACAACAAAAGTCCCGCTGAAATCGCAGGTGCTGATTTTTGTCATATGGATTCCAATGAATGTTCTGAAAAATTGGGAAGTCTTGATAAATTTGAGGAGTAAATCACAATATTCATAACTTCTCTGTATCACAGATGAAGAGGAGGCGATGGAGGTGCAGGAGGAGCAGCCGTCAGGCAGCAACCATTTTGGCATAAAGACAGTTTTCAAAGTCACATGTGGGGACGTGACCGCGACACTTCACAAGAAACGATTTGCATCAGGTAATGCTGCAAAAATGTATGTGGCATCTTTATTACTTCACCTCGAACGTTCCTATTGTGTGAATCCAAATCAGGAGAAACACCTCCTCTGAAACGCCTCCTCTGAATTCAGGGATTTGTGGGAGGAGCGTTCGCACGGAGACGAGCTGGATGACCCCGATGGAGTTTGCTATGGAGACGTTAAACGAGGAAAATCCTTCATGGAGGAGAGACATCACATGTGAAGGAAAACCCCTTTCTGCTCTCATAGAGGTAGCGACAACTTTTACGAAACCTGCTACCTTGGATGCTGTCGGTTGTACTTGTCAGAAATCGAACAAAGCAAATTGAGGACACTCTAAAATAGATTTCTTACTTCCTGTGAGGTCAAACAAGGTTGTAGTTATAGACTCTCTGGCTGTCGCCAGCATTTTATTGAACATTTCATTGTGGCTGTGGCCCCTTGTTCTTTTACAGCCCCAAAAGTCACCAAAGATGTTAAGTTACATTTCTGGTGAGTAGTCTGAGTTGTGATATTCAACCAGAGTTTTGGCCTCGAAGACAGAAATATTACAAAAATAATCAAGAAGAGGTTTCGTTAAATGAGGAGATGAAGTTTCCCCAACGAGACCAAAGAAGCAGATTCTCACTGATGACAAAGAGAAGCAAACACCTCACAGAGGATTCAGGATATGAAAAGATAATGAGGTTTTTGTTGAGTCTTTAATTATGACGAAATCTATTCTGTTTTCTTCGTTTCAGAGCAATGTCCTGAACTTCCACTCAGTGCAATGTGAATGCAGACTGTGTGAGCCGCTGCCAGAAGACCTGGTGAGTTTCAATTTTTTTTTTCTCTGCCGCTCCAATTGTTTCCCAGTCCAAAAGCTGCCTCCAAGTCTGCTCTCTGCCCTGACAGGACAATCAGAAAAATGACGACGAGTGCTGCATCTGTAAAAGCGCAGAAGAGGCAGTGCTGGTCGAGTGTGACCACTGCCCTCGGTCCTTCCACCAGCGCTGCCACCTGCCGCACATCGAGGACAGTCTGCTGAGGTGGGCTCTCGCGTTCGACGTCACATGTGATCAGGTCAGAGACACAAGGAGTCTCAAACTGATCCATTTGTGCGTCGCGTGTGTGTTGTGCCAACAGGGACGACAGCCCGTGGATGTGCACGTTCTGCGTGTTTAGAATGAACCAAGCAAGTCGCTACGACGACGAGCTGGAACGGGAAACCGTCTTGTCTTACCGGATACACCAACACGCACTGGTGAGAACCTCTGCTGTTTTCCTCGACATTCAGAACCGCCAGACTGACTTCCTGTCACGGCGTTGTCACTCATCCATCTTTTTCTTACATCAACAGCAATGCCAGTATCTGCTCCTGTTCCTGTGCAGTGCTGATGAGGAGCACACATTCACTGAAGACCCCAGTCGTTCTGTAAGTACTCGTTCTCCTGCCCAGTGAACAGACCCTGAAAAGACAGTGAAAATACACACAAGTCACCTGTACAGAAAAGAGGGGCCTTCAAAATAATCTGGGCAGTGCTGTAGTGGTTATTTTGATGCTGAAAAGTGCCGTTCTGCTTGTGTTTACAATGTGCAGTTTTGATTCTGACCACTTCAGAGCAGCTGAAGCCTCAGCCAACTCCCCCTCCACTTCAGTTGCATGGATTTAAAGTTGAACGTCTCTGTTTGGCACAGATGGAGGATGGCTCCTCTTTAATCGACAGGCCGATGTGCCTCAGCACGGTGGCCGGGAAACTCCAGGAGAACCGGTACCAGACTGTCGGCCAGTTTGTGTCCGACGTCCAACTTATTTTCTCCCAATGTGCCGAATTGAACCAGGTGGGAAACTTTTGGTACACTTGTGAAGCTGCATGCGAGTTTTCGACACAATCGACACAAGAAGTTTCACAATAATCTGAAGTTTAATAAAAGTATTGCTCTGTTCTCTTTCAGGATAATGCTGAAATTCTTGCCGTTGCTGAACAGCTGAACCAGTCATTTGAAAGTGAATTTGTTAAAGCCTTCAGTATTACTGAATAGTCTGAACGACAGTCTGCAACCAGTTTTTTTTCCTGGAGCAAAGGATCCTGAATCCAATGTCCTGTTTGCCGCAACACTGCAGTGAAGCCAGAGACTAATGGAAGCGAGGTCCTAGAAAAGAATCCGTCAGGTCTGCTTCCAATTCCACAAAGCTTTATTTGGTTTTCCTCAACAATATGGGAGGCAGGCATAAGTATTAACTTTTTAATAATAACTTATACCGTTTCCAAGTGAGAATGGAAGAATTTCACACAGTGTGTATTCATTTGTTTATCAAAAATGTAACTTATGAAGCATGTATCCAGAGAGTTTTGTTAATTCAGTGTGAAAAAAGTACTTTTTTTGTGTGTGTGGGGGGGGGTTGACTGTTGTGTCCATAAATGATCGTTTGTGATGTATGACAGTACACTCTAATAGCCGTCTTTCAGAACCATTTCCTCACAATATGGTGGCCACAAGTGGATGAACGAGGAACTACAGCTCATGTTGTGAAATCATGCCACTGTAGCCTTTTTTGTTTTGTTTACCTGTTGCCAGATTGAAGTCTGTTGGTTCAGTTTGACCTGAGCACCGCATGTTTCACGTTCCCAATGTATGATGTATACGAGTCTTACAAAGGTTCTATGTTTTATGTCCCTGCATCATGAAATGAGCATTTTTTGAGTGTGTGTCTGTTTTCTTTTTTAAATATATATATTAATTGTGCTGTAAAATCAGGTAGATTCACCGTATGTTCATTGAATGTCATGTGTTCAGGTACCAGTAAGTGCAGTAACACTAATGTATCAAATCTGTTGGTGGGAGAGAAAGTAAATCTGTGTGCAATAACACATGTGCGGCTTATCACTGACAACGTCCTTTGTATGAAGCCAAACTGCGTATTATTATGCGTGAGTGTGACGTCACTGTCACGGTTGCCAGCAGCAAATCTGTGCTGAGAGCTGCGCAGCCGCCCTGCGCATCCGCCGTCTGAGCCGAGCTGGACAGCGCAGCCATTTCTCTGCCCCGCTCGGAAAAACATGCAGCAGGGGGGGCTGCCGTTTGCCCACCGTGCACACACCTAACGGGGCGTGCGGCAGTCGTGGCTTTGCAGCACCGGGACTTCAGGCTGGAGCCAGCATCATCTGACGGAAGAACCGCGAGTGCCAAACTTTCTACCGACCTGACGCCTGCGCAGGCAAAGCGGGATCCGCGTCTATATTCGGCGCACGCTTTTTTTCCCCTGCCCCTCTTGTTTTTTTTGTTTTGTTTGTTTATGTTTCGGCCATGGAGGAAAGCCTGCAGAGAGGCTGCAGCGACGCCGCGACGATGCACGTGAAAACTGAGGCGGCTGATGAGAGCACATCTGCGCTGGTTTTGGGCAGTCAGGAGCCGCCTGCGCCCTGCGGAGACACCGCATGCAGAGGAGGGGGAGGAGCCGCGGGAGGAGGGGGGGCACAGACTGCAGAGGAGCTGGCTGACACGGAGCTGCAGACTGCCTCAACAACGACCCCCGTGTTATTGTGTGAGTGCATCAATCAGCCAGTTTATCACACAGTTTGTGGCTTTCTGTTCTCACTCTCGTGCAAAGAGGACTGAACACGAAGCATAACACACAGTTGGACATTTGGATTTTAAGAACGAGTCACCCTGTGCATTAAAATCTGTCTTCTGTCTGTTTTGCCATCAGATCCGGTGAGCGCAGACCGCTTCTTCACCACATCAGGTGATGGAAAAACCTACTTAAAGATAGCGCCAGGTCAGTTAGAGGGAGCGTGCACCCAGTGTCTTTAGTGTTTTACTTGTGGCCTCCCCAATGAAGTTGAATTTGCAGGATTTAATAAAACAGTTGAACGACCAGCATCCATTAATTAACGATGTATATTCAGTTCAGTTTATCCACCTTTCAGAACAAAATGTATCTAAATACCATTTTAGCAGAAGGACTGAGGTTTTATGGAACCAATTAGACTCTAGAGCAGTGGTTTTGTGGTGATATTTGCTTCACAAAAAACCCACGTCATCAGGATGGTGTTTGTCCTTCTCCAGCTTCAGCGATGCCGGCGGCAGCTCCGTGCGAGAAGTCGCTCCCCTCCGGCTCCGATTTCTCCTCAAAGGCCGTTCTGTGTCTGATCGAGGCCGTCGGGCGCCGCTGGGGCCTGTACGAGACCCGCGAGCGCTCGCAGCTCTTCCAGAGCGTCCAGGAGGAGATGGCCTCCAAGGGCCACGTGCTCCCCGTGGAGAAGATCCGCCGCAAGTGGAACAATCTCATTGTGACCTACAAGAGGGTGAAAGACCGCAGCAGGGAGACGGGACACGCCAAAACGTCCTGGGAGTTTTTCGATGTAAGTTCTTGGGTGGCGAGAACTGAAAGAGAAAGATTGTTGATTAATTCATTCAGGCCATTTTGAGACTTTTTCTTAAGTCAGCTCAGCTCGATCAACTAATTTTGTTCTGGGGAGATAATTTATATTGAGGTCATCTTTAAAAGATAAATATGCTTTTTTGTTTGTCCTTTTTAATTGAGCAAAGGAAGAAAAAGCACAATCCCGAACAGTCAGCTGATTGTTTAACTCCCCCTAAAGTCCCAGCAGAGACATTTATTTCCTGTAGAACTGAATGGCTCCAGCGATGAACGAATTCATGTCTTTTTACTTCTCCGTCAGCTTATGGATGCGACACTCAGCGACACAATTGGCACTCAGATTAACAACAGCAAAAGATACAAAGGTGCCAACGCGGCGTCAGCGCTGTCCAGTCCTCTGATGAAGATCGCCGCGAAACCTCAGCAGCTCCCGCAGCCAGCCACCATCATCCGCCCGAATGGAGACTTTGCTGCGCCTGGTGCTCTGGACTCGGTCAGTCAGGTGGTTGCCACCACTCAGATCATGGCAAACCCGGCTGCCGTCGCTACGATAAGTCCGGCAACCAGCAGTCCTCTGATTGAACCGGAGCTCAAGCCGCTGATTGTCCTGAATGGGGACATCACCACAACCAGCATCCACGCCGCCACCGTCGTACCAGCTCCAGCTTTTGTCTCCTCGCCGTGTTTTACGGAAACGGCGCCAACGTTGCCTACTCTCGCCTCAACCAGCAGCACGGACCTCAACACGTTGGGCTACGCCGGCCGTAAAGCTCCGCCCATCTCTTCGGGTGTCCTTCCCTTTCGGATCAGCACCACCACACTTGGACACACTCAGAATCTCCTCGGCCTCAATCCCGCCCTCACGCCTTCTCTCACGCCTTCAGTTTCCGCCCCCGCCACCACCATGTCAGAGGCCGAAATGCTGAGCCGTAGCGCGAACAAGGAGCAGAGCGGCGCCGCTTTGTTCCAGGAGCTCCTGAAGCGACAGGAGGAGCAGGCCTACCTGGACCGCGTGGCTCGCCGCCGAGTCGAGGCCAGAGAGAAGCGGCGCGAGAGGAGGGAGGTGCGAATGTCGGAGTCCCTCGGACGGATCGCCACGGCCCTCGAGCTGCTGTCCTCCAAGCAGGACACGGTCATTGCGCTCCTGCAGAGATTGGCGGACAGAAAGTGAGGCGAGACGAGGAGCCGACGAGGAGCCGACCATCGGTCGCTGTTTCACTTTCTGTCACTGGACCTAACAAAAGTCGCGTTGCCATATTGTGAACATCCATTTGCTGTACCTGCTTTTCTCGTCCTCGTAGTGTCACAATGTAACTCTGTCACTACGTGACTACGCCAAAGGCGGGTTGACTCAAGCATGTCTTCAGGAGACCTTCCACACTCACCAGCTGGTTCAAACCACAACCCTTTATCGGGGTGATCAAACATGCAAACCACTGCACCGTTTTGCAGCCTCCTTCTGAACACAATGGACATTAAAGGGAACAAAAGACAACTTGAATAGCTCCAGTGAAATAATGCGTTATTCTACAGTGCTTTACATCTCAGTGCTTTAGAGTTTGCTCTTCTAACATCAAATAAAGGCAGTATTTTCAAATGCAAAACGGCAAAATTGGGTTTTTTATAAGAAAGGAAAGCTGCACCATCCCACAAAATCTCATTATTCAGCTGTAACTGTAGTGTTTCATAGAACTTCAGTACATTTACTTTTATGTAATTCAGAAAAAAACAAATGTGTGAATGTCTGAACTTGCAGGCATACTCGAGATCTTGACTGCTTCTTCTTTTTGTTTTATAAAATCACATTCAATGGCTCTTCAACGCCCCCTCCCACTGTCTTCAAGCCAGTCATTTCCTTAAATAAAGAGGAATCTGTTGACGTGAGAGGGTCCGCTATCTTGAAGCACATGGGCTTCCTACAGGATGTAAAGGCTGATCTATGAACCTGCCATGTGGGCAGACTCTCTCTGGTTTGTATTAAACTGTGCCTGTTATTCATTGTTGTTTGGACGCATTAAATAAACGTTCCAATTGTTTCTCTTCTTTACCAAAGGCCTGAAAAGACCTAAAGTGATAAATATAGTCTAAAATGACATGGTTGTGATTTGTTCAACAAAATCTCATAATTCATTCAGATGAGCAGGATGTTAAAGGGTTAAGAAATAAGGTAAAGTCCCACAGTCATTTACTTCTCTATAAGAAGTAGAAGACTGTGCAAACACATGACTTTCAGTGTCAAACAGTTCAAAGTTTTCCTTTCCACCTTAACAACAAAACTGAACAACTCACAGCGCTGGTCTTAGTTTCGCTTTCACTTCAGATTTTCTTCCTGACTTTCCAGACAGCAAAAAGCCTCCGTCCTGCAGGTTAACGACAGCAACTACTCTGTAGGAGAGAAGGCGAGTTGAATCTTAAGGAAACTTTAACTTTGTACACTTTGTTTGATACTTTTAGTGGTGTTTTTGGATCTGAGCAGCCATGAATGCCATCATCCCTGAGGAAGGAAGCCTGGCCCCAGGTATGTATGAATTCATCTTTTATTGTCTAACAGATTTGCCAAATGAAGCTTAAACTACGGTAACCTGTTTTTGTTCTTTTATTTAATCATTTATTACTTTATTACTTTAAAAAGTTGCAACGGACTCTCAATTTCCTCACAGAAACCACTTAATCACGTGTCTAAAGTTACTTAATCAGGAGGAAGGTTTTTAAAAGCTACGATGTGTGTGTGTGCGTGTGTGTGTTTGTGTGTGTTTGTGTGTGTGTGTGTGTGTGTGTGTGTGTGTGTGTGTACTTTAAACTTCACCAAACACTGACACCCAACAAATAGTGTCTCCAATGATTTGCAAGTGTGATCTTAGAGTTGACTGAGTGATTTGCACTCTACAAAAGTAATGCAACTGTGACAATGTTGTGATCACTGAAAAAACTGTTTGGCCTGGATTCTCAGAGCCCTTGAGGATCATGCTTGTTGGCAAGTGTGGCGCTGGAAAGAGCTCCAGCGGGAACACCATCCTCAACAAGAAGGTGTTCAAAGCAGACATGACGCTGGACAGAATCACCCTCCACTGTGAGAAGGAGGACGGCGTGGTCGACGAGACGCCCGTCTCCGTCATCGACACTCCTGGGTTCTTTGAGACCGACAGCAACAAGAGGGAGATCGTTCGCGAGATCCTGAAGTGCGTGAAGCTTCTGGAGCCGGGCCCTCACGTCTTCGTGTTTGTCATCAAGTTAGGGAGGATGACTCAGGAGGACCAAGCCACCATCAATCTGATCGAATCAAAGTTTGGCCCAAGAGTGTGGGACTTCACCATCGTGCTGTTCACCCACGGCGACTGTCTGGAGGGGAAAACCATAAACGAGGCCATCACGGAGAGTGACGACAACCTCCGCAACTTCATACGCAAGTGCAGTGGTGGCTTCCATGTCTTCAATAATAAAGACACTGAGGATCTGACACAGGTGACAACCTTCATGGCGAAGATCCAGACCCTGGTGGCCCTGAATGGGGGAGGCCACTACCTGACCAGCCTGTATCCCAAAGAGGAGAGGAGGATCAGGGAGCTGCAGGAGACCATCCTGACGGAGAGAAACAAGGAAATCAGCAAGAAGGAGAAAACCCTAAAGGACCATCACCAGGGGAAAGAACTTGAGATGGAGATCAGGAAGCTGTGGAGAAAAGAGGAGGAGCTGGCGAGAAAAGCTGCTGAGAACCAGGGCGGCAAAATGTCCAATTTGATGAGGCTTCTGGGAGTCCTGCTGCTCCTGGTTTTAATGGGTCTGATCGGTTCAGCTCTTCCGGCACCAGCCATGTGGCTGCAACTGATAGCTGTCGTTCTGGTCCTGTTATTCAAGATGTTTCCAGCTATTAAAGCAAAAATGCAGCAGCCTTTCGAGAAAGAAGAATGAAATTGTTTTGGGAAGATGGAACAATGAGGCGTAACCACACTTTATCACTCCAGTCTGTTGCAAACGTGATTGAAGAAATGAATGTGAAATAAATGAAAATCTTGTCGGCAGTGTTCCTCACTAATAATTAAAAAATTTAAATCAATATGATGCAATAGAACGACTACAATGCAAACATAGCATATGGTTTAGAGTGGGATTAATACATTTTGGGAGGAAGCAGTCGGAGATGTCCCAATGTAATATTGTTGTTAAAACATG
>JASSRZ010000065.1:10195785-10216914 GCA_032164315.1 Malacoctenus gilli
GACCACTGTTTTCTCGGGAATGAAGCCTGATGAAGAAAGCTACGCCGACGTGTTGCTGTTGTCACACTGATGTAAAGTGATGTCCTAAACTTGCTTTTACACAGTCAACAAAGTTTACCCAAAAAGAGGATCTTGTGCGCATCTTTTGTTGTGAAGTTTCCAGAGCGTACGGGGAAAAAACACCCCAGAAACACGTTTGAAAATATCTGTCTTCATGCAAACATGATTCCTTGTCACTTCATTTGGATCTCGGCTCTGCTCTTTCACACAGTCAGACTGTCGTGCCGCCATCAAGGTCGGGCAGCTCGTAATCTGCCTGCAGTCGGCCTAGCCGGCCCTTCAGTCGGCTGAAACGGCTCCGAGCGAGAGAAACCGAACCGTATCCGCCCTTCTGGTTCCTGTGTGACTCACTGAAGGCCTCATATTTTCTGCTGTGGCGGGTCAGAGGTTGTCGCTTTGCTCTGCTCGCTGTTCTCACTGTCTGGAGAAGTTAAAAAAAAAACCAACAAAGTTGGCACTAAGCTGCGTTGTAAACCTTTGGACTGCTCAGTGAGTGGAGAGTGGGAGGGGTTGTCTCTGCCGGGCTAATTGTCGGAGTGTGTGTGGGCTCGTCCGTGGTCGCGATGAAGGAGTTTTCCTGTGTTTTTGTTTTCATCTGCCTCCGCTCCGTCAGGGTGTGTGAGGGCAAACCTCCGTTCCCTCCGTTTAGTTTCCCCGAGATGACGGAGCTTTTCTTGTGGCTTTTGGACTCGAAACAAACGGACGGCCAAAACTCACTGGACTCAGAAGGGGTGAACGGCAACATCCAGCAGTCGTTACTGTAGTTCTGTTACATCTCGGTCGCCGAGACGGACGTGTGGTCCAGAAAAAACAAATATCTGTCAGGTTTTCTAGACAACACAGAAGGTTGTTTGACGGTGGCTCGAGCTTTTTGGGGGGATTTCCTGACTCCTCAACATCTGGAGAAGTGTTCCCCCCAATAGGTAGCCAGGAGGAGGTCCCATAAAACACAAGAATAGGATTTCATGGGTCTTTGTTACCTACTTTATCAAGCCTTAGGATTTGAGAGGAGCAAGAGCTGAACTCAGGGAGTGAGAAGCTGGCAACGTCAGGAGGCTGCAGTCTGTCACGAGACAAAAACAGAGAAGCAGACATGCAACACCGCACGTATCTTTTACCACAAGCAGGGTGAATCAAAACCACTGAGCCGTTCACTCACGTGAGTGGGAGGAAGCTCTAAAGCCAAATATAACACAGGGAGAACATGCAAACTCCACTCAGTGGTCACCTGCACAGAATCAAACCGGGTTCTTCTCGTTGTGAGGCAAACAGGCTGACCACTAAACTCCGGCAGCAGCGCTTGGCAAGAAATGCAGTAAAGACGAACAAAGGAAGCTTGAGCCAGATGTGATTTAGCGCGTGATGTCGTTTTAAATTCATCCCGTGACCGGAAGAAAAAGCCTTTCTCGATCCCTGAATGTGACATCCCTCCTCTACCACCTACTCTGGAGACATCCAGGCCTTTCCTCCCTTCTTGGCACCTCCGCTAGGCAGTCTGGACCCAATCGAGCCGTCAGCAGATAGAGCCAGGCTGCCACGCGCTAATTCGAGCCAGGTTTCAGCTCGAACGGCGAGCGAATCCTTGCGGATCCACACGCGGAGGCCCGAGTCCAGCTGTGGTCGGGCCTGACGCGCCAGCTGCAGGAAAAGAGGGAGGCGGGAGCGTCTGCCAAAGAGACTAAGTGGAGGAGTGGACTGGTGAGGATGAAAGTGAAGGAAGAAGATGGGATCAGCCTGCAGACGAAGGGCCCTCAGATGTCGCGGGTGTTTACGCTCCAACAGGAAGCGGAAGGGAATACTTATGACGGGCAGCTCGTTTGCTGTGAAGTCAGCATGTCAGATTATCTGGGCAGAACGTATAGCAGTGCTGAAGATCCAAATCAATTCAAACTTTGATTTATCTTTAGGTGGCACCCTCTTTTGGTGATAACTGTAATTTTTCATGGTTTTAATCATTGGACATATGTTGTTTGTTATGTCATATACTTTATTTTTTTTCTATTTAAGCTGAAACCTCCTGATTTAGACAAACGAGAGTGTGTTTTTCTGCTTTGTGCTCATATCAGTGTCTTTAACATCTGCCATGTATATGTAATTAAACGTTAACTGACCAACTTTTGTGACATTTTGAATAGATGCAAATGATCCTTCATGCAGGTCTGAGTTTATGAAAAAACGGGGTGTGATTTCACCAACCGAGTGCTCACGATCGCTCGCTGCTTCTTTTGCATACCTACCAAAAATGACATGTTTTGCATGAAGTAGTATTAAGCGGCTCATATCCCATTGTTAAGGTTGTTTTTCCTCATTGCGTTCATCGTTTTTTGTTTTTTCCTCCTGCGCTCGCACAGATCGAGAGGCGGATGGAGACGGTCCGTCTGGTGTCCCACAACACGCACAAGCGTCTGGTGTCCTGCCTGCAGGGTCAGCTAGGCACCGACACGGAGAAGAGACACGTAAGAAGCATTTCACTCTCACTGCTCTGTTTCTTCTTCTTCTCCTCCCCGGCAGATGAACTTTGAGCTGGCCGCACAAGTTCTGCACGATATCAGCAACACGCAACAATTTTTTCCGGCTGTGACTCGCCCAGAGAGGCCGAAGAAGCTTATGGCTCGCTCACCAATTTTTAAAAATAGGGATGAATCAGTGTGTCAGTGTTAGCAGGGATCTGCTATCTCGCACTGTGGACAGGAAGCATTTTTTTTGTTATGTAACATCAAGATATGAGGAAGACTCAGGAGAGAAGTATTTGCTGGTGGCTTCCTGCCAGATTCATGGGCCCTGTGCAGCACGCCGGGCCTGAACAGGCTGTCAGTGCGACAACAGACTGACGTTTGTTTTTACAAACATTCCCACATAAAGGTGAACTTGCATGTAAACGACCAGGCAAGAGTGACAAGCGGGTAACTGATTACGACTACAGTGAAATTAGTAACAGTTACAATCACTGATCTTTCCGTGGGCTTGTTAATTATTACTTCTGACCGGATGAATGAACAGCAGCAGAATCTGTCAGGCTGATGAGCTGTAAACGAGCTCAAGACAAAAACTGCTGTTGGAGCAATAGCTCATACATCAGGATCTGTCTGCGGTCGCCTCCATGTTTGTAGTTTTTGTGTCACTTTCAACTGGTTGAAAAAAAGCATAATTGAAGGAATAAAAACGTTTTAAATTATAAAGCATTTTGCTCAAACTAACTGATCTAATCTCAAGGAAACTTTATAAATTCTCATTGTTCTTAATATAAAGACATTAAAACAATTTGTTAATTCATTATGGCAACAGAAGTCGGTAGTTTGTGTAGTTCAGTGATGACTTCCAGCAACTTTTGCAGACCTGGTTTTTGATCTTGATTCTGATGGTTTGTTTTGTGCACCTAAAGTTTCGGTGTCTAAGTGAGAGTTTCTGGGTGTCTGTGCAGAAAAAGCTGCCGCTGACGACGCTGTCTCAGGCCATGCAGGAAGGGGGGAGCCAGCTCGGAGACGAGAGCCTGATCGGGTGAGAGTTTCGCGATGCCGGATCGATCTCGGCAAAATTGTGGTCATGAAATTGCAGTGTGGGGTCAAGAGTTGCAACGTAACAGCTGCATTTGCGTTTATCACTTTATCACAGCAAGATGATGGAGGTTTGTGGCGAGGCGGAGACGCGGCTCGCCACCGAGCTGATGCAGCATGAGATGCAGATGGAGCGAGACATCCTGGATCCTCTCAACCAGCTGGCAGAGGTGAACACACCACCGCGTGTCGCTATTCGAGATGTAATCAAGGTTTTTAACCACATTTGAGCCCCACCAAGTAGTTTCTGACAGCTCATCTGCCCCCGGCTGAAATATTCAGTGTGTACTGTTGCCAAAAACAACATCAGTATTGTATAGTGCTTCATTTAACTCACTGCAAAAACAAAACATTCTATTCTATTCACAGGTGGAGATACCCAACATACTGAAGCAGAGGAAGCAACTGGCCAAGCTGGTTCTCGACTATGACTCAGCGAAGACGAGGTACGTTTGGACTGATAATGGAGGCGCTTAAAACCTTTGTGAGAACCTCAATGTAGACTGTCTTTTGTGTTGCACATTAAGGGATTTGGAAACCATTTGAGTGACACTTTTTTGTGACCTTTTGTGCAGGTGGTACCAGGCAACAAAGTCCAACAACCAGACCATGGCAGCTAAGGTGGATTCACTCAAAGACGAGATGGATGAAGCACTCAATAAAGTAGAAATATGCAAGGTACGTGAATAAGTGAAGCAAGGTTTTTAGAGGTTGATCGCTGTCCTTTTCAGAGCCTCTGCAAAAGTTTGGGATCATATCTGACGGAGTTGGGGGGAACAAAGGAAGCTTTGTAACTGTGGGGGATCAGGCAAAATGCACCACGTTATTAGGAACATGTAATTGAAGGTCATTGCGTTGTCATCTGGACTTCATTTGGAGCCCTAATGAAGGGGGTTATTACCAAAGCGCAGCTCACTGTCGCTATCGTATGCGCCATGTATGGAAGAATCTGTTTTTCATTTTTTCCACACAGGACCAACTCTCTGCAGACCTGTACAACTTCGCTTCCAAAGAGGGAGAATACGCTCGCTATTACGTCCTGGTGAGCGCAGCTTGTTTGGAGTTAATGGCCCAGAAATACAAGATGTGATTTAGTTTATCATGACTTTACTGAATCACTCCTATTGATTGATTCAATGAAGCTTTGTGTGCATGTGTGTGTCAGTTACTAGAGGCCCAGGCAGACTACCACAGGAGGTCCCTGGCTGCTCTGGAGGCAGCTATACCAACAATCCAAATACAACAAGGTGAGAAGCGGATCAACCTCGATAAGATGATAATAACTATGACGACAAGCACTCGGAGAGCGCAAACCTCCGCTGAGACACCTCTCGTCCTTTCCTGCTTCGGCCTCCTGCACACTGGCCTCTCTTAAAGGCCACACACCTTGAAAACACACCACAGAAATGTAATTTTTTGAGTTATGCTGACAATCAGACAAAGCTATGCTGCTATTGAGTATAATGACAATAGTAGAAGAATATTTTTCTTGAAAACGGACCTTTAAAAATGATTGAATGACTGTCAGCTTTTTTTGAGACTCCAACATGTTTTTTATTTAAAGCTCGGTTGGATTCGCTGTCACGAACTGCTGATGTTGCTCTCTTGCAGACTCTTGGACGGAGAAGCCGGCGTTCGGCACGGCTCTGGAGGAGCACCTGAAGCGGACGAACCGGGAGATCGCTCTGCCCATCGAGGCCTGCGTCATGATGCTGCTGGAGACCGGCATGAAGGAGGAGGTGCGAGTTTGGGAGCGGCTGGAAGGGGAAGGGGTGGGGGGCAGAAACTTTGTTGAAGTAGGGCAGAGTTTGGGGGGGTTAATCGACCAGAAATTGGGGCATATGTCTTGGATGGAGATGTGGGTCATGTGGGAGGCTCCGAAGAGCCGATGGCTCGTACAGTCTGGAAACATTTGCGGCCAACTTGTGGTCAGTGAGATTAAGGCTTGTGCATGTATGTGTGTGTACATCTGTTAGACATTAGCATGTTCACTGCTGGTCCCTTCTCATGTAGCAATATTACTTCGCTCCACATGAAGTCCGGTTCGGGGCAGACATGAAAGAAAGACCTGATTCTGGAGGAGCTGCATCTCTTTCTGATAGAGAAACAGCTCCTCTGGTTTGGAGAGTCGTTTTGTTTTTAGTTTGTTCTACTTCTCCTTTCCTCTCATCAGCTTCAGACTCACTTTATTACAACAGAAAAACGGTCAACTGTATCCAGGTCTTGTGTAATACACTCAGACTCTCTCTGCCCGTGTTTCTCCTCCAGGGTCTCTTCAGAATAGCAGCTGGAGCGTCCAAGCTGAAGAAGCTGAAAGCGGCGTTGGACTGCTCCACCTCCCAGCTCGAGGAGTTCTACTCGGATCCGCACGCCGTCGCCGGTACGACCGCGTCTGCAGGTCCGGGTGAAGCGAAACCTTCTGCTTCATATCTTTCTTTCTCATGCCGTTTCTCCTCTTCCATTCACAGGAGCCCTGAAGTCGTACCTCAGGGAACTTCCTGAACCTCTGATGACCTTCGGCCTGTACGACGAGTGGACTCAGGCCTCCAAGTAAGACAACACACACACTTACAGGCACATAAACACAACTATTTTTGTCTTACAAGTCAACACACTTGGCTTAAAAGCTATAAACAACCAACTGAGTTACTTTATGCTGACTGAGTGTTTTCTGGTTCTTGTGTGACGAGACAAAAATGTGTGTGTGTTTGTGGTTTCAGTGTGTCTGACCCTGACAAGAGGCTTCAGGCGTTATGGGTGACATGTGACCAACTGCCAAAGGCTCACAAAGCCAACCTCAGGTAGTAGCAGCAAGTTTCACTCGCGTGTCGTTGCTCTGAATTTCGTTCCAACAACGCATTAAAACTCGCAAGATCTGACGACGTTTGTTGTGTTATTATATCAGTTTTGTGAGTTTTGGCCTCCTCGCTAACCTCATTAGATCACTTACGACTGTCAGAGAGGCTGTCATGACCTGCAAAAGTTTCCAAACTAAAACGCCTCCAAGAGGAATGTATTCCTTCTAATCAATGACACACTTGACAAATCGCCTCAATTGAAACAAATAAAAATGGAGAAAAATAAACAGTTAAGCTGCTTATTGCCTCACTAAAGCTATTGTTTTAGCAGAAAGGACCAAAAGGTTGGAATTAATTGGCTAAAGCCGTTTGTCAACAGGATTGGAGGTTTTTTTCACGTGTCTGTTTTTCAGGTATCTGGTGAAGTTTCTGGCTAAACTGGCTCAGGACAGCGAGGTGAACAAAATGACTCCCAGCAACATCGCCATCGTTCTCGGACCCAACCTGCTTTGGGCGAAGACAGAAGGGTGAGCGGTCAAGTTTCTGTCAGGATTTTGAGTCCAAAGTTTTAGGACGGCTAGAACTTGTTCTGTCCTCCTCAGGACCCTGGCAGAGATCGCAGCCGCCACGTCTGTCCATGTCGTGGCCATCATCGAGCCCATCATCCAGCATGCTGATTGGTTCTTCCCTGGCGGTAAACAAAAATCGACGATTGAGGAGTTGAACACAAAATAGCACAGACTTGGGGGTTTGTTTTGACCTCGTAACCTCTGTCTTGTTTCTTCAGAGGTGGACTTCAACGTGTCGGGCATGTTCTCCATGCCCAGCCATCCAGCCACCCCGGAACCCGAGGCCGGCCTGGACAGGAAGCGCCCCGGCAGCCAGGGGCATGAGGGGGAGACTCACACCCCCCGTAAAGACAGGTACCTGTCTCGCCCCAACCTCAGCCTCAGCCTGCCCCTCACCCTCCCGTCCCGACCCAAGACACTGAGCAGGCAGGAGTCGCGGGGCCCGGCCGTGTCGGCCCTTTACGTAGTGGCCGACGAGTCCATCACAGTCACTGAAACCCCCACTGACGATCTGCCCAGTCCAGACTTCAAAGCCGTGCTGTAGTCGCATTGGCTCCCGTTAATCCACAAACTAGCGAACAACAGAAGGGAATTGATGTTTTGTGTTATTTGTGCAGCACATTTCTATTGTGTTCAGATTCTTTGATCAGAAGCTTTGTTTCCCTCAATCATTTAACTTCCTGCTCGTTCATTTATTGGAACAAATGAGTAACCATGAATTTTTCAAGATTTTTATGGAGCCTCAATTAGTCTGAATGAGCCACCTTTACCTGTTGTGCCTAACTAACTTTATTTTATTATGTATTTTTTGTCTTTTATATTAGACTTTATTTGACTGTTTTCTCATTACAGTTTAGTGAAACTTTTGGGAGTTTTTGTCCAATTTTATATACAAAAAAAATCTCTCTCTATATATATATAGATTTTTTTTTTTAAATATATATTTTTTTGACAGGTACCTGTCTATTTTTTTTAATAATTTTCTTTAAAATTATGTTAAACAAGAAATTTACTTAAATTAGATTATCTTAGATTTAAATGTAGGTAATTACTATTACAAAATGGTTCCATAATTCCTAGTTCGTAATTTGCTCCAATAAACGGATGAGCAGGGCATTAAAGGGTTAAAGCGTATGCAGAGCATGTTGGGAAAAGTAGTCGTCTATAATCCAGCACATATCTTCACCGTTCACTGTCCAGAGGTACGATTCTCTTGTGTTCCTGCTGTGTATTGTATTACCTTCTTAATTTCCAATTAAAGCTTAGGCCACTCTGTAGGTTGCTGGTTTTATGTCTTGTGTTTGGCTTCCTGTGTTGCTTTTTATCTGTACGGCGCCGGTTTCTCCTGTCTCTGCTGTGACGTCGAGTATCGACCGTTGTTCCTTTTTTCTTTAAAAAAAGAAGGAAAAAAAGGTTCCAGTCATGTGGTTTGATGTCTTGTTTGGGTTCTTCTTTCTGAACTGCTCTCATTGAAGTCAGGAAGTGGTGTCTCTCTCCTCTCTGTCCCCGTCTCTCTCCCTCTCTCTCTGTCTCGCACCGTCTCTCGCTGTTTCTCGGTCTCTTGCTCCTTTTTCCTCTGTCTGATGCCGTGTGGTTTGCCCTCCTGAACTCTCTCCCCTCTCCCCCCTCCCTCCCTAGCCCTGTTAACAAACAGCCGGAGCCCGCTCCACGCAGAGCCAACACTGTAAATAGAAAGCACACGCATCTAACCTCGCCCACCTTCCAACCCTCTCTGCCCCCTCTGGAGGCCGGCGGCCCCGCCCCGCTTGAGCCGCAGCCCTGGGCTTCATCTCTGGCTGCGGAGGCCGAGCAGGCCGGCCCGAGTGGCGGCGCTGCCGCGGGTGCTCTGGGTAGTGGTGGTGGTCTGGGTGGTGGTGGGGTCCATATAGCTGCAGTGCCACCTCAGGTTGTAACCCAGCTCAGCGCAGAGGAGAGCAGGTAAGGAGCGAGCTGAGGTAGCGACTATACTCCACCGTCTGCTCGCAGCCAATCAGCCAATCCGGATCTCCGAAGCCTCTTTTTTTTAATGTCTGTCATCATTTTAAGAAGTCATGAACCAGAAAATTCTGACATTAACCATGTCAAGAGCTTTTTTTTTTATTGGCTTCATTGATTAAAAAGCATCAAGAATCATGCCGTGCTTCCGTCCTGCCCTCTGCTTGCGACTGATGCTGTTTTTTTTGTGATCATCGACTGAAAATAAGCTTTTCCTCTTTTCCTGCTCGCTCATCTTTTTTGTCCTCGTCTGATTTCGCATGCAAACATATGACTGCGAGTCCTGACCCCTCCACTCGTCTTCCATGCCTGGATTCCTTCCTCAAGTGATTTCTTTGCTCTCATCAAATGTAATTAATACATGAATGGAGAGATGTGAACTTCTCTCTCGTGTGTAGCGCATGATTTCCTGCAGCACTGTTGCGCTTGCTGGGTAAATTTTGCCCCCCAAAATACTCACGGAGGCATTAAAGGTGTAACATCTGACCATGTTGTATCTTCACAGTCCTGCCCGTGAGCACATGTCCACCCCTCCTCCCCAGAGGAATGGTTCAGCCCACCTTGCAGTCGGGACCCCACACTCTCAGGGCGGGTCCAGGGGGCCAAGCCCGCACATGGTCCGCAGAGGTGAGAACAAAATCCCCTCTAATGTTCTGCTGATACTTTAGTTTTTACACTATCCTAATGGTGCGATCTCTCCTGCAGGCACGAAGAAGCAGGCCCCCGCCCCACCCAAACAGGCCAGCCCCTTCTCCCATTCCAGCACCTCCCAAACTCCCGGCTCCCCTCACCACCCGCCCATCACGCCCCGCCGTAACCCCAGCAAAGAGGGTCTCATCCACGCGCCGAGCCACCCGCCGCCGCAGCCGCCTCAAGCCCAGCCGGCCCACGGAGAGGCGGAGCCCTCGCCCCCCAGCACTCCAACCCCTCCCGACACACCGCCTCACGACGGAGCGCAGCCCAACCCGCTGATCGCCTACAACTCGGGGTCCCTCCCCCGGCCCTCCCGGCCAGCGCCCAAGCCGCGGCCCCGACCCAGCATGCCGCCGCCGCCGCAGCCTGCAGCCAATGACGGCAGCAGTAGCATCTTTAGCTCCGCCTCGAAGATCATAACAGGTAGGAAGAAAGCGACAACAAGGAATAAACAGCTGATGTTCAGTTTGTATCTGGGTGAGTTACTGTTAGTGGAAATCAGGTCACAAGCTGCACAGGATGAGAACCAAGGCCATTTGCTGCTCATATTTGGTTTAACTCTTTCATGGGCAAACTTCTTTATTTTGGTGAGTTTCACACCATTTCTTTAACTCTTGAGCTGAGAAGAATTACAGAAAACATAAAAATGTCAATGAAACTGACGTTTTTGAGTCTGCAAATGTGAAATACAGGAGAATTGTTGACATCCAATTGATTCCAGGCACATCAGACTAATTCATATGAGCATTTAAACTCCAGACATGTTTATTGAGTCCTATTTAGGTCACTGTGTTGAAGGAAAAAGATTATTTTGAAGGGAAGTGACACCTGGTTTGTTTTCTGTTCTGCAGAGAGATATTTAGTGAAGGAGAGCACGTCTTTGTCTCATTCTTGGTATCACAGCGACTGAAATCACTCACTGCCCGTCTGCCGATACTGTCCTCGCCGCAGTATCGGGTGATTTCAGCTTCCTCTCAGGGCGCCGCCGCGTTTAGCTGCAGGGCTTTCGTGGTCTCGCTGCCGCTCACACTGAAGTGGAACTGTGGTTATCTGGAGGCATGACGGCAAATGTGTAAACGTTGCAGATGTCTGAGCCGCCGTCCTGCCTGTAAGACGAGCTTTGCGAGGCAGGTGACGGTAAGGACCTGAGTGGCTGATGGCGTGTTGGCCTCGCTTCCTTGTGCCCGCTGCATGTCTGTGCATCCCCCGCGAGGGTCGATAGACTAACTTCCCCGCCCCCTCCTGACGTTTTGTGTCGTCACATACGCTATACATACGCGTCGTGTGTATAAACGTATGTGTTTGTGCAGTTTCTCTCAGCTTTCCAACAAAAACTAACCAGCTTGAATGGCTTTTGGCTGCTAACAGTTTCGTTTGAAAACTAACTCACCTCTCAGCAGACTCTGAACTGACAGTGTGTCGTTTTTTTTTTTTGTGTTGTTTTGCACCAATCTGAGTAGGAGATGTGTTGGGTCTGAGTTTAACACACCAAGGAAACTCGAGAGTTTCAGCTCAAGCATTGGAAATGATGTAACAGGAAGTAACAGGATTGATAACGAGAGGAATCCTTGGTGTCTTACTGAATGTGAAAAGTGTGTGCACTCACCAGAAGCGCTGATTGATTCGACTGCTGTTTGGTTGCCTGTGAGCTGACCGCTTGTCCCGCCCGTCCCGTTCAGATGGAGGCCTGTTCCTGAAGGGGATTGGACGAGCTTACATCCCTGAGGTGGTCGTGAACCAGCGAGAGGAGGGCTCCGCCAGTCCAGAGCCCGCCGCTGCCGCTTCCGCTTCCGCCTCCACCTCCTCCTCCACTTCAGGCCTGTACCCAGACCTTAACTTCCACACCCAGAACACTGCTCTGTAAGGAAAGGTTCGGGGGGTGTTGCCCCCCGCTGGTCCAGATGTCAGGTTTTCACTCCAGCTCAACAAACCTCCCGATGTCAGACTGCTTCCTGGAAACAAGCGGCTGCTTTCCCCCCCCCGGACTCGAACCAGGAAACCTCATCTCAATATGGCGCTTTGGACCACGAAACTCCTGTTCAGCTGCCACTTTCCTTATTATAGACTTTTATTTTTTCGCTTCACTTCCTGTTGGGTATTCTGAAATCGGTCTGTGGAGCTTCGTTCTGAATGAGACTCAGCAGCTCAACGCGAAGACCGCTGCAAAGCTTCCAAGCTTCTAATCGTCTCCCAAAGTACTTCATTCTAAAGATCCTCGCATACGAATACTCTGGAAATCTGTGATTGTGATTTTTGCAATACTTTGTGTAGAGCCATAAATGATAAATGAGTATCTTCCAGCTGCACAGCTTTGTGCCAGTCGTTTAAGATTTTTAACATGCAGCCAATGATGAACCTGAACCGAAATCTGTGTTGCCTCATCAGGATTCAGATTCATCATCTTCTGGCTGAACACTGGTTGAGATTAAAAGAGCATTTCGTTGCACATAAGCTGCACAGTGTCGAGGACCAAAGCAAAAGACGACGACGTGCCGAAGAGGATGACATTTTTACCTTTATCGCTTTGTTTTCTTTTATGATGGTTGTTATTGACCAAATATTTTGGCGATAGTGCAATATAAAT
Organism: Malacoctenus gilli; assembly: GCA_032164315.1. Lineage (NCBI taxonomy): Eukaryota > Metazoa > Chordata > Actinopteri > Blenniiformes > Labrisomidae > Malacoctenus > Malacoctenus gilli. The sequence goes on from JASSRZ010000065.1 coordinate 10,208,039, forward strand.
GCAAAACATGTCAAGTGCCCTTCAACAGCACAGTATTTCAGATGGTTCTGCGAATGGCGTTGGGGTGGAAACACACAGTTTTCCACAGACACAAATCGCAAGCAGGCAAATGTATTAGGACGCTTTTTCCATTCACGTAATTGATTTTGTACGGTTTAAATGATCACTCCGGCTCAAACTCGTAGCTCTGACCGAATATAATCGAAAATTTCACACTTGATTGTGTATAATTCTTTATATTGGCTCACAGTTTTTTGTTTTTTTTGCCTTGTTAAAGGGTTTTTTTCAGCTCTTTAATTGTTTAGTTTTGTTTTCTCTTCTGCATTTTTATGGTGGGTCTTCTGCAAAAGATGCATGACTTTAATAATAAAGATTGTTCAAATGACTTGCTGTTTCCTTCACTTTTTTAACTACATGTTCTTTTTATCGAAACGTACTCAGTCAAGCCAAAAATAAGGATGAACACAGTGAAGGGACTTGCAGACTGTTATTGTAGCAATCTGTTAATTTTTTTTGTATTTAAAGGTCAAAAACACATCAGCAGAGGTTAAAATGTTTGACATCTTTTTCATTACAAGTTAAAAAGATGATAAAAACACTAAAATAATCTAAAATATAATTAAGTCTCCATAAATAAAATGTGCTGATCAGTCAAATGTTATCACATAAATAGTTCTTAAAAATGTAGGTTTTATTTCTTTCTGGAGATTTCTGATTTCTTTCTGATTAAAATATGCACACGTTTCCCTTCAGTCCATCTCCAGCTTCCATCAGGCCCAATAACCGATGATGAAGAAGGCCACCGAGAGGCAGATGAGGAGGTTGATGTTGACGATGGTTCGTAGTCGCGGCTTTTCCTCCAGGGAGGCGATCACCTGTTCAGGTGCGGGAGGAGTCGCCAGGCTACCGTCGTTCCGCCTCTCCATCCCACAGAGCCAGTAGAGGGCGGACAGCAGCTTTGACTGACTGCGGACGCTGGAAATGGATGATGCCGAATCTGGAGGGTCCAGAGGGAGAGCGAGAGAGGAGCGCTTTGGATAACTGAGCTCATCAGCAGAGGGGAAAGATTCATTAGAGACTCACCTCTCCTGTGAAGAGATTCTTCTCCATTTTCACCGCTTGGTCCTCGAGCCTTCACTCCCATCTCATCCGCTCGATTGGAGGTGGTCTCCAACTCTCTGAGGCCCCCTTCTACTGTGAACACCGGCTCTTTGGTCTCAACTGGGTCGTGTCTTGTGAACCACATCAGACGGCTAATCTGAAAGCAAAACAATTCAAATCAGACGTTCCTAGGACTGGAGCCCTGAACAGATTCATGGTTTCAGTTGCAAACCAGAAAAAAAAGCACGTCAAAGTTGGATTTGTTTTTGCCTCAAAATTTGGATGAGGATATTGACAGGTTGTCCTGCAAAAAAGAGATGTTGGTACCCTGAGGTAGTGTTGACACCTAGTGGTGGTTCAGAGTTGTTCTATAAGCTGTTATTTATTCAAACAACTTGGCACTTTTCAGAATTTTGTCCAACTGATGATAGACTGATCGATTAAAGGAAACTGGTGTCAGTAAAACATTCATGAAATCAATCAGAGAGTCTGCATGGAAATCAACAGCTTGGTGTCTTTCGTTCGGGCTTCACCTGCTCCGGTTTGGGCTCCTCCGTCGCCAGACTGACGACAACCACCACGGCCATGGTGAGGAAGGACAGCAGCGTGGAGAAGTATAGGTAATGGACGTATTTCACCACTTCGGGTCTGTCGTCGTCTTCGTAGCACAGGGGGGCCGGGTAGATGAAGTCCAGCAACATGCGGATGCAGCCCACAGTCAGGCCGATGAGCAGACCCCAGAAGGCACCCTGCAGGAGGAGGTGTGAAAGTCGAAGTCAATGAAATCCCCGAAAAACTTCAGCCGCGTGTACAAACACGCAGCTGAAGTTTTCCGACAGTAAAACGATCGCGATTCGCCAGAAAAACTCAGTCGCACCTTCTCGTTCGCCCTCTTCCAGAAGCAGCCACTGAGGAAGATGATGGAGACAGGCGGCTGAAGGTAGGTGCTGATGGACTGGATGTAGATGAAGAGCTGGCCGCCCTGACTGGCCTGGACGATGGGGAGCCACAGCACGGACGCCACGACCAGAACCAGCACGAACACCCTGAGGGACACAGAAGTGTGGCTTCATTCTGCATGAAATCTGTGTGTGTGTGTGTGTGGGGGGGGGGGGGGTGTCACACACCTGCCCACGATCATCAGCTCCCACTCTGATGCCCGGGACCTGAAAGTCCTCCACAGGTCCATGGTGAAAATGGTGCTGGCGCTGTTAAAGATGGACGTCAGCGAGGACATGAGGGCGGCGATCATCACCGCCATCATCAGCCCCCGCAGCCCTGAGACGGAGGACACACACAAGTTACCGAAGGAAAAAGACTGTTTGGTGTGGACGAAGACGCGGACATGCAGCGCTGAAGGCCTGTCACCTGCGGGCAGCAGCTCTATGACCAGCTTGGCGTAGGCGATATCGGAGCAGCCCACCGGGTTGCCACAGGTCTGCTCGCAGAGTTCAGGCACGGCACATGCCACTTCGTCTACAGTCAGAACAGAGCATATTCCTCAACTGCAACCACCTCCTGAATACCTCGAAAAGCCTTTAGAGCGCACACGTTTGACCAATACAGGCGTGAGTCCCACTCCGTACCTGTGTAGAGGATCCTGCTGATCATTCCAGGCAGCATGATGATGAAGAAGGGGAGGATCTTCAGGTAGGCAGCCAGCAGGGAGCCTCCTTTCGCGTGGGTCAGGGTCTTAGCAGCCAGGGAGCGCTGCACAATCACCTGCAAGGCACGTTGACTTTCACACACTCACACCAGCATGCAGAAGCAAAGGCCTTCAAAATAAAAGCAATATATAGCTTCATATGTCTGCTTCAGAAAGTGACTTATTTTGGTTTTCCCTTGACACGTAAGTTTCTATTAATTTTGACAACCTTCGGAGCTGCCAAGCTTCAGGCCCCACTTCTGATCTCTGGAGACCCCCCAAAGAAGGTCCCATGTCACATGCTGGCAACTGAAGATCTGAGAGTTTCTTAATTATCTTTACCTTAAAAATAAGGCTTGAAAGTTCAGCTCCTGGTTTAAAGTTTATCATCTAATCGAGAGAATCTTTCATCATTTAATCTGCAACTTTTCAAAATCAATTCAATACGTAAACTTTACACTTATACAGACTTTTCCTCATGTTTTCTACTCAGTAAAAGGTGCCATACGGATGATTTTTATGGTAAACCTGATCAGAGCACCAGTACCACATGGAGGGGATGGACATGCCGATGAAAACGCCCGGCCACGGCAGGTCAGAGTTCACCGGGTCTCTGAACAGGTGGAACGCGTCGTCTCGAGGAATGCCGCAGGTCGAGTTGGGCACGCGGACGGAGGGGATGGACTTGTGGTACCCCTCCATCAGCGCGTTCCAGCCCCCCACCTCTGCAAAGCCTGGACGTGGAAGAAACAACAGAGGTGAGACAGAGAATGCGACCACCGGGGGCCCGCGGGCAGCAGGGGGTCGTCTCCTGACTCACTGAAGACCGTGAGGGTCAGAGCGCCCGCCAGCATGATGGCCGTCTGAGCAGCATCTGTGTAGATGACTGCAGCCAGACCACCTGCAACAAAACATGCAACGTTTAAAGAACAGCCAGCGAATAATGCGACGATACATCAGCTCCTGTGTGTCTCATCAAGAGGTAGCCACCTGCTACAGTGTAGATGGCTGTGATGGACAGCAGCAGCACCACAGCCAGGTAGATGTCCCACTGGAGCGCCAGCTGGATAAACACTGCACCCGCATACATGTCGACCTGGCCGAAAACACGACAGGAAGTGTCAAACGTGTCCAATCCGTGATGTTGCCAAGTGATGTTCCTAATTTTGGAATTGGAAATAGTTTGTTTCCTCCTGATTTCAAGCCCCAAAAAAATCTGAAAGAAGCCACTTTGTACTTTGAATTAAAAAAAATCTTCCAGCAAAATTAAAATATTCACTCTTGAAAAAAGACAAATTAGACTTGAGAAAACTCAATAATTCAGCGTGATCTTTCAGAGTTGTTGTTTTACTGGCCTGATTTAAATGCGTTTGACAAACACAAGCACCTGCAGGGAAGGAGAAGAAAATAAACACCAAAAGAATTTCTGTTTTGTACCGATATTTTAGTGAAGATGTAAATGAATAAGGACAAGACGGTTATAAATAACTGCGTCCTTCTGCCTCCGAACCGCTTCTGCAAGTATTCGGGCATTGTCGTCACCTGCAGGAGGGAGAGAAACAGTTACAGGACACGAAGAGAGCACATGAGTAGATATCGGACTGACTCGAGCAGCTTACTCCAGAGGCGATGTAGATGGGCAGAAAGACCCACGCCAGCAGCAGCACCATCAGCATTCCCTGTGAGATAACAAAAATCAACTTCCGTCACTTTCCTATCATATCAGACTGAATCTTCTTTTATGCATCACAGGTTTTTCGAGACATGGATGTGATCGAATCGTGTCATTTTTTCTCACGTTCCACTCATATGCAATCGCCCCGATCCCTGCAGCAGCTCCCGATCCTGCCAGGCCGATGAAGTGCCCGCTGCCGATGTTACTGGCGAAGAGGGAAGCTCCCACCTGGATGGAGATGAGGCAGTCAGGATTTGAGAGTTTGAGTTGGGGTCAGGGTCTGGAGCAGTTCAGAAAAACATTCCACTTTGGGAGCCTCTCCGCTCATTGGAAACCTGCAGTCTTGCTTTATGTTTGTTTGATGGCAGCTCTTATCGAACATCAGAATCATGCACGTAAAATAAATTGCTTAATTGATTTACAGCTGCCAGACTTCATCTCTTTCAGACTCACAAGCAGCTGAGTTCATGCACGTGTCGTCACGTGTTGCTGACTTAAAAAACTGGAGTACACTGTGTCTTTTCTTCACTGTGTGGTTCTACTCACAGGCCACCACGTCATGGTTTTCCCAGCCAAGAAGTATCCATCAACCGTGCTGCGCTTCGTCCTCCACATCGACTGGCAGAAACACAGAAACAGCCAATGATCGTGTTGAGTGACGGAAAGAATTTATACTTCTAAATATGTGGAACAACTTCTCTTGTCTTCTTGGCTGTGTGATGTGTGTGCATCCAGGGGGACTTTGGGCAAATCGTTATTTATAGATTGCACCTCTGTGTTGTTTCTTACCTGCACGAAATCAAGTCAAGTCAAATCAAGTCAAGTTTATTTATATACAACACAGTTCGTACACAAGGCAATTCAAAGTGCTTTACAGAGACGGCAGTTAAAATCACATTCAAGAGCAAATAAAATCATAAAATTGTAAAGATTTTTAGAGTGATTCTGTTTTAAGACAACCTGCAGTTGAATGTCTTGAAAATCCTGAGTAAATAAAACAGTTTTGAGGCCTGATTTAAAAGAAGTGGCTGAGTCTGCAGTCCTGAGATGATCTGGAGTTTGGTTCCGAAGATGCGGAGCATCGTGACTGAAAGCTGCTTCACCTTGTTTGGTTCTTACTCTGGGAGTAAGCAGGTGGTAGTGAGCTGATTTGCTCACCGTCTTGATGTGATTATTAAACTTCAGGTCTGAATCAATAATTCAAATCAGAACAACAAGCACATGTATTTGGAGATCTCATGCATTTTTCGGCTTTCTGATCTGTTTGGGTGCAAAGAGCTCCTTATACCAGCACGCCTGCAACACTGGACTCACCCAGACGCCAACTGCCAGCACCAGAAGAAAGTAGACCACCAGCACCACGATGTCCACGGGGGCCATGGCACTTCTGGAGCCAGCAGCAGTCAAGGGCCCGCTGGTCTTCAAATGACCTCCTGCGTCGTCAACACTCATCTGTGGAACAGCAGCAAGAAACATTTTGTATTTGCAGAAACGAATGGTTGCGATGAAACAGCACCGACGTGGAGGTGAACTGACAGGCACGACAAAAATAAGAATTGAAGGCTTAAAGGAGTCAGCTGTGAAAGCATGCAGCAGTTTTTATATGACCTTTAGTTTGGGCAGTTCTACTACGAACAAAAAATCTAATTTTGCATCTTCAAAACGTGAACTATTGATAGTTTTATTTGTGTCATGACAAAGCTTATCAGTTCTTATGAAGCACTGCAACAGACAAGATCTTAAAAATAAAGTCAAAATGTCTTAGGGTTTTTTGTTTTTTTTTTTCTTACTGCCGCCAAAACATAAACTTTAACAAGTTGGTGTGTACTTGAAAGAAACAAAACAGGCAAAATATACTCAGAAAAATGTCTTTTAAAAAGACAAATACACTCTAAAATGGGCTGGAAAATGCTTCCCTTCAGATGTCTATGTCTCATTTCAAGCGTGGGAATATCTAACTTTTTGAATAATTTAGTTTATTTAGTTTAGTTGTCATAAACCAACAAAGAGACTCACCGTTCTTGAAGTCATCACACTGCATTTATCCGAGTGTCGTATCCGCTCCGAACAAGACAACAACCCACCAAAGACAATCTCAGGAATGTCATGTCTAACCTCCAGGTTTCCTCGGCAAAGCAACCCCACCTTCGCCCTCGTGTGTCACAAAGTCTGGTTAAAGAATAAAAGGTTTATTACTCCGAGCAGGAAAGTGGCGACACTCGACCTGCCTGTAAACACCCGCGGTGATTATTCAGTCAGCAGTGAAAATATCCTCTGGAAGCAAAGTCAAAGAAGAGTTCAAGTTTCTATTGAATCATCAGGAAGAAACATGCTTTTTTTGACTGTCTCATCTCACAAATGATCAGTTTGTTTGCACGAAGCAGGATGAAGTAATTGTAGTAATAGCAGGTGTCTTCAGAGGAAGCTGTAAGAAATGCAGTAAATTTATAAATAAATATACGTGTGATAAAAAGCTGAGGAGAATTTTGTCGTGTCCCTTTGAACTGTCAATTGTACAGTTTGTTCCCTTCACAAAATCATCTTTATACGACAGGAAAAGACTTCGAATGACAAACAACGAGCCACAGAAGGATCTCATACAGCACTTTATATTCATCAGAATCAGGTTACAATACAAAACACAGACTTAGCACTTTAAGGGGTTTAAACGGACGCCACTGCTTCAGAGGTTTTTACATTCTGTCCTTTTAGCAGAAGTGAACTGAAATCGATGAGAAACAGAACGCCGCGCACATCTTTTTAAACCTAATCACGGGCATAAAGATTCACTTGAAGCTTGACTTTTGTTTGCATTTCTTTCAGATCTGCTAAGTTTTCATGAAACGTAAAACATTGCACACTAAAACTTAAAATACTGCAGTACTTTTAGTAATATAACTCTTGTATAACTTCATATGACACTTTTATTTAAAAGAAATACTTCTGCATTGCAATAAAATACCAAAGTGCATTGAATATTTAGATACTCTATATTTGTCTCTTTTGTTCATATTGTACAACACAATTTATGTCAGATAATCTTCAGTAAGTAGCAGATTTACCAGTGAAACTTAACCTTCACATATTGCACAGTGCCCGCTGTAAACACAGCATGATCACACCTCAGCATACCCCACCGCAGAGCAGTCTGTTTTCACTGCGTTCCTTCCCGAAGTCAAAAATTCTCCTTGGATTAAAGTTTTTTTTTCTACAAAAAACAAAACAAACTTCCAGTGATGATGGCTTATATGCAGTTTACAAGCACTGACACGCCATGGACACAGGCGGCAGCTGTTTCCTCATGAAACGAGTCACACCTAATATATAATATATGTTACATTCAGTGTGGTGGGCAACCTTATAAAAGTATACAACATTTAAGTTTGTCACAAACAGCTTTAGCGTCAACTTCTGGAACACCAAGTGAATGTGAGTATTAATCCATTAAATATCTATTTTTGTTTAGAAATCTAAGCGCTAGTCTCAAACAAGTCACAGAGGTTTTGTTGTATATCTGTTGTCACACACTCAGTAGGAGCTCAGTGACCTAAAGTCTGGTTCACAATAATAAAACTTAATCTAGAGTATGTGATGTTCCCGAGCAGCTATCTGTCAAATGGCAGAGATAATATCAGGATCAGGCAAGGTTGCGCCGGTGCGACTTCTCTTAGCCGTTTCAGTCTCAAAAACAGGAAGATGTATGACGACTAGGACAACACTGGTAGAAAGCTAAATTATCTCTCAGTTCAAAAAGGCGTTTCATCTGCGGCTCCTTCAGCATTCATGTCAAAGAAACACGTCAACAAAGTATGTCTGTTTTTTGTTTTTTTGCTTGGTATGATGCATTAGGAGGTGTGTGCGCGTGCGTGCGCGCACGTGTGTGCGTGTGTGTGTGTCTCGTGGTGTCTCTGTGTCTTTTGGCGCTTGTCTCCAAAGGTGCGTGTGTGTTACCAGGCCAGCGGGGAGGCCATTCGTGGACTCCTGGGACTCTTGGCATTATCTGCCGCCTGCTGATCGATGAGAGCTCGCTGTGAGGGAGTAAAGATGTCTGTAAGATTATTTAGGTACGTAAAGAAAGCTGAAGGGTAATCCTGGTTGATTACCTCTTATCAACCAACAACATAACATATTTTAAAAGAAAATGACGAAAGATCTGTTTCTTTTCACCTCAAACTTGCCCATGAACTCTGCAAAAATACCAAAGAAGGCCTCCGTGTTGGTGGATTTGCCATCTTCTCCGAAGAACGAGGCTGTTTTGCTGAATTCTTCCAGGGCTCTCTGCTGGAGACCCTCCAGGGACTGCAGAGCTGGATGACTGTTCTCCAGGAAGTTCTGCAGGACTCGGAGTCAAGAAGAAGACAGTTCCTCATCATCCAGCGCATCACACACACACACACACACACACACACACACACACACACACACACACACACACACACACACACACACACACAC
>JASSRZ010000065.1:10220661-10236815 GCA_032164315.1 Malacoctenus gilli
GCTGCTGCTGCTGCTGCTGCTGCTGCTGCTGGGCTTGGCGCATCATGACGAGAGGATGGTTACCGTGGTGATGTGCGGAGTCTGGCGAGGGCAGTGGAGGTAAGGACTGGTGCAGCTGTTGGAGAGGCAGAGGCGAGTGGGACTTGGGCTGGGTCGGCTGAGCCGGCATGGAGTGGTGGCTCTGGTAGATCTGCTGCATCTGCTGCTCCTCGTACGCCTGCCGCTCCTCAAACACCTTCTGCTCCTCGTAGGCTTTACGCTCCTCGTACGCCTTTTGCTCCTGGTAGGCCTGGAGCTCCTCCAGTGCCTTTTGTTCCTTGTAGGCTTGAAGCTCCTCCAGTGCTTTTTGCTCCTTGTAGGCCTGTCGCTGTTCGTAAGCTTTCTGCTCCTGGTAGGCCTGACGCTGCTCATACGCTTGCCTTTCCTGGTAGGCCTGCTGTTCCTGTAACAATTGTTGCTCTTCAAAAGCCTTTTGCTCCTCGTAGGCTTTCTGCTCCTCATAAGCTTGCCTCTCCTTGAAAAGCTTCTCCTGGTAGGCTTGTTGCTCCTGGAAAAGCTGCTGCTCCTCATAGGCCTTCTGCTCCTCATACGCCTGTCTCTCCTTGTATGCTTGCTGCTCCTCATAAGCTTGTCTTTCTTGGAAGGCCCTTTGTTCCTGGAAGGTTTTCAGCTCTTGAATGGCGGCTTGGACCTGCAGGTCCTCTCTTGTTGGTAGGACTTTATGCAAAGAGTGGCGTTTAGGTGGTGGGTTGCTGCGGGGAGGAGGTGGCGGAGGCGGGCCGGACTTCCTGCGAATGGGCACATACGCTCTCGGGGAGTGTTCAGGGGTGAAGCTGAGCTGCTGTTGCTGTTGCTGCTGCTGCGGTTGGTGCTGAGGCTGAGTCTGAACAGGTGCTGGAGGCGGTGGGGGAGGAGGAGGAGGCGGGTCATTAAACTGAACAGGTGGAGGCGGGGGAGGACTCATAGGTGGGGGAGGAATGTGGTCGGAGGAGGAGGAGTATGTGAGGGAGGAGGCGTTCTCTTCCCCGCTGCTGCTCTGGACGTCACTTGGGCTGCTGAGCTCCGGAGCCACAAACCCTCCGTTTTCATCTTCATCTACCCCAAGATCGTCTTCGTTATCATCGTCTTCCTCGTCTGGGAAGCTCATCTGCACAATATCCTGACATTAACACCAACTATATTAGACCTTCAATGTCAAAATGGGACGTCTTACAATACAGCAAACCAGAAAACCTCCAAAGATGTTGACTCAACAATGGGGCATCAGTAGAGTTTCTTAAAATGTTGAAGCTCAAGATGTTTGATGTGAGTTTTTTTCAAGTGTTGATGTAACTTTACCTCCTCATAGTCATTCTCAGGTGTGAGGAAGTCATCGACAATAGCCACCCTCTGTCCCAGCTGCTCGCTCAAAGCGTCCAGGAAGCGGTCCGTGTCCTCCGAGCGAGGCGGCTTGGAGAAGGTGTAGCGGCGCCTGCTGCTGCGATGGGGAGGAGGACTGGAAGGGTAGTCCGGGGGCTCTGGAGGTGAGGGTGGGGGGCTGTCCAGGCTTATGTAAGGGTTGGACTCCCCACTGGTCTGGCTCGTCAACCCGGAGGAGTAAAACTGGTTCGCAGGGGGACTGGGGAGGGGGTCTGTCCAGGACGTGTGGGACGAGGGACCTTTACGGCTCCCTGAGAGAAGATACAGTAAAACCTGAATCCTGGCTGCATTTAACTTGCTTTACGTCTTTCTACTGCAGGTCTGCAAGTCTTGACATTAAAACACGTGTAACCAAGTTTATTAACTCTCATCAAGCAAATCAAGGCTTCTTTGAACATTCCTCACTCAAATTTGTGTTCGTACTACCCATGTCGTACCTTGTATTGTCGGCGATGCTGTGCGTGAAGGAGGTTCCAGATCCAGCAAACTCTCCGGAGCCGGAGGAGGCCGACTCTTCAGAGACTTTGACCTCTTGGTTGAATACATGTTCTCCAGTTCAGCGTACACCGCCGATAACTTGTTCAGTGAGGATAAAGAATAAAACCAGAATGAGACGTTTATTTCCGAAGAATTAACATTCACCTCAACATTTATTTGTTGTTTCTGAAGACCGATGTGGGCGCTTACATTGGTGAGGTTGTTTGGAGTCTCTGGGAGTGAAGTACCATCTCCTGACTGCCTTTCTCCTGGAGCCAACCTCATTCCTGTCTCCAGAAATGAGTCTGCTCGAAGACCTGTAATTACATACACGTTGCAGTCTTATAAATAGTTTCCAATTAGGATGTCTGGCATCAGATCTGTAGCCAGGTGCACAAAACTCCATTTTATAATGCTGAAGACAAAGACTGAGTTTGGTACCCATTCCCAGGTGTGTGCCGATGACCAGGTCGTCAGAGCTCCGCCCCCTCACGCTGCTCCTGTAAGTGGTCCCCGTCACCCTCATGGAGCTGCTCCGGCGGTGTGGCTCGGGGGCAGCTTCGGGCTCTGGAGGAGGCGGAGGAGGAGGCGGCGGCGGTGGAACTGGAACACACACAAGTCAGAGAGGGGTTTGAAGTTGCCTGTTTTCCTGTCAACTGAATTACATCATTACACCACTTGTGACAGTGTGCACACACCTGGCGCTTTGTATCCCAGAAAACGTGAGATCTTGCTCTGGCAGTGTTCCTGCTCTTCGTACGTCAGCAGCTGGTAAACAAACTGCCAGATCACCTGTTTGGCCGGCGTGTCCAAAACCGGGAACACGTCCACGATCAGAGTGTCGACATTCCTGCTGTCCATGAAACACACGCACGATGACACAGATCATTTGGCCCACCAGGAACAATGAAAGCATCAATGTTCTTGCTCACCTGTGCTGGAAGAAGTTCTCCAAAGCCTTGCAGATGGTGTACCTCTCCTGGATGGTCAGCAGGTGCTCCAGCTGCTGCCCGAAGGTGCGACCCATGACCCGGATGCTTGGCGGGAGAATCTCTGCCACCCACTGCAGGGAACTGAGCACAGGGGAGCGGGCACGCTCTCCAGGAACGCTGCCCCCCGCCAGGTCCTGCTCTGCCAGGGGGAAAGTGGGCGGTCCGTCCTCCACTACCAGGGTGGGCATGGCGCCACTTCCCTGCAGCATGGACACCACCTTCTCATGGGAGGAGGTCCTGCATGCAAGACACAAAGATGATCACAACTCTGTTGCAAATCGGACTGGTGGTTCGATAAAGACAAGTTGGGGAGTGATTTCTAAACCTTTTTCATGTCAGTGTAAACACTTCTTCTCTGGTCTTAAGAGAACCTCAGCAAATACCCTCTCCCATAAACTTCTTTCAGGAAACTTAGGATGTATTTTCCATCTCTTGTCTTGTTTTTATTGTACTTTTAGAAACCACTTCAGAAAGTGCAGTTGGGTAAAGTTAATGACAGCCGCACCTCATGTCCAGTCCGTTCAGAAAGAGGATGCGATCTCCCGGTTTGAGACCGGCCTTGTCTGCAGGGCTTCCTGCAGAGCAGAAAGCAAATCAGCTGCAAGTGAAGTTACAACTGAGGCCCGTTAACGGTGTACTACTTTGTAACAAGTCAGTATTTGGGGGCTGGGGCAGGTCAAACTCACCTGGGATCACAGAGTCGATCCACACCGGAGCGTGACCTCTGAGAGTAAAGCCGAAACTCATGTTCCCTTTGCATACTCGCACGGTTCTGGAGAGACAAATTCAGATATTTGAGCTTGATTATAAAGAGAAGAACACACTCAAACATACACAGTTATTTATAAAACAGTATCCTGGCCTGACAATTATGCAATTACAGACATCTCTGTGCTGTTACGACACGTGTCACAACAGGAAGACAGATTAAATGAACAATAAAACAAATGCAACTAAAACAAACTTGTGATGTGATTCATGAATTTTCATAACCATCTGCTAGCATTATGCAACTGTAATCAAAATAAACCAAATAATAGCTACTGTTGGATTGATGGGGCTTCTCTGTCTATATGGGTATAAATGTTTCCACAGTCTACTTTATATTCATGTCCTGCATGGACGAGCCTGCTTAAATATGGACAGTGTGTCCCCAGGGAGCTGTTTCACATCTCCACTATCCAGAGCAACAGAAGAGATTAGCAGTCTTTTTGGGCCACTCGATACTTCCTGTGGATTGCATCATCTGCAGGTTGTTTGCAGTTAGGTTGCTCTTTTTTTTTTTACTAGAATTAAGAGATAACTCTGCTCAGGATTTTCCAACATCCGAGGAAAGAAACCGGCGTCAATTAAAAGCAATAAATCAAGTTGCTGTCGACAGAGAGCGCAGAAGAGCAGGCATGACTGTCGAAATAGGTTTATGTTCCCCATTGTTTTGTTTTGTTTTAAACCACTCAAGGCTTTATTTTTTCCACCAGGAGCCGACATGCTGCAATTGCACACTGACAAAGAAAGACTTGTCGCAGCAGTTTTTGAGTTGAGCACTTGCAAATTCGATCAGACATGAGTGGAGGGGAAGAGATGTTATTTAAGGAAACTGGCTTCTTTTGAAAAGTGAAAATGCTGATTGGAAATTACAGCTGTATGCCGACACACTCAGAGGAGGAGAAGGAGGAGAGGAGGAGGAGAGGAGCTACTGTCACATCAGTGACCTGGACTCCTCTCTGTCGTTACATCACAACAACCGTTAGAAAATCACTGGTGCTGAATCTCCCACAGACCTGCAGTTGGTGGTGCCGCTGGAGTGGCCAGCGATCAGTGAGGTGGTCTTGCGCATGCCTCGGGTGGGGGGCGCCACGCCTTCCTCCGCGTGGGTGCGTGGCACTGAGCTGGCGCGGGTGGAGACAAGAAGGCGCTCCGGGTGGTCCTCGCTGCGGCTGCGGCGAAGGCGGTTGCGGCTGGGGTCGCTGAAGCTCCGCCCCTTGAGCCGGCTCATCAGACTCTGAGAGACCACCTCGTCAAAACGCTCCCGGTGCTTCTTGGGAATGAAGATCCTGGCAAACATGGTGGAGTCGGGTTAGAGTTCAAACCGACTGGATTGAGGCAAAGGTGGAGATGGAGGAGCGTTGGAGCAGCTTCCAGTTCAGCTTCTTCGATGTGTCCTCGGTGAGAAGACTCATTTTTCCATGAGAATAAAAACAAAAACTCGAGTTAAATCACATCAGAGCTGCGTTTCAGTCCAAATCCTCTCAAAATCCAAACCTCATTATTCAAATCCCTCACAACAGCCTTCGTCCAGAAGAACCCTGAAAGAAAGCGATGGATTCTGGCCCTGATTGCATATTTTTCCAGCAGCAGGTTTCATTTAATTGGTTCAAAAATAGTCCAGTCCATATGGTCTCGCGGGAGAGTTGAAGCAGGTAGAAGGTGTGTGTTTTTGTGCGAGTTTGCATGTGTGCAAAGAGAGAAAAAGAAAGAGGGAGAGAGAGAGAGAGATTGAGAGAGAGATTGAGAGAGAGAGAGAGAGAGAGAGAGAGAGAGAGAGAGAGAGAGAGAGAGCAGCTCAGCTGCGTGATCCAGTCACATCAACGGCTGCAGGTAACAGTGTCGAGTATCAGTGACGGCTCACAGCTAATATACGAACAGGAGGAAGCTCAGTGCCAAAGCCACCTCTGGGAGAAAGCGCTCGTCTCCTCCTGTTACTGTTTCTCCCCCCTCCCCGAATCAACTCTCAATGGGGTTTTCTTTCTTTACTACTCAAAGCGTAAATCAAGCAAAAGACAATGTCTCGGCAATTTCAGATATTAATCAGTGCTTCCGTTGCTGTTTTGCTGAGAATTCTCTGCATTCATGCATATAGATTAAAACAAGGAAGGAAAAAAAAAACAAGTTGCAATGTAATCAGCTTGACGTTCAAAGCTGCATGGAGCTTCTTAAAGAATGCTTGAGCTTCAGATGTGCAGCCTCCCTCCGGCTTGGTGTTTAATTGAGCTTTTCGCTGCAGATATCGCCCACCGCGTTTTTGTTCAGTTTGAGAGTACAACGGTAAAGACAAAGTCTTCGCTGTTTGTTTCCCAGGGACAAACAATCCAAACCTGACGCTTCCCATTGATGTTTTCAGGCTGCCGGAAATCTCCGCTCCCATTGATATCCTTTGTAGTTGTGCTGTCTTGCTGCATGCGGTTTATATTTGGCCAATTATCTGGGAGAACAAGATGCATAACAAAACATCAGAAATGACCCAGAAATACAAGAAGCGGCGCCAATAAGCGTCTGAGGGTGTGTTTTCCTTTTAATACGGGGGCTTTTTTACCCCCCCTAAATTTAACATTCTGGCAGAAGCACACATGCACCTTCATTGTGCCAACTCCTTTAAGTGTCTTGTGCCCGTCCCGCCTACAAAATGATGCTGCCACAATCCTCAACACAACTCTGTGTTCAGTGTGAGTCTCCAGGGTGCCGCCGCTGTGCAGAACAGAAACACTTGTTTTGTTTTGGCTTTTGTGAGCGTGCACCGGTTTCAACACACAACACAGCTCCTGATTCATGTGCCACAGTGGAGAACGAGGCTCAAAAGTGCAGTTTGGCTTTCAAAAGGTGCCGCACTGACTTTATAGGTACAGATGGGAACGTTGTTGAGAGGCAGCCACCACATGACTCTCTCTTAGGTAGGTCCATGAATCGGTTCTGAATTAGGAATGACACATCAGCCGGGCTGCCTCACAACTGATATTTACCGCCCATACTCGAGGGGAGCAAACTGATATTTTGCCTCTGGTGTTTTCTTGACAAAACAAAATTTAGACTCAGTGAAGTTTAGAGACTTCTGCAAGAACACAAGAAAACTGTCACCTCACCAAAACAACTAGAATTTAGATGATAACTCCTCACAACTGTTGTAACAAAAGCGCCACAGCACACTTCACTTTGGAATTACCTTCAGCTCTTATTCAACAGAGAATCACAATAACTTATATGTATAATATTTAAGATTATTGAAACTCCAGTGGATCATAACTGAATTGTTGGACTACTGTTACTCTCCAACAGTTTTTTGTAATTTGCTGCAAAAGTGATTGTCCCAAATAGCTCTGCAGTATCTGACATCCTGTGGACGCACACACACACACGTGTGACCGCTCACAGCTGGCACATAATGGGGAATCTGTGCATACTGCTGATTCACTGTGTGCAGCTTTTCATGACCTAATTAGCAGCTAATGTCTATTGTGTCCTGACCTGGCAACCACAGAAATGAGAGAATGACACAAAAAGTCAAAAAGTATAAAACCAGAGCAGTGTTGAAAGTCTAACTATAGTTCTTCAAGAGGAAAGAAAACTTCACACAGTTACAAGATATCAAACCTGTTTCTAATCCTAATTTGGTTGGTTGAATGGTTCACTACTTTAAATCAAAATAAGGCTTTTAATTGATTCGTCAACAATATAAAAAGTGAGTTCTTTTGTGTGTATTGAGTGACAGTTCGTATTCGTAGAAAAGAAGGAGTTCCCCAAGGCTCAAACTTGGGTCTACTGTAAATTATGAACAACTTCAAATGAGGTCAGGATTTGTGACTTTGCAAATTTTCCTTCAGGAAAGAGGCAAAAGTTCCCCAGAGGGCTGTAGAGTACTCGTCTGTGACACTGGTCTGCTCTTCACTCCTAATAGAGTGAGTTTCTAAAGCAGAGGAAGAACTAGGATGTCCCAGGTTGAGACACGCTGAGCCTCGTCTAATACCTGTTGTTAAACATGTAGTAAATGAAGTGACCGATGGAGAACCAGAGGTGACGGTCAAGTTTTAAGAGCGAAGAATTGGAGTGGTCTAATCAGATTGAAAAATTACAACTGCGAGAGCAGAAAAGAAGCGATACAGGGAAGCAGAGCTCTTTCTAGGCCGAGGTCAAACA
Organism: Malacoctenus gilli; assembly: GCA_032164315.1. Taxonomy (NCBI): domain Eukaryota; kingdom Metazoa; phylum Chordata; class Actinopteri; order Blenniiformes; family Labrisomidae; genus Malacoctenus; species Malacoctenus gilli. Next base: position 10,228,458 of record JASSRZ010000065.1, read on the forward strand.
ACTATTGGGAATGAAGCTATGTAATCTGTACTTAGAGCCTATGTAGGCCACACAACTTTCTCAAATAGTCCTCATACATCACCATGGTTGCTCCGACAAATGGCAAACAGGGAAAAAGAAACAGAATGGGGCCATTTATGGCGTATTTATGACAGCCTCTGACTTTACATCACTCCCACATTGATTTCCGTTGCTGTCACCCTGCTTAAAGCGAAATCAAAAGGAAATCTCTCTTCAGCCTTTGACACTGAGAGGAAAAAAGTCGGTAAAACTTCACCGCATCCCTTCAATGAAGTTGGATATAGGCCTTGGGATGCCCTCAATTAGAAGGAGGGCGAGGGGAGCCTATAATTAGGTGTAACGGAGGGGTGGAAGGACACAATGCACAGAGGGATGGATGACAACTGGAACCAGCCGGGAAACTCATTGCAAAAACTATTATTATGAGACCCACTTCAGATAAGCCTATTCAACAGTCGAGCCGGGTGTGAATTTGGAGACACAAAAGTGCAATTACAGCCACCGAATACTTTGCTGGGAAAGAGGATCGAACTGTTTCTGGATGTCAAACGCTCAAGCTTCGCTAGATTTCTGCAGTTCCCTCATAATGTTTTGCATGCAGCAATCAGACAGAGGACTGACACCGTCTCATGTCACTTCACAAAGTCGAAAAATTAGCACTACAAAAGCCTGCCGACGGCCACAAACAATGCAGTTGCAGCGGCAACTTCACAACGCAACGCTGCACAGACAAGACAGAACACAGCGAACAGCGCAGACATTGAAGTAAAAGTGGCGTACCGAAAGTGTCTGGAAAGGCTTCTATCCCTTCCCATGGCTCTTCGGGGCTTTGAGGAAGTGCCTCAGTGCTCAGCTAGGCAGCGCGAATGCTTCCCCCTCTGTTTCGGTGAGTCCCCATCATGACTGAACTCACAACTCTCCCGGACAAAGGAGAAAAAAGAAGAGGAAGATGAAAACGAAGAGAGGGAAGGTGTCCTGGAACTCAAAAGCACTCGCTGCGAGCTCGGAAAGCCGCCAGACGAGGAAAGAGAGAGAGCGAGAGCGAGGGAGGGAAGAAGCTGCGAGACCACTGGTGGTCCAAGTCCCTCCACACCTCCAAAACATCCCCAGGCAGAATCATCAGCTGTTGTCCAACTTCATGTCTGGGGCAGCTTCCCACACGTGTCCCCATCTTTTATCCACAGGTACCGAAAGAGGCGACAACACAGGGACGGGGTGGGGTGGGTGGTGGGGTCTTCCTGATGGGTCAAAAGAGGATCCTCATCACTGAGCTGTCCATCAGTCAGTGGTAAAAGGTAACGAGTGACAGATCTTCTTTTCCCTCAGAGGAGGAAGGAAACAATGAGAGAAAGAAAGGAGTAAGTGAGGAGGGAGAGAGGAGAGAAACGGTGAGGAGAGGAGCGTCCCACTGGAGTTACAGAGGCAGGTCAGCATAATTACTGAGTGTGTGCATGAAACAGTCGTACATGAGCGGAGAGGAGCTTTTATGTCTGGGAAATGTGCCCCCATGCAGCACCTCTAATCTGCATTTTAATGCATGTACACATCCAAATCTGCACACAGGAAACAACGTAAAACAGAAAAAACGTCAACCAGCATTGCAGCCTTAATCCTCATAAAAATATATCTGTGCAATTAATTCCCATTTGACGATTACAGTCAGAAAACAATAGCAGATACATGTTGAACGGCTTGTTTGAAACTCTGTGAATAATCGAAACATGAGAGAACCAAATCAACAGAAAAGTTAACAGGCGTTATAAGATCATCTCTGACGAGTCCCCAGGCACACGAGCCTTTGCGTAACTTCCAAGCGCTCCAGCTCCCGCTGACCCCTGGGCTTCACAGGCGTTTATGAACTGACACTGGCAAGTGCGCCACAAACCTGAGAGAGAATTTATTAAAAGAAGTAGGCTGCGTAAAAATAGAACGCATCCTGCGGGAGGGCGAGGCAAATGGGCGAGGGGGACCGAGGCAGACTGAGCACAGTGTGGCCAAGTTTCAGTACAGGAACACCGAAGAAATACCTTGCGAAGCCGTTAACCACACCTCCCCTCCTCCTGACACAGGACCTCCAATTAACAGACAGAGGTAAGCTGTGCAGAGTTTACACATCCGTGTGCATCCGTGTGTGTGTGTGTGCAAGTCTGAGGACTGTCTCGAACCGTGACAGTGATTGAAGCGGTGGGATTTACAGATATGATGGCATGAGTGAGGGACGAGAGACAGAAAAGGATGAGAGGTAGACGCAATTTTTCTCCACACCTGAAGTGACAAAACGGACGCCAAACTTTGGCCAAAAAAACCTACAAAAAATCTCTTTCATTATATGTTCTAATATTTTTTGACAGATTCAGATAGAATATATAGGAAGAGCAAGTGGTGGTACGGGGGAAAAAGAGACTAAATGTGGGGGTGATCGGGTATCAAAAGTGATGTAAAGGTCATTTTTGAAGCCAAAGGGTTAAAAGCGCTTTAATTTATTCGATAACCAGAAGGCTCATTGTTGCCATAGCATGAACTTGTGGCGCTCGTGGCGTGGCCAAGGTTTGCACTCCACTCAGTGCCTTCTAATTCCCAAAGCCATATTGCTAACTAAATATGCGAACTTTGCCAACTAATTTTTGCCCGCCCTGCCTTTACCGAACAAGCATGAAAAAATACCAAAAAACTGAACATCCTCAATTCATTTTTTAAGTCCCTTCTTTTGCTGAATGTTTCAATGACTCCAGATGGTATTTTCTTGAAGTGTGCACAACGCAGTTCGTCAAATATCGATATCATCCAGGACTGTCTAATTGAATGACCATCAGACAATGTAGACATCCGATAAACCAAACTGCCGCCAAGGCAAATAAAGCGGTCTTGGTATATTGCCATTAAATTTATCATCATCCACAAGAACACAATGATTCCACGCGACACGTTTCCCAAGACGCCTGAATCATCTCATTGTCAGCAGAAACCACTTACTCCATCACCGGCACCCTGAGGCATGACTCGTGGACATCCTGCAGGCAGAACTCCCAGCAGCTTCAACCACAATAAAGAAGACCCCCGCACGCTACAGCCCATAATTGGAAAGCGCAGAATATTTATAGTCCCTTTTGCAACAATACAAAGTCAGCAATACCTTGGTAAATTGCACAGCCTGTCATTAAGAAGTGCTGCACAAACTGTGCTGATAATGACCCAAAAAAGGGAGAAAAACAATAAAAAACGTGTCAATGTCACCGAGCACCTGAGCTTCGCACTGTATGCTGAGATTGTGTGCACGTTTAACTGCAGCTGCCAGAAAATCCAGTTAATTTCCTTCCAGACTCCCACGGAGGAAGTTATTGCTCGTTGCCTAAAGGTGAGCAAAACAACTAAACGGTTCCCGGTGGATACAGGTAATGCATCATTAATGTGGGACCCCTGCGAAAAAACAAACACTACTAAGCATTTTTTGAGGCAGTTTTTCTCAAAAAGAAATAAGAGCTGTGAAGGCAGCGGCGCAGACGGATGTGCTCGGAGGCAACCAAGCGGCTGAACAACAGATTTGTTGTTTTGCTCGAGGGAAAACCGATTAGTCAGCAAAACATGAGCCAAAGGGGAGCAAAAGCTCAGAGCTAATTGATTGTCACTCACTGTTAATTAACTACCTGGGATATAAGTTCCCTGATGACCACGTGACACCGACACCGAAACAAGACTTGGGCATCAAACTTTTAAAACCTTCAATCTACAACTTTACCGCGGATCTAGAAAAATAAACAGCGTCACCCGTGTTGTCTGTGAGAACTCACCTGAGGCAGCAGTTCATCATTTTGGTCCAACATGGAACTTCAAAACACTGCCAGCATGCATGAGTGTGTGTGAGACAGACAGAGCTGTGTGCATGGAGATGGAGCTACAGCATGTTTCTCTGTGCCCGTACGTGTGCATGTCTCAACCACCGGCAGGAAACTGGCTCCAGCAGCTCAGAGCTTCATGCAGAGGAGGGAATAAAGAGCATCCGGCGATGTGATCCACCCAAAATAATAAATAAATTAAAAAATGGTGCATCTATCAAAGAGTGCGTCGCAGCTGACAGAGGAAAAAAATGGGAGAAGAAAGAGACCAACTGAGAGAAAAGTCAAAGAGAGAGCAAGTGAGCTGAGAAGACAGAGACAGGGAGGAGGTGGTGGAAGAGGAGGAGGAGGAGGAGGAGGAGGGGGGGGGGGGGCTGAGAGGGGAAAAACTGCAAATGTGTGCAGCGGTATTGTGTTTTGGGTTTTGATTTTCCGATGGGTGCTGAGGAGGAGGAAATGCAATATTCATATATTCTGTGGTGAGTGTCGAACTGTACCTGTGCACGCTGTACTTCAGAGGGGACACACTGATGAGAGCCCCAAGGGACGGCGCTAATTTTAGACAACACGTGAGTCCGAGTCACTTGTTTTTTTGAAGTTTGATTTTCTCACATATTATACAGTGAATTCCTAGATTATTGAATTCATCGAGCAACGTAGGCATGACTTCTTCCTACAATCCCATAACTGTCTGCCTGTTCTGAGCGGTAAATCCAGTATAACTGTGTTTTACACAACCTTTACTACAACCTTAGTTAAAATATTGATAGTCGACCAAAGCAAGAAAAACAGAAACTTTACGAGTGTGGTGTTATCCAGTTTCCCAGCGACTCATCGAAACAAATAATGGATTAGTCTCCATGAAGAGAAAAGTCTGAACATGTAGCTCAGACACACAACACTCATGACTGAAATGAATCTTTGAGAGCTTTTGTTTGACGTGTGATATTCTTAAACATTACAGTGAAGCCAAATGCTCACCAACATACAAAAGCAGGAGCCTTCAAAATAAAAGAACCGGGCTTTTTCCAGGTCTGCTTTAAACTCTAGAATGTGTTTTAATTTGGTTTTCTTCAGCGAGTTGGAATCCTCTTTGGATCCTTCGTGAGCAGGCAGAGCCTCGGGACCGCTACAGAGTTTCCTGCACCCCCTGTTTGGAAGCTGCTGCTTTACAATAAGTGTCTCCATCACAACGCATGATGAAATACAACTCCAATTTCTATGTCCCTCCTGAGAATTTACACAGAATAGAGAAGAGCACTGTCTGAAATTTTAATGCACAAGAAAAAAAAAGAGACGTTCAAGACCGCCAAGTGTTGCACAATGAGCCTCCCTTAATTAATACTGTAGAGAATTCAGTTTTACAGATGCAGGATCTGCAGAATGAATTAAACTCTGGGGGTTACTGGAGCTGATCCTTCCTGCAACATCCATACGTTTTGTGAACTGTGGTGCTTTTGCGAGTGAATCTGAGTGAGCGATTGATTACCTGACATTGTCGATCAGCTGCTGATGCTCCTCCGTGATCAAAATGTCAGGCAGGGCCTCGGCCAGACTCTCCACATCCCTTTCGGCAGCATACTGCTTCAGCACTTCGAACAGCTGTTCCTTCACATCTGGCTCCTCCCCAAGTACTTCCTCCACCTAGTGGAGAAAAAAGTGCACCGACGTTAGCGTTTGCAGAGAACCAGACGGTGAAAAATACAGCCGGTGTTCACAGTCTCACGCTTACTTTCTTGTTGAACTCCATGGCTTTGTGGGCGCGACTCTCCCGGACGCTGTCGCCGCTCTGGGACAGCACCCTCATGCTGCTGCTGAGCCGCTTGGGCCGCCGGGCCATGCTGAGCACGCCTAGGCGCAGAGGACGTCCCTGAGCCGCTTTGATCATGGCTGCCGCCGTCTCGTGGTGCTTCACAGGGATACCGTTGACCTCCATGACATAGTCGTTGACCTTGAGGCCGCTGCGACCGGCCGGACCATTGGGCATGCAGTCCTCGACCATCAGGGGGCTGTCGCCGACGATGGTGAAGCCAAAGCGGCCGTCTGGGCCTGGGGTGATGTCAATCTGGGAAGCAGGAGTGGAAACTCTGCTGGGTTACTCTTTCCAGAGCTTTAAGTGATGCCAAATGAGAACGGTGAGCTGACCTGCTCAATGCGTGACACGACCCCAATGCTGGGCGGCACCGTCTTGAGGGTCTGGGCCAAGGCTATCAGCGCCGGCGTGCTGAGGTTGGTCACATCTTGGCCCTCGATGTCCACCACCTGGTCACCGGGCTGCAGGCCAGCCAGGTAGGCGCTACTGCCCTCCACCACAGACAGGATGTAGCTCGGTCCAGTGCCTCCCAGCCGGAAGCCAAAGGCCTCAGGCCAGTTCTGATTGGTAGCTGGGAGACCGAGGTCTGGATAACAGAGGAATGGATAAATGCATAAGAACAAGTTTATGAAAAAGGAGAAAATCTGGAGCGAGCAACTGACAAAAAAAAACACGTGAGTCGTGAAATAGAGGTCAAATGGTCCTTTGCTTTAAATAGGGCAGCACGGTGATGGTGCTGGAGCAGCAGGTACACTGATCCACTTTGTGTAGCCAGAAAAACATTAACCCACTTTATTTTCTTTTTACATTTAAAACAATCTTAACAGAATGTTTTTGAAAACAGAACCACAAGAATGACCAGAAATTAACCAGGTTAATTGTGTCTGGCTTCATCCAGCCCACATGTTGAACCGCTGATCTTCCCCTGGTCACTGGCCTCATTCTGCTGCAGTAAAAGAGTCCCAACAGACCCACTTGACTTCTTCTCGACTCATCTCATGCCATTTGGATACATCAATGGCATATGTAGGACAATGTACAGATTGGTCAAAGTACTCTCCAATTTTTTGCATTGAAAGAACAAAATCCTCCACAGAAAATCTTAGTTTTGACCATTTGCATTGTTTTCGCCTTTGGCATCTTGTTTCTGAAACCACTTTGCTATCATTTACTTCCTTTACATGTAGTTTCTGTCGCTGGTTAAAGCTTGGCGTGCACAAGACCCAATGGACATTATGAATAAAAAAGAGCTGACATTGTAAACATATTGCCAACCTACAGCACAGTCCATCAAACCATCAACATGAACCTCGTCTTTTCTTAAGCGTTCTGATCCGAAGCAACTGAAGTAAAATTAGAGTTTGAAAACACAGAAAACCCTCTAAAATATTTGTGTGAGTAGTAAGAACAAAGTCTGTACAACACTTTGGGAAGGGATGCGGAGATGTCAGATCTGTTTTATCGTGGGGGGACAAAAAGTCTCAGATCTCACTGGAGCAGTGGGCTAAAGACCCCGGGTGGGATGTGGCAAGGTGAATAAAACATGTCAAATTTAAAGAGCAGCAGAAGTTGGCTTCAGACTGCGCGAGGGAAACATCAAACTGTATCTGAGTATTGATCTGAAACAGATTGGGAGATCACACGGAGGAGTTGTAGATCATTATCTTTCCTCCCGTTGTTAGGACACGAGCAGCAGCACTACTATCAAGCCCCTTTTCACTCCACCCTGCGACCCAGATACACATCTTCTCCCCATCACCTCTCTAATCTAACCTACAGCAGATCAAGTGATTCAGGATCATCAAGGGAAAAAGTTGAAGCAGAAGTAAAAGAAACAAGACTTACAGAAATCTTTGGAGGCACTCCGGGTCCCAGACTTGCTCTGGCGCAGGGAGAAGCGGCCCTTTCTGCTCAGGAAACGCCTCATCCTTGCCCGGCTTGCCGCGGGGCACGTTCCAGCCAGCCTACCTCCAACCCCCGGCCCGGGGGGTCCACGCAGCCAAGAGTGCCTCTGGACACCCCCGTGCCGCTCTTCAGCCGAGCTCGCCGCTTTCAGAAACCCTCAACCCGGCTCAGCAAAGGAAGAGTGCCTGAATGGTCACATCTGTAGGTTACGTGGGCCAGTTCCTCCCCACTCGGTTCTCAATCAGAGAACCAGCAGTCTGTAGCTGAGGAGCAGGAGGAGGAGAAGGAGGCCGGAGGAGAGAGGAGAGCATCTGGAAATCAGGCTCTCCATCCTGGGTGAGGAGGTCCAGCCTCAGCCTCGGTCCAAACCCTATGGCTGAGCGATGCTCAGGAAACTGGGACACGTTCACTTGGTCCTGAAATGGTTCTTCGCAAGAAAAGGTACTGCGAAGCCCCATTTTTCTATAAATACCTTTCCCTCTCTCTCACTCACTCCCACCCTCACTCTCTCTCCGTCTCCCTCTGTTGCTCGTGTGCATGAGGGGCCTCTCAGAGGGCTGAGAAATGACCCAGAAACGGAGCGGTGGTGTACCAGCCAGGGACACGTCTCTGATTATAGCGACCCAGTCTCAGGGTTGGAACCTGCAGATGGGCTCAAGGTTACACACAGGCACACCGTGTGCAGCGTCGCTTCGGCTGAACAAGGGGCGTCCATCACTAGTAGTCGGGGGGCCGGACACAAAAGAATGGATGGAAAGCAGGGGACAGTCACCAGTTGCTCAGTAT
>JASSRZ010000065.1:10240851-10268608 GCA_032164315.1 Malacoctenus gilli
CCAAACTCTACCTTTCTGCACTCCATCCTTGCTGACCAGGATTTCCTTATACTGAACAAAGCGGATCTTTTCTGTGCAGGGCGTCAAAGCTTTCAGATGTCTTGTGAGAGCACCGGACTCTCTGAAGGACTGGCCACATAGCGTGCACCGATACGGTCGCTCGTCTGGGAGAGAAACAGAAAAAACGGTGGGCGATTCTGCCAGAGGGGGGGGATCAGAATGTGAAGGGTTGCGTGTGACTTCAGCTCCTTCTACGTACCAGTGTGACGTCGGTTGTGGCGTATCAAGGAACCTTTGGTGCGAAACGAGGTTCCACATAAGTCACACGAGAAGTTCTTCTGATCACTGTGTGTTTTCATGTGCGTTCTCAAGATGTTCGTCTGTGATTTGGGAGATAACCACAGAAAAGTGGGTTAAGCCTAACACCCCCTCACAATTTCTGGTAAACTTAAGGTATATTTCCCAATCCAACACAAGAAAAAACTCACAGTTTTAAAGGTCTTTTCGCATAATTGGCAAATGTAACGTCCCTCCTGGTTGACTTTGTAAACGAGCTTGTCGCCGTCTGCACCGTCAGAGATGAATCCTTCGGTTGCGTCGGACACGGACACGTCGATGACTTTAGGCGAGGTGGCTTTCCTCTTTCGACCTCGACCAGGCGGCCTCGTTTTTTCATCTGAGTGAAAAGACGAGAATACAACCATTCAATCTAAGAGAAGAGGTCGAATTCACAAACATGACAAAGACAAATAGACAGAGACGTCCAAACTTCAACGATTGACAATTCTGAAAGCAATTGTGAAATGAAATAATTCAGCTTGAGAGATTGCGTGACACTCTCCTGCAAATTAAACGTCTCCTTGAAACATGCAACACTGCTTTAGGCCTTTAAGCGAGCCAATAAGTGGCCAATCATTGATCACTTACCATTAACGGTCTCGACTGCTTCATCTGAGTGTGCATTTTCAGCTGCTGGCTGCTCTGCAGAACCTTCACTTCCTTCAGTGACCTGCAATAATAAATTCATTACATCCACTCTGCAATCTGCTGTTCGGTGTGGTTATCCGCGCATCGCAGTCAATACCTCCTGGGCATCTTCTTGGCAGCTCGCCTCCACACGTTTACAGCTATGGTGCAGCTTGTGCTGGATAAAAGCGTCCAGAGTGGAAAACTCGGTCTGACAGCGTCCACACTTGTGCACATCTTCGTCTAAAATGCAAAAGGACAAATCAATCTAAACATGAGCTCAGTACCTGCGGTGAAAATGCGCCTGCGGTTGGTTTAAACTTTCCAAAACACCGCTGAATGACTGGCGCTGCATGCAGGGGACAAGTAGCCACACTTGCTAAAGTAGCTGCTAGCAACATTTCACGATGGGGAAGTCAGCTAGGCCCAAACGCACAAACCAATAATCATTTCAGACTTGGTTTAAACATGCGAGGGACAAACCTTCGTCTCCCAGCGTGGTCTGGATGGTGATCGTCTCCTTGCCGTTCTTCGTTTGCTCGCTCTCCGTCTCTGCCGTATGATTATTTTCCACATTCATGTCGTTTGAGTTCTCCGTCTCTGTCGCAACGCTGCTAAAGGGAGGAAAACATGGCGGATTTACGACCCCGTAGTCATAACAACAAAAGAGCGGCTACGTGCGCAATTACGCCGATACAGCTGATAAAACTATCAAATAGGACGAAATACAATAACAGATCATGCCAATTGTATTTATGCTCATGTGTTTTTATACATATTGTCATAAGATAAGCTGAAAAATATATATTGACCTTTCATTCATTGAGCTTTCATTCTTTTATATGTTAAAAGTAAAAATAAAAGTCAAGTAAAGTCTATGATGAAGTGAAGTATACTTCATCATACACTTTACTTCACTGTTGCCACACTAAGTTAACGCATTCATACTTTTTTTTAGTTTAACATTTGTTAAACACCAAAGTAGAATTGTTCTGTTCATCTTATTTGTATATATCTGTGGCACGATTTGATCTCGTTTTACTGTGACGTTTGTAAAGTCTTTTTTACCTATGTTTGTCCAATTCTTTTCTTATTGTTTACCCTTTATACTTATTTGAGTTTCAGGTGAATTTTGGGATGAAGAAAGAAAGAAATGGCTCCATTCTTTGTTGAAAAACAAAGCAAATACAAATAAGGCTAAACTAGTGTTGTTTATTTTAAGCTTGTAAACTGCTGATACACAACAAAAATATTGTTAAAAGTTTCTTTACTGATCTTTTTCAGTTTGGCTTTGCGACACAAGAGTAAACAACGGACTCTTTACGGCAGATAAATATGGCTTCTCACTTCAGCGGTGTGTTGCAACTGACAGATCTCGATGATTTTATCACTCCTTCTCAGGTCAGCTGAACACTTTGTTGTAACTTTTTGTGATAGTAACACGGTCTAATTTGGTAACGACGAGGTTTCGCACATTGTCTATGAACAGGTGAAAAAGAGGTTATAAGCATGCTAATACTGTTAGCAGCTGAGTAACTTGTTTTCAGTTCTGGCTAAAAAACCACAGCGACGTGTTCATTTAGACAAAAAATGTCAGTATGACAAGATATCAGCCGACGGGTACAGCTGTTACACAGAACAATGTTTGAAATGTGTGAACTTTATTCGTTGTAAACACGTGCTGCGCAGCTAGCTTGATGCTAACGATATAGGACATTAAAAGTCCAAAATAAGTTGTAAAAAACATTATTTTCATTTATCGTGATACAGTGTGTGATCCACTAACTATCTAAATGTCTTGGTAAATAAGTGTTTATCTTGATCATCTGCTTTAATCTTGGAAAGTAGAATTTAGGGATAAAGGTTTTTTTTTAAGAGATCAGAATTGCCACTTTATGATGCACACAATTTGTTTAATCTGTGGTCTGTATTTCACAGGAATGTGTCAAGCCTGTCAAAGTAGAGCGGAAACAAGGAAAATCTGTCGCAAAAATACAGATAGAAGACGATGGCAGTTATGTCCAAGTGTCCTCGGTGGGTAACAACAAATAAGACGGTAATCTGGTTAATACTTGAAGGTTTTCGTCATTTGTTACGATCTAATCTTATTTTTGACTGTAGGATGGTGGGAAACAGAAGCTGGAGAAAGCAAAGATCACGTTGAATGACTGTCTTGCCTGCAGTGGCTGCATCACATCAGCTGAGAGCGTCCTCATCACGCAGCAGAGCCACGAGGAGCTTTTTAAAGTGCTGCGTAAAAACAAGGTCGACACCATTTATCACTGGGGGCTGACTAACAGATAATTGTGAGTGTCTCTGTGTTCAGTTGACCATCATGTGTCTTCCTCACACACAGGCTAGTGAGGCGGAGCAGAGGGTCGTTGTGGTGTCAGTTTCTCCACAGTCCAGAGCTTCGCTGGCTGCTCACTTTGAGCTCAGTAGCAGTGAAGCAGGAAGGAGGCTCACTTCTTTCTTTAAGGGTCTCGGTGAGTATGAATGTGTGTTCCTCCCCCTCATGTTTGATTAAATTACCCTTTAGAACGAGTTAAAAGTACAGTTTTGCTTGTGTGTCGGTGCAGGGGTTCATCATGTGTTTGACACCGGCTTCAGTCGGACCTTCAGCCTGTTGGAGAGTCAGAGGGAGTTCGTGGAGCGTTTCCAGAGAAAAGAACAGGACCAAAAGGCCCTGCCCATGCTCACGTCCGCCTGTCCAGGTATCTCTCACAGGAGTGCGCATCTTTACATTTAGTAACTACATTAAAATTGTCTTCAGTTTATGATTGACTGTGTGTTTTTATTAAGGTTGGATATGCTATGCAGAGAAGACTCATGGGGATTATATTCTGCCATACATCAGTACAACTCGCTCCCCACAGCAGATGATGGGTTCTCTGGTTAAAGGATATTTTGCTACACAGCAGGTGAGGTTTCAACTTGTTGCTGCTTGGTCTGAGTGGCCGTTTAAGCCCTGTTATTAAGCTGCTGAGAAGCCATCATTCTGTTTGTTTGTATTGTTAGGGGCTGAGTCCACAGCAGATTTACCACGTGGCTGTCATGCCGTGTTTTGACAAGAAACTGGAGGCCTCCCGGTCGGATTTCTACATGAACGAAGCCGAGACCCGAGAAGTGGACTGTGTCATCACCTCCGGTACCATAACTGGCCTCACATCAGCCTTTGTTTCAATCAACTGGAGGAAAATGTTGTCTCATTACATTTTCTGATCGTTACAGGAGAGGTTCAGAAAATGCTGGAGGAAGAAAAGGTTTCGCTAAGAGATTTGAAGCCCTCAGATCCAGATACAATGTGAGCTTAGAGCTGTGTTCTGCATATTGGTTTCCACTCTTAAAGAAACTAGTAGAATAAACTGAGTCACTGTGTGCTATTCTTTATCCAGGTTCAGCAGTGTTTGTGGAGACGAGTTCCTGAGCCATGCAGGGAGCGGCTCAGGAGGTTACCTCCATCACGTCTTCACATATGCTGCGAAACAACTGTTTGGAGAGGAGGTGAAGGAGCTCACCTACAAGACCCTCAGGTGAGGACACGTGAACTCCTTCGAGTGAAAAGATCTTTGCATCATGAATGTGATGAACAGACCCTTGTTTTCTACTCGCTTTAACAGAAATAAAGACTTCCAGGAGGTGATTTTAGAGAAAGACGGCGTGGTCCGGCTGAGCTTCGCCTCCACATATGGCTTCCGAAACATTCAGAACCTGGTGCAGAAACTAAAGAGAGGAAAGTCGCCCTACCACTTTGTGGAAGTGATGGCATGTCCTTCAGGTGAAGTGACAAATGCATCATGTAAAAAGTAAAAAGTTGCATGGAAAATAGGAGGAGGAGTGTTGACTCAACTTCCTGCCAAATGTTCCCCTTTCCCCTCATTTCATCCAGGCTGTCTGAATGGTGGTGGCCAGGTGAAGCCTTCAACAGGTCAGAACCCAAAGGAGCTCCTCCAGAAAGTTGAGGAGCTCTACAAAGCAGAGCGCCCCCTGCTGCCAGAAGACAACAGTCGGGTAGCAGAGCTGTACCAGTCGTGGCTCCACAGCGTTGGAGAGGAACGAGCCAAAGAGCTGCTGCACACTCAGTACCACACGGTGGAGAAGATGACCAACGGCCTCACCATGAAGTGGTGACCAAGGCCAGCGGGACGTTTCATCCCTTTGCTGTTTGATACACATTTTTAGGCAAATGCGCACAAAACCGTCCAAAAAAGATTATTTTTCTTCACAAATGAAACTAGTATATATCCTCTGTGTCAGTATTCTCCTGTTTGATCTACTGAAAGCTCTGCAATCGGCAAGGAAGAAGCCAGTATGGAACAGTGCCTGAACTTTATCAATTGTTTGGTAGCTGAGAGGAATCTTTGAATTGTATTTCTAATTTATTGCATTTATTTCATTTTCATGGCACCTGTGAAACTGTCAACAGCTTGAATAATTCAGTATATAATCATTCCTTGTTTCTTTATGTGTGAATATATTTTTAAGAAATCATTAAGACATTATTTAATTGTAGCTGCTTTTTGGGGTATTAAAAATTCAATTCCAAACATAAATCCAGACTGTTTTATTTAGTGATCTTGATGCTGATTTACAACATTAGTTCCTCATTCAGTTTGAATGTGACATGGAATGGAAAGCAGCAGTTTCATATTATTCCACACTGCATGTTGTTTATAACTTTGTGTTATAGTTATGTAGCTTTCAGCTACAATTATAAGAAAAAATAGAAAATATGTGCAGTATATTGACTTGGAAACCATTTCTAGAGCTAAATAATTACTTTAAGTGTGTAAACATCTTGAAGATAAATCAAATACTTTAATACAAATGAATTATGAAGAAAATAGTTCCAAAACCAGTCATTTAGAGCGATAAATACACAAAACAAATACTTTTCCCCTGGGTTTCACTGAAACTTGGTGTTGGCAGATGTCACCTGGTGCAATTAGTTTGTGCATAATATACTGGAAGCCCAGCCTGCAAAGTGATAGAAAGGAATACTTTGTGAGAGCAGCTTTATCCTGGCCTGTCGGTGCAGTCAGGGTTTTCCAATACACGAACAGGCCGACCTGACTCAGCAGTATGAATGGTCAGAGTCAAAGCGACAAGCATTCTGTCACCTCCTAACTCCTCCTCAGTAGACAGGCTTTGTTCAGCCTTCAGTGATCCTGATATCAGGGTCTGAGCAGACCCCACTCCAACGCCAACATGGCGTGAGCAGGAAGTCTTTCCTTGGGCTTCTTGAATTTGTCCTTCTCCTTCCGCAGGACCCTCAGCACCTCGATGGGGTCCGTTTTCCCTGTGAACTTTTGTACTCCTTCCTCCCTGAAAGAGAGGTCGCAGAGAATCTCTTCAAAACTGGGTCAAAGACATAAAAATTGAACAAAGTTTCAAGGATGTGGTGAAACAAACCACAGAAAGAAAAATTTTTACTCCGGTAGCAAATAATTTTATCGGTATGGAGATGTCCCGAATGTCAAACATTTAAACTCACGAGAGGCGAAGAAACGGGTTGTAATCAAATTCCTCTATCAGGGTGGATGGTACTGTGGGTTTGTCATCATCGTCTCGAGCCTGCACACACAACATATAAAGTCAAAAACCCGTTTTCAAAATTTTACTTCATCCAAGAGACAGAATAAGCTCCTAAAATGCTTTGAGTTGTGCTGTCCTGTTGGCAGCTTTCAGTGTCCGGCTCACCCTGGCCCAGCTCAGCATCTCTTTGACCTTCTCGTTCTCTGGCTCCACCAGCAGGGCAAACTTCAGGTTCTTGATAGTGTACTCGTGCCCACAGAAGACCTTCTGCAAGAGAACAACGGGCCATTCAACGTGAGGGATTACAGCACTTCACAACCTGCTGCTGGGTAATTCTGGGCCTGTGTGTCATTCAGAAGCTGTTTTGTGCTATGAAGAAGAAAAAAGAACGACACCAATCGCTCTGTCAATCCCTTCATTGTTTACGTTTACTCATCACGGTGACTCAGTCTTATCTGAGGTCATGTTGGATGACGTTAACCCCGTGAGAGCTGCTCACAGCCGAAAACCCAACATGGTGTTTTTTCACTGACCGTGTCCTGGGGGAGGGAGCCCAGCACCTGGGTCAGGTTGTGGTACATCTGTTCGGCTGTACCCTCCAGAAATCGCCCACATCCACCAACAAACAAGGTGTCTCCTGTCAGCCGAAGGGAGAAGGCAGACGCAGAAGTGAGGCCACATCAGTCGGCCAACCACACACTTGTAAACAAAGTTTCATACAAGGGAGGCCAATTAACATGATAGATTTTGCCTCTCTTGCACCAACTCTACTGTGCGTTCAAGGAATTTTATGTCTTTTTGTTCTTTAACTGGTTCACAGGTTCATTACATTTACAGACAAAGACCTGTGAACACAGCAGGGGCATCAGTGCACTCGTCCTCCCAAACAAAGTAGCACATGTGCCCAGAGGTATGGCAGGGCGTGAACAGGCACCGCACATTGATGGAGTTGAACTGCAAATGGAGAAAAGTCAACGTCAAGACACGACGTGGCAAACAGAAGCTGGATCTCAGGAAAAGGCACTTTGGTACATTCGCACCTTCAGCTCCTGAGCATTTGTGACTTTATCAGTGAGACCACCTATCCGATCGTCCCCTCCGTAGACCCTCAGGCCGGGAACCTCCTTCAGCAGAGCCTCGTTCCCGCGAGCGTGGTCCCTGGAGGACATCCGCTCGGTTATTTCATCAGCTCTGACTTGTGGAGGGTACCGCTATTATATCTCAGTTCCCGATAATACTCACCAGTGATGGTGTGTAGTGAGAATTGCTGTCAGAGACAAGCCTTCCCTCTTCACTATTTCCTGAAGCTGTCCAAAAGACAGAGTCTTTAAAAGAAAGCTCCAAAGGGACAAACAAGACAAGACTGTGTCTCTCATGCATCAGTGTCTCACCCGGTGAGGCACCGCAGGGTCCACAGCTATGGCCAGCTTACTCTGCTCCTCTATCACCAAGTACATGTAGTTGTCTTCCAGGATGGAGATCACCTTTACCTTCATGGCACTCTCGTACGCATGCGCAATACAGTGCACAACACTTCGGGGGGGAAAAAGGTCAATAAGTAAACCGACAGCAGCGAGGATTATTTCACTGCCACCTGCAACACCTGCTAATATAAAACCAGCATCATGTGCAGCATTAAGAAATGAATGCATGACACAAACAAGTGAGCGATAAAGCAAACAACAGGTATAAACGCTAAATGCTTCCGAATGCGAATACGACAGCATGAAATCTACACGTGCTGATTTGAAAAAAACACCGTTACCTCAGATTAACGGCGTCCGATCAGACTCTTTATGGTTCCAGTGCGATTGTGTATCTCTGAAAACTATTAGTCCACATTTCTGCAGCCGGACAGGAAGTTAGCGCGACATCATCGAGCCTAAGTGTCACAGGCCAGACATTTTAATCGAGCACGAAACATTCAACTGTGACTTCAAGTCGGCGCTTCGACAATAAAAAAAAAGACATTTTTCTTTAATAACAAAGACGTTTGTGTGAAGCCTTATCGATTTGATAATTTTTGGTTGCCAAATAATCACAAGAATACAACTGCATTATGTCTTAGATATATATTTAACAAAATTGAAGTATGCACTCCATCATTGATGTTCATATTGCTCTGAAAATGGAAGGATAAAAAAGCATCTTCAGGATCTGTGTAAGTTGTGTTGAGTTTTACTGATGAAATTTGAAACAATAAACTATGCGGTGAACTCAACCTGACTGCACACCGAATCAAGTGGGACAATGTAGAAATAAGTCAGTGTGATGATCCTTTAAGCAGTAGAACCATAACATGTAGATGTGTGGGTGTTAAAACGCCAATACAAGGACAAGTTCGAAAAAAACCCTTTTTATGGACGTAATTCAACTTGGTGTTGTTTGCTTGAGAGCTTTTGTTTTTCTTTATTTACAACAAATTAGATTTATTGCTGTTCCTCAAAGAATTTCATGCAGCATTTCTAGTTTGATTGCTCTTAATGCAGAAGCAGGTAATTTCATGATATCTAACATGTTATGTCGACACCATTAAATAAACAATGTTCCGCTGGCTAAATGCTCTCAACCTACATCAGAAATGATAAAATAAAACTACTAAGCAACCCACAACAAAAGCTCTAAATCAAAAAAAATTGAAAAAAAACCACACAGAAACATTGCACAAATCTTTACAAAGAAATGACTCCATCAGATATTATCTGTTATTTAAGTGCCTCTTCCTCCTTTTAGATGTTCAGAATTCAAACATTGAATGAAACATCATTTTGTACAACAATATATTACAACATAATACGAAATAGAATTAAAAACTCTTCCATTTACAGATTACCAAACTAAAACTCTCATTTTAAAGCATCTGATTATTGACCTCTGAACTGTCACTGAAAAGTCAGCTGAACATACACAACCCTGAAATGACAGATGATCTTAGTGATGATGTATCATAAGAAAGTGAAGGTGATTCATGAGAATAGTTTTGTGTTCGAAGTGCAGCTCGCAGTGTTTAGCAGGTCAGCATTAAATCTTCACTCCTTGGGCACCCGGAAGCCGTCTTTTTCTTTCCGGAGACTTCTCATGGTTTCGATGGGGTCCGTCTTCTTCACGTGGTCTTGGACGACCTTCTCTCTGAAGTTAACGGAGAAACACAGAATCCCTCAGACAACACGATGAAAACGTTACAGTATCCAACCAGCTGGATGATCAAGTCGCACTTACTTTACTCTCATGAAGGGATTGAAGGTAAACTCATCGGCCAAGGTGGACGGGATCGTTGGCTCTCCGTTGCTGCATTTCTCCTACAGGGTTAATAAATTATATTTAGGTGTACAGCCAATCATAATGTTCAAGCACTGACTTATTGGAGGGGATTCAAACACCTTTGCCCATTCCAGCTTCTTCTTAATAACTTCATTGTCTGGTTCCACATGACGAGCAAACTTCAGGTTGTTGACAGTGTATTCGTGACCACAGTAAACACGCTGAGAAGAAAAAACAGCCATCAAGCAGAAATAAAAAAACCCCCAAAAAAAACCAACCCAGAGCTCTTCAGAAACGAAATGAAAAAACCCATTAAGGCTGACCTCTACACTTCCTTCCAGCTTATTTTCTATGAAAACATGTGTTCAACCATCAGTTTCTATTGATTTATGTCTACATATGGACTCAACCAACACGATAAAAGTTTGCATATTCACAGTTTCAGGTGGCAGGTTTCCAAGAGTTTCGATCAGTGCTCTGTACATCTGCTCCGCTGTCCCCTCGAAGAATTTCCCACAGCCAGCCACAAACAGAGTGTCCCCTGTGAGGGAGGAGAGGCAACATCCTCAGAGCTTTTCAGGTCCCACGTCAGTGACTGCATTGTTTGGGTTGTTTTCTGGCATCTATTTGTGCGGGTCATCTGATGTGGAGGGTTATTATGGCAATACATGCCTGTGAAAACAGCTGGAGGCTCAGTGCTGTTTTCCTTGGTCACGTAGTAGCAGATATGACCGGTCGTGTGACAGGGAGTGAAAAGACACTTAATGTTCAGCGATCCCAGCTGAAGGAAGAACAAATGCACCAGGAAGCAAAGAATTAGTGGTTTAAATCTCGTAAGTAGACTGTGAAGTGAGCAGCTTGATGGTCTCACCTTGAAACTGGTAGAATGAGAAACCTTTTTCGTAAGAGCATCAACTCTGTCATCGCCTCCACAGACTTTCAGACCCGGCATCAGCTTCACCAGCTTGTTGTTTCCACTGGCGTGATCCCTAAAATAACAGGAGACGATGAAAACCCAGCTCGCGTTGTGGTAGATATGCAGATCACACATACAGGTATTGAACTTTCTCCGCCACATATTCCACTGGTGGAAAGAGATCAGTTACTCATGAAAAATAACAAAGTGACTCACCAGTGGTGATGGGTGGTGAGAACAGTAGTGAGGTTCACGCCATGTTTTCTGGCAGCTTCGATAACCTGTTGCAAGCAGAACAATTTTAGAGTCAGAAACAAAAATTGTAAAAGTTTAAATTTAATGTTCATTTATTAGACTAAAATGTAAATGTCTTCAATGGGAGATTTTTTCCCTTTTTGTGGCATTGCAGTACCAAAAATATTAAAAGTGCAGTTTTAAAAAAAATATTATTATTATCATTGAGAAATAAAATAAAAATGGAAAAAACTACTAAAATCGAAGTAGCATGATGATTCAGTTTCTGTGAAATTCTACAGGATAATTGCTTATAATTACTTTGATCCAGAGGTAAGAACCTAAAACGAATGAACTTGTTTGACAATATTTGGTTTCTAGTTAAAAATAATAATCGAAGAGGAACTTTTTCTTAGTTCCAAGAAATATGTGGTCTTGACACTTCATTTTGCAGCCATCCACCTGTGTTTTAGGGGGTGTAGTTGAGGGATGTACTGACCGCGATGGGCTCCACCGGGTCGACCACAGCTGCTTCCCTGGAGTCCACGTCGATCAGCAGGTACATGTAGTTATCACTGAGGGCTGGAAGAAGTTCCACCTTCATGTTTGCTTGTTCCACCAGAGACGATCTCCGCACTGCGGTGTGCACCAGAGCGGCTGCCTGGGTTTTCACCTCCAAAGGGGCTTCAGGAGGGAGAACACGAGTCGGTTATTTCACCACAAACATGTCAGGTAAACATAAAGACAGCCGGTTTGTGTCGTCATGACTCGTCTAAAAACGTCCACGTTTAAGCCTGTGAAACTTCTCCGATACGCAGACAGCTGGAAGGGAACAGTGAGGATAAACCACAGGTTAGCCTGAATGCTATCAGTAAACAAACGTGTGTTATCTTTATTTTTCCAGAAGTTTCTATCGGGTTTTGCGTACCAATATCTTCACGGGCGAGATTATGTAAGAGGAGGGAATAATGCTCGCTGACAGACCCGCGGTGTTGACCTGACAGCTCTCCCTTCAGTGTAACGAAAGGTAATAAACGCGTAAATAACATCGTAACAACCTCACAGTTCTGCGCGTCAAGCTAACGCGCTACGTGTTTTCAGTTGCGAAACAAGAAAAAGGACAACTTGTGAAGATATTACCAAGTTTGAGGGCGGTTGCAGCTCCTAATAGAGTGCAGGCACTCCCTACCAGAGACCTGAATAACATAACAACAGGAGTCTCAGCACATTTATAACCAAAAGTTTGTTTTGGGTTGAGTTCCGCCTCGGTCCCTTTTCAACTTTACCCTCCGCAGGCTCCACCAATCAACCCCGAGGGAATCGATTGGGTATATTTGATCCAAACACGTCAATATTTGGGTCGTTTTTTATATTATTTGAAAATCGGCCCATTATTAAGCGTTAAGAAACACGTTTTTACATGTTTTATTTAATGGTTATTCAGATTCTGTGTTGTTTATTGGTGTTCAGTGTTTGTCCCTTCGGACTCGCCGTAGGTCAGCGATCCAGCTCGTGTCGGTCAAAGTTTGGTTGAACTGGTGTTTTCTGCTTCGGGGCGCCTCGCACTGCTCCCACCGCCTCGTTTCTGCACCATGACAGCCCGGAATGTGTCTCGGTTCTGGGAGTGGGGGAGGAAGATAATCTGCATCGGGAGGAACTACGCAGACCACGCCAAAGAACTGAAAAACGCAGTTCCCACGGAGCCCGTGGTGTTCCTGAAGCCCCCCTCTGCTTATGTCAGAGAGGGCTCCCCTATCCTGATGCCTCTGTACACCAGCAACCTTCACCACGAAGTGGAGCTGGGGGTAGTGATCGGCAAAGGGGGCACGTCCATCCCCCAGGCCGCCGCCATGGAGCATGTTGCCGGTTACGCTCTGTGCTTGGACATGACAGCCCGGGACATCCAGGACGAGTGCAAGTCCAAAGGTCTGCCCTGGACCATGGCCAAGGCCTTCAACACCTCCTGCCCCGTCAGCGACTTCATCCCCAAGGAGCGCATCCCCGACCCGGGCAACGTGAAGCTGTGGCTGAAGGTGAACGACCACCTGCGGCAGAGCGGCTGCACCTCCCAGATGATTTTCTCCGTCCCGTATCTCATCAGCTACATCAGCGACTTCATCACCCTGGAGGAGGGGGACCTCATCCTCACCGGGACCCCGAAAGGGGTCTCCTCCGTGCAGGAGTTTGACGAGCTGGAGGCTGGGATCGAGGACGTTATCACCATGAACTTTAAAGTGGACAGACCAGAATAAACTACAGCGCCTGGAAGGGAACCAGTTGCTGGTAGCGACCAGCAGATGGCAGTGTCGCATCACGGCTTCTGCGGCAATCGTGGCACAAGTTGACGAACGTTTACGAGACACTTTGATTGCAATGTTTGATCTCAGGGTCCTTATGAAATGTTTCACTATATGCCACTCACACTACGGACATAAAAGCCATTCCTCGTGGCAAGCTGGCATCTTTGATCATCAGCAGTGAGAACATATCTTCAAACTTGAACAAAGTACCGGTAATGTAAAAAAAAAAAAACGTTTTAAAGGGTTCAGGTGTTGTTGACGGTTGGGATGTGTGAAAAACGTTTGATAATCAATCAAATGTTGAAAAATAGAACCTTTATTTTGATTCAAACCAATGTACTCGTCTTTGAACTCATGTGGGATATGCACTTTTGTTCTATTTTCACAACTAGAATCAAGGTTTCACAGTGTAATAATGAATGTTCAACCAAGCCAGATTTGAGAAGCATTGGTTTTGATCTGAACCTTGTTCCAAGGGTAAAATTTCCCATTCAACGTTTTCTCATATGAAATAAAAGTTCTACAAAATCAGTATTTGGCGTCAGGCAAAGTTGATGTCTCGTGTAAAATTTCCAAAAATGTTTTCAAATCAAGAATCATCAGAAAAAAACAGCCAATAAGAGAGCAAATTGACTCACAGCAGACTTTTTTTTTCCTGGTAACTTTCCCGTAATTTCCGTGTTGAAATCTGGTGAACCAGAATCCAACTTCAGTGTTTTGATTAGCCTAAATTCAGAACACATTTTGTTGTTTGTAGGATTAACTGAGATGTCTTTTTTCCCCAGAGACTTTGACTCATTCCCAGATCTGGCGTTTCTGCTGCAGAAAGGAAGTTTTGTGGTTTATTTAGGCTGCATTGCCGGATCAGGGCCTGTGTTTTTTTTTTCTTCGCCTGCAACAACCTGAGGGCTGTCTGCTCGTCCCGTCTAACTTTGACTCCCAAGTTGCGTCTCCTCACAACAACCGCACGGTTCCCGGACTGTTTCACTTCTGTTCCACCTTCATTTGCAGTTCTCCCACAGGCTTCTCTGTTTTCAGGATCAATCAGAGCGTCCGTCAACCTGTCCCAGGCCAGTCTGCTGTAACCCGAGTCTAAGCATACATCATCTGCCTGCACCTGCAGGGCACGCTATCTCCCAGACTCGCTGTACCGAGCCCCGGGCCCGGGGGCACTCAGGGGTTATATGTGTCCATCATTAGAGCGGTTATGACAGATTCAATTAGATCTGGGAGCCGGCAAATTTTGTCCTGGTCGGCCCTCCGCCTCCTCCCTCCATCGCCGCGTTGGAGCGCGGTTACTGCGTGTGCGCACAGGCGTCGTGTCTTTTACGAGATATGAATCACACTCTTCATTGCGGCCGTGTGACGGAAGGTATCATGAACTCGCAGGTTTTAACAATGGCATCAGAGCTTGACCGGCGGTGACGTCCAGCAGTGGGCCTGAGAAGTTACGAGGGAGGCTTGAGAGGGATCACATGGAGACCAGAGTCCTCGGATCAAACGCACCCGACTGCTGACGTCACCCAGAACATGAAACCAAACCTGGTGGCAACAGAGCCGAACAGCAGAGCTCCAAGGGGGATGTTACTGCTCGGAGACCTGATCAGCTTCACTGAGTCCACGTGGAGGACAAGCTATTACAGTGAAGCCAAACGTTGCTGGACACACCCATATTCACTAACATGTAAAAGCAGGTTTCTCAAAAGAAGGCTTTTTTTGAGTGTCCTAAATTTAAAAAAATGATCTTTAACTTGACAGCCTTTGACAAGACAAGGCCACATCATTCCTTATGATCCCTATGAGGGTTGCCAGGTTGGGAACCACGACTTTTATGAAATAATGTCACAGTTTGGGAAACCCTTAATCCCATCTCTATGGATCGTACATTTCTAAATGCAGTGAAACTCAGGCTTTCCATCCATTTAGGAGACTTTACAGGTTTTAGTCTTTCATTGTAGTTTTTTTTGTGTTGTGAACTGAGGTCTCGTTTTTAATGACGTCTATCTTCACCATGTCCACTTCAAAATGGGAGAGGGAATTCGATGACTTCTGTGGCTGCGCTGTGGTGTCGCGGTATAAACACGCTTGCCGCACACTGAGAATATCTGTAGTTTGATTACAGGCTCGGAGCCTTTTTGGGGTTGGCAAGTTTTCCCCAATGGATTATCTATAATGTAAACGCATTGTTCGGATAATTCGTGACCCTGATTCGAACAGCAGACTTTGTCTATTTGTGGTAGACGTGTGATGGGTCTGCATGTTTTTAATGATGCTGAAACAAAGTTGAGTAGGAATGAGAATAATGTGAGACAGAGCAAAACATCGTCGTGGACTTTGAGACTTGTCCCACATAAACTGTAACGTGCCGTTTGTGACACATTACAGTAGACGTGCCGTAGCTGCTCTCGGTAGCCGCCACTTTACCTCCATGTTCGGACCTGAGGTATCTGTCTCGCTGGAGGAGATTGGGTCAAGTCTGTCAAGTTCTCCCGGGAGAAGGCTTGAAATTGAATGCAGGCACAAGCATGTCGCCATTGCTTATCTGGCTCATGAAGAAAAGATCAGATTCCCCTGCAAAAAAACAACAAACCATACATACTTAGATGGAATCAGCTAAAATGGGGAAAAACATACAGCCTCCTTTTGGTTTTACATAGAAAATAGATCAACTTAGATGATTGAGACTGAGGGGAATATATTGAATAATGGTGTTGTGTCATTTCCCCCCCAGAATTAAGCATCGACCCTTCGCATTAGATTGAAGTGGCAGAAGGTCCGACATGCTGGAGTGTTTTACGGTCTGTCTGTGTGAGCAGAAAATGACCATTCGTGATGTGTGCCTTTGCGTGCAGCTCTGTATGTCACCAGACGGGGCTGCGGTGCAGCTATTTCGGGGGGGAAAAATAACCACCAACACACACACAACCATCGGAGGGACTGAGTCACAGAGGATGCATTTGACATATGGCTTCAAAAAGACTCGCAAGAAAAAATTGATTTGGTTTCATTTTCGGAAAGAAAGAAAGGCAGCTCTGACTGTAACATGACTGGAAGCTTTTGTCAAGTATAGAGTATAGTATTCAAAACCGCCTAATTGTCATCAAGCTATATATCGAAGGCAACAAAGGCAACATAACAAATATAAAGGCGTGATTCATTCCTGTAGAATAATAACTGGCATCTGACAAATGTGAAAGACGCTGAAGCACAGGTGCAAATGCCTGTAATTTCACAGTGACCGGCTGCACACAGTGTGTTTGCACTTTGTTTGAAGCTGCAGGTGGAAGGCAAAGTGGGCAACATCCCGCTGAACAAAGACTCAAAAACTGAACTCCAGGCACTTGATGTCGGCATGCAGCCTGCATGCAGATGTGGCTCAATAAAAAAAAAACAAAACATAACGGCCTTCCAAGAGTTTCCACGCGACATGAATGCAGTTTTAATTTCAGCGCTGAAAGCTCTCCATTGATTTGGCGACCGCGTCGCAGTTTGAACCTCGTCAAACGAGTGCGAGTTTCTTCTATAAACTCTGATTGTTCCGAGTTTTTTCCAATCCGGCCTCAGTGAGCAGACCGGAGTTGCTGTTTTGTTGGCTTCAACGGCATTCAGTAAAATGTCTCCAGAAAAACAACGTCATAAACTTCGATTGTAAAAAAAAAAAAAAAAAAGTTCTTAATCCCGTCTCCTCAAGAAGTTCCCCTAATTTGGAGCTGGAGTCCCAGTTTAACAAGATGCCGTGAAGCTGAACCACAGAGAAGAGAGAGAGAGAAAATCCCTGAGCGTTTCGTCGCTCTGAATCGAAGGAGACTGCGGTACGGGCTGGAAAAACGCGTGGAGTCCTCAGAGGGAACCGTCTTCATTTGTGGGGAAACCGCTTTTACACTCTGATCCTACTTTTAATCCGTCATGTAGAAATCAAGCCTCCCCCCCCACTCCCCGCACCCCCCACCTTCCTTCAGCATGGCCTCTCTATTTGTTCATCGCTCCCTCTGGGCGTCTGTGATCAGTTCGCCATGTGCCCATTAAATCAAAACACGAGAGTCACCACACGAAATAGCCCCCCCCCACCCCTCCCCACCACCACCTCCCCCCCTCAATACAGTCACAGTGGCCTGCAATGCAATGCACACTGGGCGAGTTTTCACTCATGCATGTAAATCCAAAAAGTGAGGAATCGGTGGTATGCAGCAAACTGCGGGTCCCGATGATTGGAAGCTGCTTGCCAGCCGAAGCTAAACAAATCACTGATCCCGTGACAGGAGAAGATTTAGGAGTTTGATGAACCTGTAATTTGGGTATTTTTTTCCGCCTCTCAGCTGCTCGGAGGAGTTTGTAGACTAAAAAAAACAACAATAACAATCCAAAGGGGGAAGAAAACACGCTGGCTTTCTAGAGACTGGATTTAGTGTGAGTAAATCTTATCTGACATGGAGTTTCTGTGCAAAAAGTAACTTTTAGTTTGAGTTTTGAGCAGTGCGACAGGTTGACACAAAGGACTTTAGAGAAAAACGATTATTTGTTTGGGGTAGCGCTGCAGTCATTCCTGAAATTCACCCTAAACTTTGTTTTACGGTCAGAAAACTATCCAAAAAAGTAAAGAAGACGATAAAACTTTACATTGTTGTCTCTTTTTTGAGATTTGCTTCAGTACTCTGCACAAAAGTTACATGTTACATACTCAAATATTTCATTGGCCCTTTTGATAAGTCGGTAGTATTAGTATAGTGATTTGACACAAACCCTGATTTACTGTAATGCGGTCGCCCTTCAGTATTGATGGCAGTCATAAAACCTAATGCTGGTGTCCACAGATCGCCGCGGCAGCCAGAAGCGAAGGCTCGGCCTCACTGTGAGTCCTGTTTGTTTAAATCACAGAGCTGGATGAAGTCGTGCTCCAGTAAAACGAGGCAGTCAGTGAGTCTTTGTGTTCCCCACTCCGCGGGGACGTCGTCTCTCATCCCCCCTCCACTTTCCTGCCAAATCTTCCTTCACCTCGATTGGATTTTCTCACATCATTACCGACGTTTTAGTGGCAGCGGCAGATCACGCTGGACGTCTTTGCCGATTCGAGGGAAACCTAACGAGCGGACGGGACTTCGCAAATCTTTCCCAGATGGCAGAAGCCGAGTATCAGTTATCTTTTAGTGCCTGCTGCTGGGCTGGCACAGCAGAGGAAAAGTGCCAGCGACCTGATCAATGTGCCTGGTGATGCAGAGTCATAAAAGTTGGCACAGATGAAGTGAGCCTCGGCTTTAAAATTTCAGCGAGGGCCACTAAAAACTATTGCCAGACGTATAAATCAGAAGGGGAATGTGACAGAAATACTGACTTGGGTTCAGCAGAGAGAGTCAAAACTGAGGGCGTGTGTGCATTCAAACTTGCACAAACACACACACACACTTGGCAAACTTAAGCAAGCAGCCAGTCACCTCATTTACAACCCACAGTTATTTCCACAAGACTCGCTCCTAATCAGGTTTGATGTGACTTTGATGGTTTCATTTTCAGACGCATCGAGCTTGCGTATCGACTTTATATATTAATGTAATGCTTACGAATGCAAGATCAGTAAAAGCCACCTTATTGCTCAAGAAGTATATCACAAGTTTGTTGAATTTAGAGTCTTTTTATAATGTTTCGTGTTTGTTGGAACAAAAACCCGACTTTTACACCTCTACATCTCAAGGAGTCGAATCGAAGTATGTATGAACGCATGAAATCGCAAAGAATGAAACGTGACACTCGTGTCTTAGATAAAACTTTACTTCACAACACAGAAAGTCAGAGTCCTTTTTTGCTCTTTATGTACACCGACGTTAACATACGACGTTAAAAATAATCACAGATCAAACTGTATTTCTCCTTTGTCAGCAGCAGCTGATTGCAGTTGGTACCGTCCAAGGCGTTCAAAAGCTAAGACGCGTTCTCGCTTTCGAGAGTTCTTCTATCTACAGGTGGAATGTGTGTATGTGTGGTTTCACTTGAATATTTACAGATGAGGTATCGTTTGTCGACCGACCGTAGTTTACAGAGAGAGTACGTACGACCTCGCGCTAAGACACGGAGCATCTCAGAGGCCACTTGGAAACAGTAAATGTGAAAATATATGTGAAGACATATTATTGTGGATAATGACATTATTCCCAATGCCCTGTCGGTTGCATGTCTCCCTTTGTCTCATAATAAATACATTTATACACGCAAAAAATTGTATTTCATATTAACATAAACTATAAATATCAGCTTATTTTATTGACAAATGAGAAAAAGTGTTAAAAAAAAGATATTCAAAGGCACGAGAACGTATAAGCAAGGAAACGCTGGGTTGGTTTGTTAACTGGACCAATGATTATGAGTGTAACTTGCATATTAGCAGCACAGTGTCAAGCTTCTGCTTGGCGATGACACAGTGACGCAAGTGCTGCGTGTCGTGACGCTTCCAGCGAGGCAGAGTGGGTCTTCGTCTCTTCCCTCTCTCCCTGAGAACGTTTTCGCCTCGTGGAAAAACCCGCAAATAAAACCAACTCCGTCCAGGCAAGAGCGGATCCGGGCAGTGAGACGGCCGTCTGTTTGGTTTAGTTAGTCCCAGCCAAAGTTTTGCCCGCTCATCTCGTAGAATCGGTGGTTGAAGGGCCTGTAGAAGTCTCGGAGCCTCCGCAGGACCTCGGAGGAGATCTGCGGGTGAGGCCGGCCCTTGGACTTGCCGAGGCAGCGGGGTTTGCTGCTCCCCTCCGGCTTCTTCAGGCAGGGGAAGCCTTTCGTCTGGTTGAAGTAGAAGTGCTTGTCTGAGACGACCCGCTTCAGGCCCAGGAAGTCCTGAACTCGCCCCATCTCCCCGGCCGGGTCGGACACCAGCCGCTCGCCGCTCACAAACAGGAAGTGAGACAGCGGGAAGTGCTGGAGCCAGTTCTCCAGGTGCTTGGCGTAGAGGCCGATGCGCACGGCGCTCCACGTGGTGTCAATCAGACCCGTGGAGGAGTTCTTTAAGGCCAGGCTCTGAAAAGACGGCAGGCCTGGGTTTTTGGACAGAGTCTGGGTGTAGTCAGACACGGCCCGCGTAACCGGATCCCTCACCACCACAATTAGCTTGGTTTGGCAGTTCATGGTGCAGACGCGGCCAGGAGCCTCCTTTGTGACAAAGTAGCTGGGTGTCTTCTCCATGGTGATCTGGCCGTCCAGCGTTCGAGGCATCAGGTTCCTGGGAATCAGAAGGGAAAACGAACCTGTCAGGTGGCGGAGAGGGAGAACGTTTCACTGTCACGCACAGAAACAGAGCCAGAGCCTCGTCAGGAGGACGGCTCGGCTGGCGGGACGCGTCGTCTTTCAGCCCCAAGGTTGCCGGTCCGATCGCCACCTGTGGAGGTGTCGCTGTGCAGGGGACCGAACTGGTTCCTCATGTTGTCTGGAAAGCTTGACTGGCAGAAGTTACTATGACTAAATTTTCCTGCATTTTCAAACCTCTGAAACATTAGTGTGAAGCCAAACACTGGTGGCTCCTGACAAGCCTGAAGTCAGCAAAGCCTCAGACCTCCGGAGCTGAATTTGCTGAACGGGACCAAAAATATGTTGGAAAATATCTTTTTGTGAAGCTCTCACATTAAAGTCAGTGTAGCTTCTGTATTTCAGCTGCATTGTTTATCCTTACATGCTGAAAGATGGTGCTTTCTCCATATTGCACACTGTGATGTATATTTTTTAGCTGGATTATATCTAAACATTCAACAAACATCTGACGGTGAAACAAGTTCAGTTTGTCACACTTTGAGGCTTGGAGAGCGTGCCGGGACCCTCAAGCTCCCTCGCCACTTTAATCACACTGAGCTGAGTTGAAAGACCATGGAGCATAAACACATTATCCCCTCGCACCATTAAAGGACCCCAAAACCTGCTTGATTAGAGCTTCTGACGCTCCAGCGTGTTGACATGCGAGGGGGGCCCAGACAGCCCCTCCGAGTCTCATTGTACGGTCTGCAGAACGGGACCATCCGCTCACTAAGGGCCTGATGAGTCAAAACCGCAAAGCCTCAAGAACTACTTAACAGCAATTTCCTACAGATTTCCACCCCCCCCCCTTTCTTCCTGCAAGAGCACAAGGCCTCCCCCCCTTCCTCTCCCCCGCCTCCCTCTGCTCACCTCCCATACGGGTTCCTACGAGGACTCAAAGTCTGCAGGAAGTGTGACCAGGATGGCGAGCTGCTGCTGAGCTCAGCGAGTGTTGAACACATGGCTGCGAGGACGAGAGACGCCAAATAATGCTTTTCAGCAGCGCAGCAACTGAACGCTTTCGACAATTCATCTATAATTCATGGAAAACCTGAAGCACTAATCGCTAATCTACTGATTCATCTGTAGATATTGTTTCTCATCTGTTCAAATTTGATACATTAAGGCACTTTTTCTGTTTCTGACTTGTTTCTCGAGCACCTCCACCCAGTTTAGCGGCGCTCTGTGACGCACCGACTGCTTTTGATTCAACAATATCTGGCAGACAGGCGCTGTGGGGAAAAACGTGGCGCTCGGCAGATCCGGCGTTTGTCCGTGCGTTTACGTTTGACATCGACAGACTGTGTGATCCAGAGCGGCGGCCGACTTGGATTTCAAAACCGGAGCGTTTCGCATGACAAGTGGATAATGAGCAATGTTTAAAACAGCAAATGAACTGCCTGTAGTTCCTTGACTCAACACATCTCGGAGTGTGTTACTGGAAACGCGGCGTTGATGTGGCTTCCAATAAAATAAACAAGTAATGGAGCATATGTGCTTTATTTGTTTCAAATTGGAAGTCTCCATTAAACCCAAATGTCAGTGACAAGAGGCCATTCATAACTCCAGATGACTTCCACTGGAAGTTCATTCTCTGTTCTCCGGCAGATTGGGATGAAACGTTGATTTAACCAGTGTGCAAAGGTAAACTGAAGGTCTCTCTGTTCGCTTCTTAACTTATGTTGATGCACGCGTTTCAAAACGTGGAGAAAAATGCAAGTCGACTTCAGCAGCGAAGCCATTTTTCTTTGGTCTTATCCGAGAGAACAAAAGGTCACTGAAGCCGTCCAGCAGTTTGAAGGTGCACAGAGGAGCAGATGACTGTGGTGCAGAGCGGCATGTTTCTACACAGACCAAAACTGTTGAGAAAAACATAATGATGTTAAATTTCTCTGTTAAAAGTCCTGGCACAGGAGTCTGGGAAGGTGCAAACACGCCAGAAGTTCATTCAACATCTGGAACAAGCGCAGGGAAATTAAGTGTGACACCCCAGGAGAACAATGATTACATTTGAACATCATCAGGAACACATTTTACAGCATAAATAGTTGTTCTGTGGACACAAAGTTTATGTATTCTCAGCAGACAGTAAAAAGCTTAAAAATACTTTCATTTTCAAACTGATTTTTGCTCCACCAGCTTCCTCGGCTCATCAAATTGTCCATTTTCTCTACATAAAACAGTTATTTTACAGGTCAAAAAGTAAGACTGTGATACTTGTGACTGAAACTTCTGAGCTTCTCCAGCCTCATATCAAGTTGTGTGTTATTATTTAAACCGAACCCACTCCCATCACATGATCCCTCCAATGAAAGACCATTAATTGATTACTATCTAATTGCAAAACCTGCAAATGGCCTATCGCTGCCTGCCTGTCCCCCCGTTTATCTGTGTCTGATCAATATGTCTGTCTCTGTATGACAGATTGTTCTGGCGAGAGTGTGTTTGTGTGTGAGTCTGAGCCTGCATGAGTGTGTTTTTTTGCATGCACACACCCACACCCACACCCACACACACACCTCCGAGTCCAGAGGTGTCAGTGTTTACTGATGAGAAACTGAGCAGTCGTCTGACTCTCTCTTGTCCTCTCCAGTCGCATCCATACTTTTGTCCTTCACTCCCTCACATAAGTGACACTTCGGTAATTGACCATAAGTTGTCTTTCCACACTCATGCATAGTTAATGAATTGCGGCTTCACCTCCCGTCCCTCCCCCTTCTCTCCTTGGGTTCCTACCCCCCCACCCCCCCTCATCCCAATCAGCCTCATTATCAAGGAATCAATAATGTCCATTTTCTGTCATAAATCTGCCTGCGTGTGGTGTCAGGACGAACTGTAAACAGACACGGGGTGATTAATCTAAAGTTATACGTGGCAAACACACACTCCTCTCACTTAACTTTCGGGAGAACTAACTGTTGTTGTATCGGTGTGTGTGCAGCGAGAGGATCTCGGGGCACAAACATGTTTTTTATTTAGCCCCGCGCTGGAAAAGCTTTGCTGACTAGCCACAGTAGTCTGGAACTCCCTGCTGTTAGGAGGATGTAGCGCTTTTCCTCCCCGAAGTGCTGCAGAGCTGATTACACCACTGATATGTGCAAGGCAGTCTGGATCGCAAGATTAAATAAAAAGCCCTGGCAACAAGGATGTGGCCAGGAGACTTCCTGCCCTCAAGATTATGGGTTCTCCCGCTGAAGTGGTGCAGCCACACTCCCCGTCGCATCCTGACAAGAGGAGCTCTGCACAGAAAGTGGAGCCAAGTGCTGGAAGTAAAAAAAAAAAAGATCCTACAAAATACAATTATCATGTCAGTTTCTCCAGCGGGAACAGATCTAGAATTTCACAGGTTATTACAGACATTTACTGCACCATCGACGGTGAACACCGACTCTCGGGACGGAGACCTCGGCTTTGCCAAAGGGTCCGTGCATTCAAGAGCTTTCCGAGCCAATTAGAGAGGAGGGAGAAAAGTAAGGGCATAAAGTAAAATAAAGAGTGCGAATGACAAACACCTCGCGGCGGTGTTGTTCACTCAGAGCGAGACTGAAGCAGCCTGAAGGCCTGTCAGGCTGACATGATGAGTATAGGTGTCTCGATTCGAGCCTCCTGGATAATCGTGTAACTTCTCCCCCTCAAAACACAGGCGAAAAAACATGTAAAAGAATTACAGGTTGTGGAAAGAAAGGGAGCGAATGAACACTACTTAATTCAGTGGAGAAATTAAACTTCATTTTTCGACACAAAGACTGTAAAACTGCAAGAAACTCATAGCTGCTAAAGTTGGCCGGCATTAATTTGCTGGCTGGGAGGGAAAGAGGGCGGAAACAGCCCGCCTGACTGTGCGGTGCCTCATCTGTTCAATCCATAAACCCAAAACGTATAAAAAGCGACAAGCTGCAGTTAATTGTGAGGTTTTGTTTCGGATTACGTCTCCACCGTGAGCGAGTTCCACAACTTCCTGGTGTTTCCTCGCGAACAACATGGTGACGACCAATTTTAATCGTCTCAAACCAGAACTGTGGTATCTTAGTGCTTGATAGATAACGCACAAACAAGATGTTGATGTCTCGATTGTAGAGAGTTCTCAATTTCTATTTTACGCTACGCTAAAAGGATCACACATCTATTAAAGATTTGCACATGGAAATCCAAGGGCAGACTAAATATTGCTTGATCCTGTGCCTGAAAAAGAGGCACCAACTGGCTCAGCCTTTACAGGAGATACGACTGTTGTTTTGCTGGGAGGCTTTTTATGAATTGAAGCTCCACCAGTTTGCTTTTTTTAAAACAGTTTATCTTTAAGATCTTGGATGAGGTCGTGAGACTTCAACATGCAGCTTTTCTGACAAGACAAGTGCCTCACTGATCTTTGACTAAAAGAATATTCGAGGTGCAGCACTGTGACAGCTCCTAAAGATACACCCGAAGAGCACGTCAACCCAGCTGATACTGTCAAAGTGACACAAAGCACGACTCTGCACACAAGAGGGGATGTCATTGTCTGCGTGAGTGTCTCCTCGCTGTCTCTGGGTTCTTTTGTCAAAGCCGAAACTCGATAGAACGTCTGAGGCGTCACGCGGAAGTTCGGTAGAAGTCGTACAACAACGTTTAAAATCAAACTTCTCAGAGAAGGGTTCAAAAAAAGGCCATTTATGTAAAGATTAATACTCAGACAGTGCAGAAACACACTTAATGTGTGTCAGTCTGAAGGGGAATTAACTCACTGACCCTGTTCGCACTGACCAATCATAAATCCGAGGGGGCCACAGAGCCCACCACGCTGACGACTGTTCTGTTTTCATTTTTCACCCCCTGAATGTAAGAAACACTGTCGCCACCCACAGATTTTAAGTGCGTCGGATAATATCCCCCCCCCCTGTTGAAATAACGACGCAGTAATAGAGTTAGTGAGAGGTTTTCTCTACAGGAGGTGAGCTGAAGCGCCGCACATCCACAAAGACCACCATCGCAACGAGGGCAGTGGGAGCACGTGTGGTTTGGAAGCAGTGGGCGGCTGGTGTGCGTGTGTGTATTGGGGGGGTTCGCCTATTAAGAAATCAAATACGTTATGCTCGCCTGTGCCTAATTGGTGACTATGGGTCCAGTTATAATTAGCAGTCTTAGCAGGATGTGAAGTCCATGATATATTACTGAGAGGTTCTTAATGACTTTAACATTTGGCACTTGAAAGACGCAATGGGGAATTATTGCTCCAGTGACACCAAAAGCTGTCATTTGAGCAATAATTGTGCTATATCACACATGCACTGTGTATTTTTGTATTTGAGGGGCCTATTTATGCTTCTGACAGCATTGTGACTTCATCTGCGAGACTAGCTCAGACTGGAAGCTGAAGGAAATTGGTTAATTGACGTAAAAAGTTGATGGAAACTTTGCTGATACTCTGACGTTATGTTCTAATGATGCTGTTAGGAATTGAGGATCAGATATTTGAGCCAAACTATCTGTATAAATGTTTCTCATCGTAGAGACATCACAAAAGTAACAATAAACAAGTTAAATGAAGAGAGGAGATTAAGAATATGATGTTTTTGTCCCTCCTGGTCAATTATTGAGGAGGTGGAGTCATCCATCCTTTTCATTTAAACGCTTGGATCACATTAAATCATACCGACTCAACGTTACCTCAACTTTTCTGTTATTTCTCTGGATGGATGTCATCATCCAATCAAATCCCTCATGTCTGAATTCGGACCGGTTATTCTTTGGCCGAGCATGAATACCGAACATCCGAAACATTTTGTTTGAGGTTCATTGGATCAAAATGATTATTTCTGCAAGCAGTGTTTCTTTGGTGAAAAGCAGAAATGACACATGAACACCCCCCCAAATCTAACCCCCCCCCCCCCACACACACACACACACACACACACACACGCACACACACTCTCCTCCAGCCCCCACGATTTCTGCAGGCGGCCCCCAAAATGGACCACAATGCACCTCAAATTATTGTAATTCCCACCATATGGGGTGTGAGCGTGGGCCTTTTTTTAAACCTTACTGCACCACCTTCACCAAGCTCCAGCCAAAACCCCACCACCATTAAAGCACGTACAACTCCACACTGCTGAGACCACTTCCTGGTCTGCTACACCAATCATCCATGTTCAGCCTTTATCGCTAATGGCCTCAGGGACTGAACGAGGTGTCGGGAAAATCACCCGGACTCTGGTAAACGTTAGAGCCCACTTTTCCCATTTCAGCCGTCTGACTGACAAGGTAAGTACCTGAGCTCCTTCAGAGGACTGAAAGATGACGGACAGCGGACGATATAAAGAAATAGCACAGCTTATCTTGGTGAAAATATGAAAGGAGGAGAGAGATAATTCGTTACAAGCAGTGTTTAACTTCACAACTGAGACAAAGACGAACGCAGCTCACATTGGGTGAAATCAGGGTTCACACCAACCACATGGACAACTTCTAGTCACTAGTTAACTTCATATTTATATTTTGACACTCTGGGAGGAAATCAGAGTGTGGCGGGAAAGAAATGTACGTGGGAAGAACATGCAAACTCCCCCCAAAAGGCTCCTACAAGGCTTGAACACAAATCCTGTTTGCTGCGAGGCGACGGCACTAAACGCTGAAAGATTTTGCACCAAAAACACAGTAAGTTTTTTAAATTCACTCTGCTCCTGTTTGTCTTTTCAGCAGCGCTGGCAGTTCAGGTTGTCCTTGAGCTGCAGCCCCTCAAACTGTGTTCTAACAGCAATCCGATCAGACGGGGCCTCCGGTGTCAAGACTGCAGGTCGAAACAATTGATGAGCTCTCAAAAGACCTTGAGAAGCGCAACCGAAATGCAGAGACGAATTTTTGTGGGATGTATGGAGAAATTTAGAGGGCCAGCGAAAAGATGTTAAAGTCATTTCAAGTCATCAACTGAAGACACAAAGGAAAGAAAAGCAGAATTCATCTCATTAGTCATTCCAGTCTGTGTCACTGTGACGAAGCCGTGACAATCACAAGCACTGAGGGCTTTATTCAGCTCTCTGTGGTGACTCTGGAGTCCCATATGAAACCCATCACTCCGTGCAGTCCCCTAAAAGCCATAAAACAACACAGAAAATCATTAAATCTCTGCTTCGTTTTCAATGCACTATTTGCGGCTTTTCCATTCCCGTAATGGGCTCGTATGCACACATGCAAACGAGCGAAGGGGATGGAGAGACAGACTGGGTGGAGGGGAGGAACCCAGAGTGGAGTCTGAGTTGATCACTCAGATAAAAGAAACGGAAAACACACACACACACACACA
>JASSRZ010000065.1:10281274-10293467 GCA_032164315.1 Malacoctenus gilli
GGGGGGTTGCAGTCTGAGAGGGGGGGTCGGAGGGGATGGGAGGAGGGACTGTCTGTGGCACCGTAGCCGGGGAAAGACTGAGGTAATTACTCTCTTCTTCAGAAGCGTTCAGTCTGCGTCTCTTCAGCCTCCCCAGACGTCACAGGCCCCTGACATTTTTGGACACGCGCTGACACAAATACGGCATTTTCCACAGTCCATCATCGCGCTGACTATCTGCAGGCCGAGCCTCCTTTTAAATCGCTCAGCCGAAAATCCCGAGCCTTCCCTATATTTCCATATTCTGGAGACGGCGCGCTTGATAAATGTTTCCTGGCCTCTGGCGCACTTTTATCTCAGACAACGCTTGATCTTTTCTTTCTTTCTTTTTTTTAACCAACTTGTGACGTTGAAACTCAAAGAGCAAAGACAAGCTGGGAAAAGGAGAAAATCTGCGACACGAGGAGTTTCCTCAGCTCCCTCCTGGATTACCGTGCCCACCTCTGAGGCCTTTCAAACCCCCCCCATGGTCTCTGATCAAGGCCAGATAAAAGATGGCATGAGGGCACACAATCAGCCGGCCTTATTCTCTTCTTTTAAACCCGTGCTCTTATCCAGCCACCAATCCGCCAGCTCTGAAAACAAGGACCCCTCCACCCTGATCTGCACCAACAATACGAGTGCCACACACCTCAAGTATTCCTTTGAAGCTTTATGGCCGACCTGTCCCGCCGTCTCCCCCCGGACTCAGATCAGAGGCCAGATAGTGAGGGAGAGGAGTTTGGGAAGCACACATGCGTCCACAACCTCCTTATGTTATTGAAGCGACAGTGTGGTCACGTGGTAAAGATGACAGAAAAAAAGTGACGAGAGGGAAGGAAACAACGCGTATGTTTGTTTTTCTTTGGGAGAAGCTTCATACTTTGGAGTTTACGGACCGCACTTTGGTTTCGTTTGCAGGTTCACTTTCAGCACACACTTTCTACTCACATTTTCAAACTGAGAGAGAAAATTTTAGAGATTCAGATGCTATTCTTTTAACATTAGAAAACATGTTAAAGCTGCTCATTCATTTTGTACAGTTAAATATGAGTAAATTGGGGCTTCCTTATTTTTTCTATCATCTTTTAATATTAATTTGATTTAATTCAATTGTTTTAATTGATCTTGTTTAATGACAGAATTTACAAAACATGAAAAAAAATGTAAAAAATAAGCAATTTTGTTTGATTTCAACTCAGTTGACCCAATGTATTTAAATGAAATAAAATATATAGGTTTAAAAAATGAATAAACTTTAAAAAAAAGTTCCTTTGATGAGGTCTAGAAAAGTTTCTCAAAATTCAGAAAAAACATCAAGTCATTTATTTTGTGTAATAGTTGATGTAACTGTCTGTTTTAATCATAGATTATGGTGTTTATACCCAACATGGTCCATCAAGGTATGTATTTCATGCTCCCACACCACATAAAATGTGTTTATGCACTCCATCAGTTCATGTTGCGGTTCACTCGCCGGCCTCTCAGGAAGGACGAGCAGAAATCCTCTCATTTTGGTCCTCGTAAGCTCCGCTCGCTTTCAAACACATGCTGTCCTGACAGAATTACAACAATGCCGAACCTGGAGAGGCTCGAGTTTCCAGAGACGCTCCTTTGATCCGGAGCGGAAATCACATTCCAGTGTCATGTATAAAAGCTTTGTTTATTCTCTCGCCCGCTACATGGAGGGAGCGGGAGCAGGAGAGGGTCTCTTGGCCGGCAAGTGCGCACGCCTGAAACATGTGGCGGGCAGCCCCCACCATGTATGGATGGAGATGTCTTATATGGTGGGTTAGCTCACATACTGCAGATATTACTCCCTGATGAACGGAAATTTCTCTATTTTAGTTACAGTCACGCATTCAGGAGCCCTATTCCTCCAACAAAGTGATCACAGCTTCTGTGGTGTGTGAAGCGAGACCGCGGGATGACAGATGTGTTCAGGAACACTACCTTGACGAGGCCGGGTTTAATGTCATGGCGTGTGGACGCAGATTAAGACTCTTTTTTTTCATTCCGTGGCCTCAAAACAGAAGCAGGTGCAGCTCCCCATAGACATGCACTTCTAAGCAGCAGACCCTTATACTGTACGTTACAATTAACCCAAGATGTCCCCTCGAATGAGTCAGTGGCACACACATGTGTTTAGCCTAACCTCGAGGGGCTTGGCCTGTGGGGCGGGCGAAGACTTTGAGAGTCGCGCTGGTCTTTAATGTAATTAAGGAGTCCTCTTCGCTCGCGAGCAGGATGAGCCTCGCGGGGCAGCGGGAGAAAAGTCCGCCTCGCGATCCTATCGGAGGATTACCACTTCCTCCTTCCTGTTTGCTTCCTCTTGGCCATGCAGCTGTGCTCAGATACCAGCCAAAAACGACTGTCCTTGCAGATAGCGCCAGCTAATTACCGTCCCGTGTTTGGAGCAATTTCCTCTTCCTTCCCATCTCTTACGCTCACATCTGGTTCATCTTTGCATCTTGGTCTGTGTCTGTTGCTTCCCGGGGAATGCAACGCGTCCACACCCCAGTCCCAACTTTTCCCACTGTCAAAGTCACCCCGAAGGACAGTTTAGTCTGTGTGCCAGCTGTGGACGGGGACATAACAGTGAACGCGCAATAAAAACATTTGAACCAGACTCAAGATGGGCGATAAAAGATTGAGGACGGATCTCGAGGGAGAAGTCAG
The DNA here is from genome assembly GCA_032164315.1 of Malacoctenus gilli. NCBI lineage: Eukaryota > Metazoa > Chordata > Actinopteri > Blenniiformes > Labrisomidae > Malacoctenus > Malacoctenus gilli. The sequence continues at coordinate 10,283,972 of JASSRZ010000065.1, forward strand.
GCCGAAAAAACAGACAATTCAAGTCAACTCTTGGCTATAATCTAACCAAATATTCCCATCGAAAAGCTTGCCATGCTTTGGGCATTTTGGGGTTTTGTGGACGACGAGAAGACGATTTATTGTAGCTTTAAAACTAAAACAAACTGACATTATTTGGTCCTAATTGCAACATGTCTTTTTTTCTGCAGGGTTGCTGAATTTATTTCAGTTTGGAGGCCACATGTCTGTGTCAAAAGGGCCTCGGAGTTACTTTCAAATCAGTGCGACCAATCAGGGGATGAATTTGGAATAACGGTGATGAATTGCTGAAAACGGAGTCAGTTCGTGGCAGGTTTTGGCCCGTAGGCCGTATGTTCGACAGCCCTCCTCTGTGGGCAGCGGTGGAGTCTTGATCATTTCACATAAAGTCACTTCAAATGAGCAAAAATGCTTGTTGCCTTGAACACTTCAGCATCACAGCCGATGAATGTTTGCACTTCCTTTGTTAATCCTCAGGTTGACACCGCGGCTTTCATCTCACCCTCTGATCTCACAGCCTTTGAAAGCGCCAGCTCCACACCTGCTCGGCCCAGACTGTTGAACGCACCCACACGTCCCCACTTTGTTTGAAATTCCACCATTACAGCAGCAACACAAAAAAGCCAAGCTCAAGGAGATGTAGAGAAAACTCTGCTGAGGGGGGGAACGCCGGGTTAAGGTCGGCTGATGGGGTCTCCTGATGGCTCTGACACAGACTGAAGGGGGACTCCGGGAGACACAACATCAGGATTCACACCTGAAGAGTCGTTGAGCAGGACAACGAGGCACCACTTCACCCTCACCTGCTGTATTTCAACACCAATGTGTTGACCATGACTGTTAGGAAGTTACGACTCGTTACGACGAAGGAACATACGACTCTAAATGATGCAGTTCTGCAAGATCTTACTGTATGCAGAGAGAACAAAGTAATGTTTTTACAGCAACTTGTCGGGAGTGATTGAGGCTACTGTGGTATTTACAGATAACAGCACCACCTTTTGACCAAATTGTGTAACTACAGATTCGAAGAACTTCAAAACCAAGATGGGTAAGTTTGCCCTAAGGCCTAAAACAGTAAGATATTTATCATTTTCAGATTTTTTGTTGAAAATAGTTAAGTTTATGACACAACTGATGCAATGCAATACAAGCAAATCTCCTGCCACCATTCATCACTGCCTGGGGATCCATGTGGCTTTAGCCCAGAGCACTTCATTCAATGTGAAAACACTCAGCAGCAGGAGCTGGGGTTTTTTACACTTGTTTGTTTGTTTGTTTTTCTAATGGTCGCTTTTCTGTGTTTTAACCCCCTCTGTAAAGAAAATAAAAAATAAAAGTCAGACAATTAAAGATCATCGAAGGTTCTGAAAGGAAACCAAGCAAATATTGACGGACTGACCTTTGGGGACGAACAGCAGCGAGCTGCTGAACACTCAAAAGCGTGAAAGTCCCTCTTTTGGTCCGTCATACAGGAACTCGTGACCCAATCCATTTCCACACTTACCACAACAAACCTGAACAAATAAAAGCAGATTGCAATGGATCAAAAACATACTTAATAATTCTGATTCAGTAGAAAATGTTTTACAGTATGAGGCAAGAATGCATTTTATCCTGTAACAAGGACCAAACCTTTATGGGTCCCCATGCCTCGGGCTGTTTAGACACACTGTTCTCGTGGATGGTCTCTGAGAAAGCTGGCCAAGGAGACGAGTGCTCGAACTTGGACAGGCTGGAAAACAACTCGTGGCCGCATTCAGAACAAACATAAATACCTGGCAACCAGAGAAAACGCAAATAGGCATCTTTGAGGGGGGTCATGTCTCCTTCGGGTGCCAAATCAATCTTGTTTTTGACACTTACCAGGCTGGAAGTGATTTTTGTATTCCTCCCCTCCGGAAAAAGAGCAATATGACATTTCATCCATGTCAAAGTGCAGAGTCCTCCTAAAACAAGACTAGTTTATCAAGTTTGTTACAAATGCCAGTCAGTCGCCAAACTCTTCGCAAACTGGCATGTCCAGATCAGGTGTCAGCAGCTGTTTTCTCTTGTGTAACGCCTCATCTTATTCTCATCACAACCAGCAGGGGGCAGCGTTGTACTGGAATGGTTTGTTTTCGCAAAATATTTCAAGTGAGATAATCCTCTATAAAAATACAAACAGACTATCGATATTAGGTGTAGGGGAAAAAAGTACAAGAGAAATTAAGTAAAGTACATTCAGAGGTTATTTACTCTTTAGATATGGTCATTTGTTCGAGTTAAAACACTTGCTGATGTCATTAATGACCGAAACATCAAAAGATCAAGTTTTATTTACCAAGAGAAGAATTATTTTATTTGTTTGCATAGATATCCACTCCCATAAATTATTTCAGAAGTAATCACACATCAAAACGTTTAATTTTCATAAAAACAGTAAATAGACTGTGCCTTTTTTAAGCATAAAAATACAGCAGCAAAAGCTTGAAAATACATTCTGCTCTCTATATCTAAGGTTTGTTTTTGCATAGATTCATTTCTGTAAACTGTTTCTTTTCTATTGATTGACAAATGACAAACGATAATATAGTATTGCATTTGAATCTTTTGGACAATAAAAAAAAACCAGGATGCAGGATTTCCAACCTAAAAAATCTAACGTGATTTCTGGCCCTCATTCAGTAAAAGTCTAGAGAAAATGAGAGAAACTGCAGGTATGTGAGGTAAAAGTGTTTGCTGAGTTTGTGCTGATTGCATAATAGAGATGTGGAGTTCAGCTGCGTGCTGCCGCTGTGCAGTGAGGCCACCGTTCATCAGAGCCCTGGAGCTCCCACACTGGACTTTATCCCAGGACACTTCATGGACTGGCCGCACGGTCAGCAGCAGCAGCAGGGAAGCTTCTAGTTCTGCAGCGCCTCCTTCTGACAGCTCACCTTACTGTCCGTCAACCTTATCTGTGGGGATGAGACAAAGACAGCAGTTGGGAGTAAACAGGCAATGTGGGCGGGTTCAAACTCTGCTGAGTCACAGGAGGAACTTTCTCAGTGCGTAAACACATTGGACCTGTTTAATCCAATTAGATTCAAAGGTAGCATTGATTATCAAATCTTAATGTAAAACATCACTGCAGCAGCAAATACATATTCTGCTCTATGCTACAATTATCAGAAAATAATAATACTTTGCAAATTCAAACCATGATGCATTAAAAGATTAAAGAAAGTCCTTGCTTGGCAGAAAGTGTCTGAAATCTCCAGAGGCTTTATAAAACAGAGTATAGACACTGATGCAGCAGTTGCAGCCATGTGTGGTGATACGAGCCGAGTGTTTCTACCTTTAGGGACGAACTTCAGCGAGCTGCTGAATATTCAGAAACGTGACGCCCCTCTGCTGGGCCCATCATTCACAAACTCATGACCCAGACCGTTTCCACACTTCCCACATCGCACCTGGGGGACGACAAACAGCTGAGTCGGGAAACTTGTCGCTTACAGGAGTCAGTTGAGGATTGACCAGCAAATACTGCATTCTGAATAGAGTATATCACATCACAGTTTCAACTCAGAGTTCATTTGACCTGCCAGTACCTTGTACGCTCCCGGTCTCTCCTTATGTTTGGACACACTGTCCTCACTGATGGTCTCTGTGAAGGCCGGCCAGGGGGACGAGTGCTCGTATTTGCTGCGGCTGGAGAACAGCTGGTGGTCACACTTGGAGCAAACGTAGACCCCTGCGGAGAGAAAAGGATCCACAATGTCAGAACAGGGCTCCTTCATAACTTCACGCGCAGTGTGTACGGACTCCTACTGTCTCAATCTGTGTGCGAGTGATTGTGCTGAATGAGTGTGAAAAATTGGATTAGAGTAAACTGGTTTTGAGACTGCTGACATGAGGTAAAATACTGTACTGAGATATTATACACATCTGGTAATTAGACTTTTACCCACGTTTAAGGTTTTCTTAATGGCTGAAATAACCTGTGGATTTTGCAAGTAAACTGACTGATTTTTGTTCTTCCACAAAATGTGGTTAATTGATTCTGAATGAAAATATGAATACAGGCTGAAAGAGAATGATTAAAATAATAATAAAATGCGAACTGCTTCATTTTCTGCTTTTTCGGTTATTTGTTGCAATTCTCCATACAAACAGCTCTAAAGCGATTATTATTCATTATGTCAAAGAGAAAATGTTGCGCTTCAGTGTCTCGATGGTTTGTTGTGCAACAGAACACCGCGCGTGTGAACATCTCCAGTTTTGTAACTGAGCCGTTTGAGTAACATGAACTTCTGTGTCTGATCTGTAACACTGTCATTTATCTTCATGAACATCGCTTATTAAGTCTCTATCGGCGGTGTTTTCACGCTTTGAGCTGTTCAGACTGACACACAAGAATTTGTCGGTATCCTGAAAGTTACGTGACCGACGCACCGACTGTTAGCAAGTTTGTGAGTTTGCGGCTAACGGCCCGAAGTTCTGCTGCGGCGCGTTGAAAGCAAATATGAGACGTTTGAATGAGAAATTCAAGGAATGATCTAGAATTCCTACCTGGTTTAAAGTGGTCTTTGTAAACCTCCCCACCGTAAAACGAGCAAAACGACATCGTTACAGTCGGACCGGTCGGACAGTGTTAAATGCCTCTCCCGCTTAACAGTCAAGTAAAAACAAGGCTACTTCCGGTGTGATGTGACTCCTTCAAAATAATTGTGAGAAGTTTATTTCCTGTGATACGTATCGCATATAAAAGTTCACATATTTATTCAAGACATTTTTTATGAATCGATTGTAGCACAAAACCACAAAATATCAAAGTATTTAATGTAGGATACGTCATAATATGGATTCTATGGTTCATGTAAGCATTGTTCGTGAATTGTCATTCTGGGGGAAAAAACAAATCATGTACTATGATACGTAATTCAATCGATAGCTGTGTCTATGACTTGACACTACAAGGCTCAAAACCCCGTAGCACTGGCAATATTCAAGCAATCAGGACAAACTCGGTCTTGGCGCTTTTATTCTGAACGATTCCGGCCGGAAGTCCAACCGTTGTTTGGTTCGCAGAGGTCCGCAAGCTGCCTCAACACTGGTGATTCTGTTAGCTAAGTTTTCCTTTATTCTGAGTTGACAGGCTGCGGCGCTTCTCCTCCTGAGACATGGAGGTCACGATGTTCCAGCTGAGGTCGTTCGTGCACCAGCGTCTGTACGCGGCGGCGGAGGAGATCCTCGGGGAGGTGGAGAGGACCGTTACCTTGGCGCTGAGCGAAGCCGAAGTTGGGGGCTTCAAAGAGGGGGGAAGTCTGCGGCACCAGCGGGGCCTCCTGCGACAGACACAAGGTCCACGGAGCCTCATTTGACATCCCCTCGGTCCACTGGAGCGTTTGGCTGCATACAGCCAGCTGAGCGGTAGCTTTGGAGCGATGCACGGCGCTGTTACGGTCAAGCATGCGCACACCGAGAGGAGTTTGACGTAGTTTACATTTTTATATATGTTCATATGAAAGGTGATGAATAAAGTACGACTTCCTCGCTTAATTTTTTCAGACAGAAAAAAAATCTCATTAATAAAGATATTTGGTTCAAAGTGAAACAAATGGATGAATTTATATTTGTAAGGCTTCAAAATAAAACGATTTTAAAGCGACAAAACGCTTCAAGAACCTCTTTTTCTAAACTTTCAGAGGTAAAGCAACGTTAAACTGTTTATATGTTATAATTAATAATTGTTCTATTACAGGTGTATAACAATCACTGTTTTTCACACTCAAAAAGCAGCAGTATAAATTTTGAACTAATGTCTATGATTATGTCCCTTGCAGACGGTGCACTTCCACTGACCAGCTGCAGTGCCGAACCAAGAGATGAAAACCAAAGATGCATGAGGGCGAAAGAGTCCAGCTTCAGTTTGAGTCCCGACATCTCTGGACCGTCTGATCAGGACGAAAACAACTGGAACGAAGACGATTTCAAGTTGCACCGGATCAAAGAGGAGCAGGAGGAACCTGCGGATGACAATCAAAGGCTTGCTGTGGTTTTCGACGCGGTTGGGATGGTGAAACGCGAGCAGGATCACTCGCAGATGCAGGTGTCGTTTGAAAGGCCTCCAGATTCACCCGAGTGTCCTGCAGCCCCAAATGAAAACAGCTACAGCGATGAGGAGGCGGCGCAGAGCAAAGGAGAGCAAAGCACAACAACGGCACAGACGGTGAACCTGCTGCAGGGGCAAAGATGCAGTGCTGATCAGGATTGCCCCGAAGCATTGCCTGGCGATAAACGCTCTGCTCCCCGGCAGAAAGATCGCAGCTACTGTCACCTGTGTGGGAAGGGATTCCAGTACATCGGCTCCTTGATGAAGCACATAAAGACCCACGAGAGTAAATCCGAATGTAGTTTCTGTGGGAAAGTTTACCAGAGCACGAAACAGCTCGTTGCTCATCTGAAAGGTTGTCACGGCAAAGGCAATTTCTGCGGCGTTTGTGGGGAGACTTTCGGCAACGCTCGCTGCCTCCGGGCGCACGAGAGGGTGCATGCGGGCATTAAGGACTTCGTGTGTCAGGAGTGCGGCAAAACGTTCCAGCGCAAGGAGCACCTGGTGGTCCACGTGAGGACTCATTCGGGAGAGAAGCCGTATCACTGCGACATCTGCGGGAAGGCGTTCAGCCAGAGCCAGAACCTCACCATCCACAAGAGGAGCCATTCGGGGGAGAAGCCGTACCACTGCGGCCTGTGCGGCAAACTCTTCAACACCAGCAGCCACCTCAAGACGCACATGAGGTACCACTCGGGGGAGAAGCCGTACGCGTGTGACGTCTGCGGGAAGCGCTTCCGTCAGAGCGGGCAGGTGTCCAGACATAAGACCACGCACACGGGAGAGCGGCCGTACGCCTGCCACCTCTGCGGCATGAGGTACCGGTTCGCACCGAATCTGAAGATGCACCTGCAGACGCATGAAAAGACCCCTGCTGAGTAAAAAAGGGGGGAGTTTGAGGAAGGACCAACCACAAGCTGCACACATTTTCCCAGAGTGGTCACATGGGTAGAAGACAGGTTTTGAGGAAGATTGATGGAGGCCGTGAGCTGCTTGGAAAATCCCCCTGTATGAAAGAAATAAACATTTGACCATCATAAACTTGTGATTTTCATGGAAACTCGCTGAGCTTCATCTGAGCCAGTCCTGCTTGTTGCTGCTTTACTTTAGTGGCGACCATTGTCCACACTTCCAGTCGCTCCAGCAAAGGTCCAATGACCAACTTCAGTCTGGGGCTCCAGTGAGGCCGGATCAGTGTTGCTGCAGTTCCGGCAACTCCCTCCTGGCTGTGTGCTTCGCCCACCTTCCCTGGCCGCCTCCTGCTGCCACAGCCTTCCAGATCCAGGATGAGGGACACTTCTCAGGCTTGAGCACCTCCAGCAGTAGGTCCTTACAACAGCAGTCAGACCGAGGTGATGGGAGTCAGTAGTCGTAACATGTTAATAGTGTTGGAGTACACATAGTTTTCTATTTATAGTAAAGATGTACAGTATAAAACTGTATTATGTTCTTAATATGACTTCGGAAATTACTTGGAATAAAACTATTATGAATCAAGGTTGCTATTTGAACAGATACATTAAGTTTACAGCTAAAACTTCATTACAAGGTCATTCTAATAAATACGTAAAATTGAACTTGTTGATGACGCGTGTGAATAAACACGTGGGAAATGTTGGAGGTATAAAAAAAATTAACGTACATGTGCAAACACAGTCGCTATACTTCATAGTTGACCCACCTGTTCTGTGCAATTACTGTAAATAGGGGATCTATCGACCCTGGCCTTAATTCTGCAGGTCGCGCAATTACATAAGTCTGCGTACAGGACTGCGGCGGCGGCGGCACAGAGTTGCGCTCAGTCTGTGTTTTGACGCTGAGTGCAGAGCACGGACGAGGTGGTGGAAGAGGAGGAAGCGGGGGAGGAGGAGGAGGGAGGAGCAGTCGCCTCGTCAACTCTTGGTTTCTCAATTCTAATCTGGATTACAGTCTCGTCCAGTCTGCAGCCAGGACTCCAGTAATCACATTACTCCGGGCTGGACTGACGCCCGCTGACACGGAGCTCGCAGGGAAGCGGCGGAGTCAAACGGCGCCGACGCTGCGGGCTCGAAGCGGAACTGCTTCTTTTCAAACGCCAGTAAGGTGCCGCTGCTGTTTTTTTATGGAGTTCTGGCGGGTTTCTCTTTTTTTCGTGCAACGAAGACGAGCTGTGATGTGTGAAAAGTTGATTGAAGATTTTGCGGCCGCTCAGTCGGTGGATGGCGCGCAATCCCGTGTGCGGCGCATCGCACCGCACTCTGCAGCATCCGGAGCGACCACTGCAGCCTGCGACTGAAGCACCGACGCCGAGGTGCTTCCGACTCGGCATCCGACCCAGCATCCGCCTCTGATACCCCTGGACAGACATGGCACAGTCAGGTCAGTGTTGCTAGCGCTCCAGCAAAGCGCGTCCGTGCAGATCTGTATTTCAGATGCAGGTGACGGCAAAGATAGACGAGATTTATGACCAAAATTGCACCGAGAGGGAGAGGAAAAAACTTTCAAATGGCAAAAAACGAGCTCGCTGGGGAGATGTTATCTTAATGATTTGCTTGGATTAAGTTCTGCTCCATTAACACTCACTTTAAGATACCCAAACAAACACATATCCTGGTGCCAAGTGTGTCAGTCGCCAGGGTCAGTGCGTACTTTGAGCCCAGGATTAAGCACATGAGGATGCTATGGAAATAAATGTCCCCTCCGTGTGTGTGTGTGTGTGTGTGTGTGTGTGTGTGTGTGTGTGTGTGTGTGTGTGTGTGTGTGTGTTGCCAGACTGCAGGGACTGTCCTCTAATGATCCCTCACAGAAATCCCCCAGAGTTTGATTTATGACTATTTCATCTTAGACAGAAAAAAATAATGATATTCTGTCTCCTTTTTATCCCTCTGTCCTCCTTAATCCAGGATAGAAAGGCCACGGGGAGGACAGTGCCGGCAGAAATCGCCACATTTTTGGCATAATTCAAATACGTTTCGCTCGAACTGTTACTGTCAAGAAGTTTGTTTGTGTATCGTTATTCATTTTCTGGCAACTGCCCGAGGTTTGATGTCACTGTCTCTCATGTGCCACTTTGATTAGTTCCTTTAAAACACATTCTCATTGCACATTTTTTTCCTGCAGCTTGCTTACATTCTGGGCTTATTTTGAGCTTTGATAATTACAACCCGCAAAACAACAAAAACCCTTTTTCATACTGATTTGTTGGTACAAAACAGACGAGATTTTGTGCCTAAACAGCTGCTAACAGTTGAACTGATGGTAATTGTCAAGAAATGTTGCATAAGCTTTACTATTAAGGCAAATCTTTATTCTTTTGTTGTTATCTCATGTTTCTATTTTCATACTACTGTTATGTATCTGGCATGAAACACTGACACTTATTAATGGTGAGTCCTTGTCAGTAGGAGTGATTATTACTAAGTC
>JASSRZ010000065.1:10299167-10348729 GCA_032164315.1 Malacoctenus gilli
TGATGTCCTATTGTTTCCTGCAGACTCACAGTGAGGAGCACAGCTCTCCAGGTCAGGATGGAGGAGCAGAGCCCGACTCTGTTCCTGTGCCAACGGGATGCTCTGCAGAGTGGCAGCCCGGCTGGGTGAACTCGCTGGTGGGAAGGATCTTCTGGGACTTTCTGCGCGAGAAGTACTGGACCGATCAGGTGGCGCACAAGATTCAGAAGAAACTCAGCAAAATCAAGGTGAGATTCAGGGAGAAAGTGTGAGAAAAAGGTCGGCAAACAGTTCGCCTGGTCTCACTTCAACACATGTGAAAGTCATGAACGTTTCAACATCAGGCTTCCTGCGGCGCTTCATGCTGTTACATTAATGACATTCAGACGTGTTGGACCAAGAGGACAATGAAAAAGCACTTTTGGCTATCAGGAGTTCCCACCTGCGTCTAACAGTTCTCATCAATCAGCAAACTGTCGGACGAATCCAGAGAAAAAAACTGGAAAAACAAGGTCACATGTACGGCATTAAGCACTGCAGTTCTCCTTTGTGATGCTATTGCGTGCATGGTTATGCATGTGTGCTGATAATGCACTCCTGTTATTCCCAAGACGGGTTGGGAGTGAGTGTGGGGGCACTGATGGAACCACAGCATCCCATTACTCACTCCCAGCCTCCTGTTTGACACACAACATCCTCTCTGCTCCTTCTCTTGAGCAAATTGAAGCAGATTTGAAGCAAATGCTTTTCTACCTCCAATGAATTCATCGAATCCTTTGTTTGTGTCGATGCAGCTGCCGTACTTCATGAATGAGCTGACGCTGGCAGATCTGGACATGGGTACCTGCCTTCCCCAAGTCCTCCGAACATCCGCGCCGACGCTGGACCGCAGAGGTGCAGTGTGACTGCGCTCACTTGCAGTTTCTCTATAAATCTCTTTCCACACTTGAGCAGTCGTACGTGATCACCTGAGGAAACCTCGACCCCTCTCCCGGTCAGACCTTCGCCGCAGTGAGCTCCGGCCCTGAGCTCATTTCGTTTCATTACGGAGTTTCTCATGCAGCATCCTAAAAGCTTTTTATTGTCTCCCACTGACGCGATTAGCAATCCTCTTAGGCCGGACTAAGCTCAACCAACAATAACATGCTAAAGTTATCCCCCGTTGATCTTGCGTCCCCTCTGCCGAATTCCCACCAGAGCAGATCAACAAAAAGATGATTGTTCAGAGTTAGCCGGTCCTTTCCCATCGCTGACCCCCCTTTATCCCACAGGTCTGTGGCTGGAGCTGGAGGTGGTGTACACAGGCTGCCTTCAGATGACTCTGGAGACCAAGATGAACCTGTGTAAGCTGGGTAAGGAGGGCGAGGATGAGGCACACAGCTTTACAGAGACGCAACAAGTCGGGTGAGGCCCCATTCAGTTTTATTCCAACCAGCTGATGGACAGAGTCTGTTGAGGCAAAGTGTTGTCGCTGGTCCGGATGAGTAAAACTTGGCTTTCTTTTCCAGCTTGAACTCGAGACTCTGCATTCTGGCTGACAGCGACGAAGAGTCATCCAGCGCAGGGTCGTCTGATGAAGAGGAAGTCCCCCCGTCTGAGCCACAGGGGTCCCTGGGGGAGAAAAGCACTGCGGTGACAGCTGATGGGTAAACTAACAACTTAACTGCGAATCAACCTGGAAAGATAAGGATAAATGCAGCTTCTCACTGGCTGTTTCCTTGTTTTTATCGACTGCAGGCACACAGGTGGCAGCACAGGCAGGAAGATCCTGAGATTTGTGGACAAAATAGCAAAGTCCAAATATTTCCAGAAGGCCACAGAGAACGAGTACATCAAGAAGAAGATCGCTGAGGTCTCCAACATGCCCTTGATGCTCAGTGTGGAGGTCCTGGAGCTCTCCGGGACCCTGGCCGTCAATATCCCGCCTCCCCCTACTGACAGGATCTGGTACTGAGCCTTTGCCTTTCAAATGTATTCAAATATCGAATGCAAACGTCTCTTGGTTCCTGTCTGCTTTTGTGTTTGTGTTTTAACCATCACATTTTGCTCTCTCAGGTACAGTTTCCGGGTGCCTCCCAGGTTAGACCTTCACGTGCGTCCCATGCTGGGAGAGAGGGAGGTCACCTTCACCCATGTGACTGAGTGGATCGAGAAAAAGCTGCAGTGTGAGTTCCAGGTGAGTCAATCTGTGCACGGTGACAGCCGAGGTGATGCTTCGACACGATGTGTGTTCAGAGTGCAATTTGGATCATTTTGACCAGATTTGGTTTTGTTTTTTTCTCCTTTCATCCCAACAGAAAGTGTTGGTCATGCCCAACATGGACGACCTGTATCTGCCCCTCATGACATCTGGCCTGGAAAACCCGCCCGCATCCCACCAGTCCTCCATCCACTCGACATCCCATCAGTCCTCCATCGAGTCCCAGGAGTACCTCTCAGAATAGCTCATGCCAAGATTGGATCCTGCCGACGTGAGACAGATGTCGCCCAGCGCTTCGTCCCGACTGTGTGACAGACTCAGAGGCTGCTGCAGCTGTGTGGCCGCTTGGTGTTCAATCCAGTGCAGGTCAGCAGTGTCCTGAAGCCACACCGGGCGGGGATACAGTGCCCCCTGCTGTGAGGTCATTCAAACTGAAAGTAACACTTGGAGGAGAACTTTCATGAAAGAAAGCTTTTAAAAAACAATTGTTCTCAAATGCACAATGTGGTCAGTTATGACAGTTTTTAACTCACGTTTTAACTGAGCAAACCATCCATTCACTCCTTTGTTTTATAATCCACTGAGGATTGCACAACTCATGAACTTGACCCCGTGGATAAGACAATCTGCTAAGTGCTGAGATTACGGTGCATGTTACTAGTGAATACTGGAACGTCCTCTCGCAGTTATCACTTCAGAATAAAACTCGTTCAAAAACTAAATGTTCCTCCATGAATTGAACTCCAAACAACTTGCTATTTACTGCACAAACCAACCCCAACTATTCTTTGAATTTGCCAACTCGGTTTTATTAATTAGGAGGAAAATGATTTCTTCTTTCAGGCCTCCTCTGGCAGCGGCTCCGGCAGAGTCTTCTGTGCATCTTTCTTCTGAGGCCCCTGCAGGATAAACAGAGATTACATGTTAAAAAAAGACTCGCTTTACTCGTTAAGATCCTCTGGTCGCAGATTTGTGGGTGCATCTGATTTTTTTCTCACCATAAAGGCTCTCTTCTCCTGAGCAGTCTGGAAGCGACCGTGTCCGAATTTGGACGTGGTGTCGATAAACTTCAGCTCAATGGCCTCCTTGGACTTGCGAGAGGTGTGTATGAGGAGTGACTGAGGGAGAAATAACACGAATTATTGCTTCTCATCTGTAACTCAAAGTATAAATTACCTGCAAGATGCAAATTTGGACACTGTACCTTTCTGAGAGTGAGGACACGCTTCTTAGTTCCTACAACACAACCTTTCACCATGACAAAGTCGTTATTCACCTCACCGTAGCGGGGGAAGCCTCCCTACACAGGAGAAGAAAGAATAGTCAGCAAAACTTGAAATAAGTCATGAATAAACAGTGTCCAGAGCTTTGATGGTTGTTTCCTATGCATGCATCCAAAACACATGTTAACATGTATTAAACACTTCCTTGTTACAACATGTGTATTAAGAACAAACATTTTGTAACACTTTCTGACAATGTCCTGCGAAGTAGCAGGATGTGATTTTATCACAGAGGAGTGGCATACCAAGGGGCTGATGGCTTTCTGGGTGGTGTCGTAGTTGGTGGAGGCGTTGTTCCGGATCACCTTTCCATCCTGGATGTGAACACCTTTACCAACACGGTAGATCTGACGGCGCAAGAGGAGACACGATCACCTCGTGCGAGAACCCACATTTAACAATTCTTAGTTTTGGAGAAAACTTGACAGGATCTGCGCTTTATGGGGAGTTGTATGACTAAACCTTCTTGTTGATTTCAGTTCGATGGTTGTATCCCTTCTGGCCGGCGCGGGCAATAGTGTAGCCCACACGGGCGGGATGCCAGGCACCAATACAAGCCACCTTCCTCAGACCCTTGTGAGTCTTCCTGGGGAGTTTCTTTGTGTGCCAGCGGCTCGTCACACCTACAAGAGCGAAAAAACCGACTGGTTGACCCGACCTGACGTCTCTGCCAATACACGAGCGCAGCTCTGCCGACCTTTGAAGCCGTGGCCCTTGGTGACACCGATCACATCGATCATCTCGTCCTGTTGGAAGACGGCCGACACCGGCACGGCCTGCTCCAGGTGCTCCTTTGCCCAGTCCACCTTGTCTGAGACGCTGCCCCCGTTCAGCTGCACCTCCATAATGTGAGCTTTCTTCTGCTTTATGGGCAGCAGTCGCATCTGGACGCCGACAGAGAGACACGTCAAGCCCGTGAACAACATCCGGAAGAAAGGACGACTGTTTGTTGGTAGATTTGTAAAGCGCGGTTGGAAGATGTCACACTGGTTATAAATAGCTCCATGATTCAGCATATGATTTGGACTCTGGGCCTCAACATGAGACTTGGTCAATAACATATTTTGGAGCACATGTCAGAATCACACATGGAGAAAAAAAGCCTGATCTGAGCAGCACAGTCAGAAATGAAAAGCTTGGCTGATCTTCACGTACACCTGAAGTCGATAAGAATGTTCCAGCTTGGTGAGTCTTGGATGGGCCGGCGGGTTCTCCCTTTAAGATTATTTTTAACCTGCTACTCGAAACTGTCCTCCAATGCCCCCAACAGTCTCCCACTCTACGGCTTGTTTGTCCACTGGCGGCCAAGAGGTTTAAGATCTGGAGGCTTTTCCGTCTGCACGTGGTTGTGGGGATAACTGAGACGTCTGGCAAGGCAAAAACTGTCCAATAGATGTGTTTTAAACTAAGATAGGTGCACTTCCTTCTAAACTTTGAGAGATTTCTGTGCACTTCTTTGCTCTGAACATGCCTCACCAAGATGAGACTGACCAACCTGGGAGTGAACGACAACCCGGATGACCGTGCAGTATTTCTTCATGGTGTTAAAGTCCTTGTCCAGCTGTTTCTTTCCCGTCTCGTCCTGCCACTTCTTACTGTATTTGGTGAAAGCCTTCTTCTTGCTCTTGTACCTGAAATGCACAAAAGCCCAGTTGGAACCACAGGATTTATCACATGTACACGCGGACCAAACGGTAACAGCACAGACTCACCAGTTTTTGTAAAATCGGCGCTTGCACTCATCACTGAGATGCTCAGCAAAGATGGTTTTCAGGGAGCGTAAGCCACGGACAGTTTTGATGTATCCCACAATGCCCACCACGATGACAGGAGGGGTTTCAATGATGGTCACAGGTTCAACCTCTTCACGTTTTGACTGCTCTGATGAAGAAACATGGAAATGTTTATGTTTTCAGATCTTTCTACGACACGCTGATGAAGCAAATCAGTTTTTCTGAAAATATGTGAGGAAATTTAATGAACACAATTGCGTTTATTGCCGTGATTTTAGGTAAACTTTTCTCAAACAAAGAAAAAAACAATTAGAAGTGAAATTTCAGTTTGGACAAACTTTTTCTAACACCTCACTTGTACTTATGTTGTGTACATGAGTTGTACGTACTGAGTGCAGTTCGGTGAACCTCTCTCAGAGTGTGAGTCATGCCAGCTTTATACCCCAGGAAGGCAGTGAGGTGCACAGGTAGGTTGGGGTCGTCCTTGGGCCACGTGCGAACCCTCCCTCTGTGCTTCTTGCTGCGCTTGTGGGGCAGGAAGCCCATGTGTCCATGACGGGGGGCGTGGAATTTACGATGAGACTGCAAATACACAATTCCAAGATAATACAAATCTCGAAACCTCAAGTTACGACAAGAAAACAAACTCAGGACATGAAAAAGAAGTCAGTGGCTCCCACGTGGCTTTTATGAAGGCTGTTCGAGAGCTCTCAATGTGTTTTACCTGCTCTAATAAAAACAACACATCATCTAAATCAAACACACAAACTGATCCACAATCAATACAAACAGGAGAAACAGGATATATCCTCAAAAAATATGAAAAGAGACAAGAAACAGAGAAGCACTGACCATGTCTGCGCTCCGCTCTGGCGAGGGATAGAAAGAGAGAGGAGCCAGTGCTGATGTGAGGGTCATACATAAGATGAGACACACAGTGAAGGCTCTAATTTGGTATTTGGCCCAGATGAGGAAACGTATTCGCTTTCAAACAAGGCAATCTCTGCCAAGCCTCACCAGGACAACGTAGAAGAAGTCAAGAGGGCAGAGTCAGAGGTTTAAGGTGGTGGGGAGGCCCAGCGGACAGGAGCAAACTGACCAAGAAAGGAGAGCGCAAGACTGAGGGTTTTTATTGTCCTCAGTCCAATGTTGACACAGACTAATTCAGCCTCACTTGTAGTTTAGTTCAGGACTCGATCGTAGTTGCTGTTGAGAGTTTCATGTATTTTTGTGTCACAACATCAAACGTTTATAGCGTTTATTTATTGGAGCAATGTTTCTAATATATCTGATACAAAGCACCTAAATATCAAGACAGCTCTTCAGACAATCATCGATTTTAAGTACCTGCACATTTTAGGGGTTGAATGCCAAAGTAATAACTTTTTCATGCAGCAGTTGATAACAATATCTGCTCTCTGCCACTACCCATCGCTTGGAAATGGTACTGCAGTTTAGTCTTTGACCTCTACCCTTCGACCTTCGAGTTTTAAAACAATAGTATTTCATGTTTGTGAAATTATAACGACTCATATATGTTTGTGTATAATATTAGTACCGTGAAATTAATAATATATCGATAAAAAATACATTTGTTCATTTGTTGACCTCGAGTTCGCCATCGCGCCGCATCCTCTGCGCATGCGCCGCCTCGAAAGGAGAACTGTCGAGGTCGAATCGGAGGATTTCTTCAGGATTTGGTTCGAGCGACGCTGAAAATGCCCTCGGACTTTGACAAAGATGCATACCCGGTGCCTCCGCGGCAGACCCCGGTCGTGGACAAACAAACAGCGCTGCCGAATCCGGCCCTGATCCTGTCCAAAGTCTTTTACTACACCGTGGACCTGCCTGTCACCACATTTAGAGGTAACGAGCTAACCGAGCTAGCGCCGAAACACAACCAGCAGTGCATGCTCTGTAGATGCTCTCATTCTCTTAACTCGTTCTCTTAACAGTTATGATTGTTTCAGTGGCTCATATTATTCTCGTCTGTATGAGTATTTTTTTTCTGTTTTGCCTTTAAATGAAGCAGAATTAGCCATGAAGCTGCACAATGTTGTGCTATCTGACGTCGCTCCATTGACTCGTCTCGTTTGTTGGTGCTCTGAGCTGCATTTTCTTCTCGCAGATGTTGTCGACAGCTTTCGGACCAAGAACAAGTTGGTTTATTACCACCAGAAGTACCGCCGTGTCCCCGATCTGACCGAGTGCCAGGACGGAGATTACGTCTGCTACTATGAGGCGGAGATGCAATGGAGGAGAGACTAGTGAGTATAGATAAATAATACGCGATTACTGCCCTGCCCTGGATTTTAACAGCCAGGCAAGGAGGCGAAGGCAGTGAGTACATACACATGAGAGCTGAGGCTTTATCCTAACTTCCACGGCTTCTTTGGATCCCAGCAATAAGCATCATAAAATTGTTTCTGCCTCATAATTTGTCTTTTATTGACATCATATTCTACAGCCTAACTGTGAAAATAGAGCCTATACTCAGTTTGTATGTCTTTATGACAATGCAGTTGGTGAACTGAGCTCTTACAAAAGGAGTGTCGGTATTGACAGTGGTTTGCAGTTGCACGTATGTGTTTGTCTTGGATGATTGTCAAAGTGTTGATGTCTCCATCCCACAGTAAAGTGGATCAGGAGATCGTGAAGGTGATCCAGGACCGTCTGAGGGCCTGCGAGCAGAGAGAAGGAGCCAGCAATGTTCAGAACTGTGCCAAAGAGATGCAACAGTTCACCGAGGTCACCAAGAACTTCCAGCTACGCTGTAAGAACTTCATTCCATCATGCGATCAGCTATATTATCCTCCAATGTCAAGATTTAACCGCCCCCAATAAAGCTGTTCCTAACTTCTTTGCATGTCCTTTTACAGATGGAGATCTTGGGGCGTATGCCAGCGGGAGAAAATGTCTAATGAAACAAAAAGAACGAATGATGGCAGCACAGGCTCAGACTGCCTAATAAGTCCTCCTATGTCCTATGTAATAATTGTAAAATAAAGTTTATGTGATTAAAATTGTGTTGCCTATTCAGTCCATGCTGTTCAACCCATGTAGAAAATGCCAGTTTGAAGGTTGTTTTCATTGGATGCTGTAGCTCAAGCTCACAAATGTAACCAGTGTAAAATCAGTCAATGTTAGGTGCTCATGGGGCATCATCTCTTAGAATGTTAAAACAAATACAAGAGAATCTTTATGGTGTCACAGAACGTTTATTCAACGCATCTTTGTACAAAAAGCTTAGGAGGCAGCGGCCTGGACAGCCTGACCCCTCTGCACGGACACCCTGGTGTGAGTCTTGGCCAGATGGTCGGTGAACTCCTGGAATGAAACACAAAAAACGCGGTTAGATGCATCAAATTAACGTATTTAGGGCGTTCTCTGAGGTACTGCTGGTTTTGTACTGACCTGGTAGGGAGACTTTGTGAAGACTGTCTCCTTCCACAGATCAGGGGTCAGGTAGCTGTAGGTCTTGGAGATGGCGTCAAAGGTGGCCTTGGCTGAGGAGGGGAAAGGAAGATAACTGATAAACATGGAGCCAACATTGTGCCGCAGAACTTTGTCATTGCAGAAAACTGTAGAGTACTGAAAATGGGGAACAGAGAAGACCACAAAACGTCTTTCTGCCGTGCAATACTCGTTTCTTTCTCTCCTGATAACGACAACGACACCACTTCAGAGGTGAAGCTGAGCAGAGCTAGGAGAAAATCGAACAAGGCGACAAATGCGCTGACAAACTTACCGAAGTTGCCAAGGGTGGCGGTGCAGCCCCTCGCTGAGGTGTAGCAGTCGTCAATACCAGCCATCATGAGCAGCTTCTTGGGCACAGGAGCTGACACGATGCCAGTACCACGGGGGGCCGGGATGAGACGCACCAGGACAGAGCCGCAGCGACCGGTCACCTTGCAGGGCACGGTGTGGGGCTTTCCGATCTTGTTACCCCAGTAACCTCTCCTCACAGGGACGATCGACAGCTTGGCCAGGATGATGGCTCCACGGATAGCGGTGGCCACCTCTTTGGAGCACTTCACTCCAAGACCCACGTGGCCATTGTAGTCTCCAATGGCAACAAAGGCCTGCGAGGAGGCAAAACAAGCAGAGGCGACGAATGTTAACACTCAAAGATGAAAATATGACAGAACAGAGGGCCTTTACAGAGCTGAGCACACCCACCTTGAACCTGGTACGCTGACCAGCCCTGGTCTGCTTCTGGACGGGCATAATCTTCAGCACCTCGTCCTTCAGACCAGAGCCCAGGAAGAAGTCGATGATCTCAGACTCCTGTGTGGAAAACGATGTTCAGATTGATCAAGACTTACCCACTGTATCAGCTGTCGAGTTATACTTCACAATATTGTTTGTTTATCCATACATGTGCAATTACATCACGATCCCTTTTATCCACGTTGCTTACCTTGATGGGCAGAGAGTACAGGTAGATCTCCTCCAGGGACTTGATCTTCATGTCCTTAACAAGGCGGCCCAGCTTGGTAACTGGCACCCACTGAGAGTAAAGACCTCAATGTTACTTTTACACATCAACAGAATTGATAGAAAAGATTAGAAATGAGCTCGAGGATTCAGTCTCATCGTTACCTCCTTGTCTTCGGACTTGCCGCCCCTGGCACCGCGGCCCCTGCCACGGCCTCTGCCGCGTCCACGGCCCCGGCCACGGCCACCGGCACCAAAACCTCCGCGAAAACCTCCTCTACCACCGGCGTCGTCCGCCATTTGCTAAAGAGACGAAATAATAAAGTCAGACTCCTTTGAGCCGGCACACCATTGCTGTGCCATTCATCACGCTCGACACGAGAAACCGCCATATTTACTCGTAACATACTGCACACAATATCGAACGCTACGACACAATCAGAAGAGAAATACGTGCAGAATACAGATGATAAATGTTAAGGGGTCAGATTAAACACAAACAAAGTTTAATTAGTGGACCGATGAATGAGATAATTTAAGATTTAGATAGGACAAATGCGTGAGCCGCTAACTTACGTGATCAGTAAAACAGGAAGAAGGACTGTGGGCGGGCCCAACAAGATTTTATATAGACGAGTTATCGCGATACCTTCTCAACCACAGTCAATACTGCCTCTAGCGGCAGATGTTTCGTAAACATTACTTTTCTCTGTCAAAACACATTTAAATACAATGTCTGAGGTTTTAATGCAGAGAATAAAGATGAAAAGTGCTTTTAAAAGCATTCTTAAATGACCTTTCGTTGTACAAATGAGTGAAGCTTTTCAATGAACACTGAGGACGAATGTTTTGACTAAAAATGTATTTCCATAGTAAATAAGAATTAAGACATACTTATTTGCCTTGATTTTGCCGGAATAAACTTTAAAATAAAGGAAAACTAATTTTTAAAAAAACCTCCTTTCACATATGAAAAGTGGAACTTTGGAAAAACAAGACAAAACATTAAATTACATTACATCTTTATTTACAAAATAAATAAAACTATAGCACAATAAGATTACAAATTCACTCATTTTCAGGAGGTAAAAATACACTTTCTTAAACACACCTTCAAGGAAATTAAAACATGCAGAACTTTGGCACAGCAGGATCCAACCAGCACCAACGATGGACCCCTCTGTCAGCAGTTGCTGTTGCTGGTTGGAGTCCCACTGGAGCTGCTCTCCCCGAGTTCCTCCTCCTCCACCTCATTCAAGTCGTCCATCACCTCCAGGCTCTCACATATGAGCCCTATCTGCCTCTTCATGTGGGCCATGGTGCTCTGCATCCTCCTCATCTTCCTCTGCAGGGCCGTGGCGATGGCCCTGTGGTTCCTCTGCCTGGCTTCATACTCCTGCCTCAGTTGCTTGTAGCAGTTGTGCTGCGCCTGGGTGCGGTGCGACAGTACCGTGCCGCAGCCCATGTGGCAGGGCTGGCGCCAGTGCTCGCAGTGGCGAGCGTGGGTGTCCAGGTCCCTGCGGAGGAGCTGTGCTCTGCATCCCTGGTAGGGGCAGGGGATGAGCTCGTACAGGCAGCTCATGCTGTGGCAGTACTGCTCTGAGAGGGGGAACACCTCCGCACAGCCACGGATCTCATTCTTACACTGAGGAAGGCCAGAAAAACAGACGTATAATGTGATCAAGTGACACTGTTTCACAAAATCCTTTTCTGGATACATAAGGCAAGTAAATTGCAGAATAATTCATTCATTAATATGGTTATGACGACGATAGCTTCAAGAATCACTGTTAAACATGGCCAAGCAATTTTCATAGACCTGTAAATTAAATTAACAGTACAATATGAATATCACTCCTGTCTCCAACCTTGATCTTCAGGCGTCCTATTGATTTGCTCAGTTTGAACATGACAAAAATCAAGCTCGGGTTCACTGGCTTCCTGCAGCAGGGGCACGTCTCCTGGCTTAAAGAGGATGTACACACACAAGAAAAACAACACCCATCATTCTGCCTTCCATTATTCAGACAACACCATAATAACACTTAATTTTGCTCTTTTTTCCAGTGTTGTTCACACTGCCGTCCTCAGTACCGTTTTAGCCACTGTAAGATGCATTTCTTGCAGAAAATGTGGTGGCAGGCTGCTCTTACTGGACATCTCAGCACCCCTTGGCAGATGGTGCAGATCAGATCATAATCTGGAGGGTCCACAAACAGCTCCACATCGTAGCCCCCACTCTGCGCTGACACCTCTGGGTCCGCCTGATATGTGGTCAAAACAAAGGCGACAGACAGCAGTGACCTGCTCCTTATGTCCCTGCTCAAAGTTGGTTCAATGCCCCAAACCTATCCAACTTTTGCTAAATATCTTTTCAAGTTTAAATCGTCCCCTTTTCCCCACCACGATACTATTTTCATATCCATTGTATTTTTCCTCAACACTGAAAATGTATATTCTTTGTTCAATAGCGATAATTGTATTTTTGTTTAAGTTGTTCTGTCAATATAAACTTTGGGGTTAAAGTTGAAGTTGTTACTGTGAGAGTTTCTCTCAGTAAATCATGTCTGTACAGGTGCCCAAGAGGCCAACGCAGTGTTTACATCATAAAGGAACGAGACCACATAACAGAACTGTTCTGGAAAGTCATATGACATGATCACATGATCTCAAATCAGAAGAGTCTTTATATTTACTAAAATTGTTCCCCTTAAAGAAAAAAACACAAAATATCCTTTCTGTTTGATTATTTTCAGATGTCCTCACGAACAACAACAAAAATAAAAAAAACAGCAATAATTCGCAGAGTTCAGGTGCCAATGACAGATCTCCCCTTCAAAGAACGTCATACATTGAAGATAAATGTTTAATAGCCGTCTTCAAAAGCTCAAATAGATAAGAAATAAGTTATGTAATAAATAAATAAATAAATAAGGAAACAAAAGTTGCTCTTCACTCACCATGACAACCTCTTTTCCTCACCGTGTCTCCATTCCCGGTGTTGCTTCACTCCGTATCGAGTCTCTCACATGTCACACACACCCGTGTTATCAATACACCCACACACATGAACTTTCCTGACAAAACATGAAGGAGGGACTGCGTGTGCGTGCGCGAGCTACCGGACAAATGAGAGCAGCAAATCATATAAACGCGAACAGAGAATGGAGATCATTATGGAGAGCGTCCTTTCCCTTCTATTCTAGCATCAAACTCGGGCGCCACGCGTCAAACGTGGACTTCTAAACGTGAATAGTTCAAACAGCAGCTATTGTCACGAGTTTCAGGCTGAAAACTGATCACAAACGTCTCTGCGAAAGAATTGGAAATAAAACAGTCGATCATTTTATTGTCCAGACATCACGTTTTTCATTGTATTCTTTGAGTTCACACAAAAATGTCTTTGAGGGGTTTTAATTTGATATTTTTTTGAGCTATTCTCTATCAACAATAGAAGCACTTTCAATGAGGAAAAATCCAGCCAATCAGAGCGCTGTGCGTTCCGATGACGTAGAACGCACGCGACGCAGCTATCAACATGCGGGATGGATGTGTTGACTGAAGCCAACGTGTGCCATGAGAAATAAGTGATTAACATCGTGTTTTTCATCTGGAATATTTAGACTTTGGTGTTGTTCTCATACAAGATGGCGCATAACAACCTTTCATTCAAAACGAAGTAAGTTTCGCGCGTTAAAGCCCATGTAAACTGCGGATAAGGTTAACAGGTTAGCATTCGCGAAGCTAACATGTCATCAAAGTCGCCTTACAGCCGAATTTGTCTTATTTTCTTCGCAGTTATGCGGTTTCCAGCAAGATTGAGCCTTTTTACAAAGGAGGGAAGGTGCAGGTGGGTACACATGTCAATGCAACAGTGAACACACCGAGTGTTTAAGTGGTTCTGTTCTTGAGGCATCTGTAATTTAAGGATTTTGTGTCTGTGAAATGACTCAACGATGCATTTAATTAAAAACGTCGCTTACTCAAAGCGCGAGCTAATGTCACACCTTTAGCATAATAACAGTTAATTTGCAGTGACTACAACATGATTCCTCAGTAGGACATGTGACCTGATTTTTACTTGAAAGGATGGACGGTTTCCCTCGAACAATGAAGTCCCACCCAAAAATATTTATGTTTCTGTGACAACCAGAGCTTCAGTTTTTGGTGGATGATGCTGCCAAGTAACGAAATATGGTTTCTGTGTTTTTTCAACTGCTGTGTTTCTCTTTCAGATCAGCAAAGATGAGCAGTACATATTTTGCACATGTGGATCTCGAGTCAATGTTTTGGAGATTAGCACAGGGAAGATTGTTCACTGCGTGGAGCATGTGAGTTCACACACATCAAATATGAAACTGCCATCCTAACCTCACTCTACAAAGTTATAAAAGTGGGATTATATGATTTAATTGAGAGAAAACGAATATTTTCATACAGTAAAGAAAGCCAACATGGTCACTTGAAGCCTCTGACAGTTTTGATTTCTTTCTGTGCAGGATGACATGGAGGACATCACATCGTTTGCCCTCAGCGCAGATGATGAGGTGAGAACTTACTATTATCACACCCAGGACACCACCTGATCCTCACACAAATAAGCACCTCTTTGTCATTTTCTGTGATGGAGTAAAATTCATAGTTCTCCCCCTTCTGTGTCCCACCGTAGCTGCTGGTCACAGCCAGCAGAGCTCTGCTGCTCAAGGAGTGGAACTGGAAACAAGCGACCTGCACCCGCACCTGGAGGGCCATTCACACCGTTCCTGTGGCCAGCATGGCTTTCGATTCCACCTCCACCCTCCTTGCCACAGGTCTGCTTGCCCTCCTTTTTTAACTCCCAGCCTCAAACTGATTCGTCTCTGACATCATAGTGATAGTGGCCTGTGTCTTTTTGCAGGTGGGTGCGATGGCACCATTAAGCTTTGGGATGTGGTGAAGCAGTACTGCACTCACAACCTGAAAGGATCATCAGGAGTTGTACAGTAAGTCCCATTTTTCTACATTTTGCAGTCAGATTGCCTTTGTCATGGACTGCCAGAATCACAGCTTCAGGTGACTTTGGAACTAAAACACTGTGGCTCCTTTTGCGTGTTTGTGCAGTCTGGTTCAGTTCCATCCAGACATCAGCCGGTTGCAGCTCTTCTCCTCCTCCCTGGACTGTGGCATTCGGATGTGGGACCTTCGCACCAGCCAGTGCGTGTGCGTGCTGCAGAGCCACTACAGCGCCGTCACGTCCGTCAGCTTCAGCCCTGACGGAGGAACCATGGTCAGGTACTGTGCACACAGCGTTTCAGGAGGCTGTGATCTTGTTGCCTTTGGCGTGTTTAGGACGGCTGGACTGTACATGTTGAAGCAAAGATTTCACTCTGTGTTTTTTCCTGCATGTAGTTCTGGAAGAGACAAAATCTGCACAGTTTGGAACCTGAAAACTTGTGAAGCTACGAGGACAGTTCCAGTATTCGAGGTAAAATGTTTCATTTCTGTTGGAATAACAATTAAATATGAACACAAGTCTTTCTTAATGGCTTAATTTCTGTGTTTTGTATGTGTTTTTTTCAGGCTGTGGAAGCGGTCGTAGTTCTGCCAGTTGAAAAACACTTATCTGAGATTGGAGTGACCAGCAAAGATTTGCATTTCATCACAGCTGGAAGCAAAGGTGCTGCACTTGATCTGCCACCTCTCATGCATCCAAGTGGACAGTTCAGATATTTCTACAGCTTAACTACTCTCGTGTTCTCCCCGTAGGTGTGTTGCGAGTGTGGGAGGCCAGCACAGCGCGCTGTGTCTTCACCCAGTCGCTGCCGTCCACCCTCACCTCCGTGTCAGAAGAGGGGGAGGAGGAGAAAGACGAAGATAATCCCCGCGGCCTGACGCATCTGTTTCACCTGCCCACCTCCTCCAGACTGGCCACAGTCACTGCAGAACACAACATACTGCTCTACCAGCTGCCTGCACTCACCACACAGCAACAGGTGAGGGTCATTGTGATGCATTAAATTAACGGTAATACCAGGAATCATTGTAATCACATGTGTTGTTGCATTGTGTGCGTTTCTGCTTGCAGTTTGTCGGTTACAGTGACGAGGTGCTGGACGTGAAGTTCCTCGGCAAGGGGGACACTCACATTGTGGTGGCCACCAACAGCTGCCAGCTGAAGGTGTTTGAGCTGCTCACCAACAGCTGCCAGATCCTCTACGGGCACACAGGTGAGTGGCCAGCAGAGGGCAGCATTACGACACAAAGGCAGACCAGAAAAACAGAGGAGAGATCATGTTTTATCAAATTCAGACATGAAGTAGTAAAAAAGTTGAGCTCCAGTCTGAATAATTTTTTCTTCTGAAGCTTTTGTGGATATTTATAGAACAGATAAAGAAAATATTTACATTTGCTGCTTTATGTTGTCCTCAGATACTGTCCTCACTCTCGACGTGTTCCAAAAAGGTTTCCTGTTTGCCAGCTGTGCGAAGGTAGGAACTCTAATACATGTGTAATAAACTGAGGACAAAAATAAGCTTCAGACTACCTGACGTTCTCCTACCATGTCTTTGTCTTTAGGACAGGTCAGTGCGTGTGTGGCAGATGGACAGTGAGAGCGGTCAGGTGCGATGCGTCGCTCAAGGCTTCAGTCACGCCAACGCTGTGGGCTCCATCAGCTGCTCGAGGTAACGACACGCATTCCTGCAGTCCGGCACGCGTGTTTTCTTATCGCACGTGTCGTTACAGATGAAGAGTTTATTTAATCGATTGACATCAGTGTATTGCGGGGTAATGATTCACTGTTTTCGTGTTTGTGTCCAGATTAAAAGCATCCTTTGTGGTGACCGGGAGTCAGGACTGCACCGTGAAGGTGTGGGATATTCCTGCTGAGTTTTCCACCAAAGAAGAGGAGATCCACCAACTGACCGCACGCACCACCGAGAAGGCACACGACAAGGTACAAGAACAGAAACACTGTCAGTTGAGAAAGAGGTTAAAAAGTATTGTCATGGTAACCATGTGATTTGAAACATATGTTTGTCTTCCTCTTCAGTGATGTTTGTTCTCAACCTGTGGAAACATCTTTGATTTCTTAAATAACACCCTTTCTTCCAGTGGCTGCAGGATGAAGCATTTCTTTTGTGGTGACACAAACTCTGTCAGATCTTCATAAGTTGATACTCAAATGGTCCCAACTGACTGTAAAGTTGAATAAAACTGGGATGGAGTCATTCTTCCGTTACGTGAACAGGTTCACTACAGATGAATCGTGTCATGAGGAAGTGTAGAGGAAGTGTCCATGTCCTCACTCCCTCCTGGAGCAGATTCGTGTTCGCAACGATGCCTGTAAATTCACATTCCTGCACCACTTCCCTTCCTGCCCCTCCAACCCTCTTCTGACTCAAGATGCACAATACAACAATTGACAGTGTGTCTTTCAGCAGCACCCGCTCGTTTCTTTTGTTTTTCCTGGAAGGCATTCCTTCAGGTAGTATCTGATTTAAACACAACGTGAGATGAAAAACACAACTCAAGTCAGAAAACGTCTTTTTTTTTTCCAAACCAACTTCTCATTGACTTTGCTCCCGTTCATTATTTATGGCCCCCTTTCTCTCCCTCTCCTGATTTCCTGCAGGACGTGAACAGCGTCGCGGTCTCACCCAATGACAAACTGCTGGCTTCGGGCTCCCAGGACCGCACGGCCAAGCTGTGGACCCTGGCGGGGGACGGAAACGTGGGTCTGCTGGGCGTGTTCCGGGGCCACCGGCGCGGCGTCTGGGCCGTCTGCTTCTCCCCCGTCGACCAAGTGCTCGCCACCTCCTCTGCCGACGGCACCACCAAACTGTGGAGCCTGCAGGACTTCAGCTGCCTCAAGGTTGGACGACAGAGCGTGTGCAAGAGAGTGCATGTGCCATTTCGACTGCAGATGCTGCTTAGTTTGTTTTTTGGCTGATGACTCGTTTCTTTTCTGTTCAAGACATTTGAAGGCCACGACGCATCGGTCCTGAAGGTCATCTTTGTGGGTCGTGGCACTCAGCTGCTCACCAGGTAATCGCGTCAACATCTAAGACAAACTTTCTTCCGTATGACTCCTCAAAGAAACGCAATCTTTGGCCACAGAAGCGGACAGACGGGTTGCTTTACCATTTCCCCTTCTCTTCGTTCTGTGGGTTATGAAAACATGACATGTGGTTATGTAATCAGTGGCGCTTTTTTTTGACATTTTTTAATGCTCGCCTGCTTATAAAGCTTCAAGAAAGATAAACAAGCTGCTGTTGTCTCAGTCAAAGTGACAAGTATAAAGCTAGAGAGTAATTTATGCAAAAAAACTCATAAACTCTCTGTCAAAATCTTTATTTTGATTTTTTGGTGCTTTTTGTCCATCAAAATATCCCCAAATTGAGTGAAATTGTATTTAATAATAATAAAATTAAAGATAAATGACAAAATTGGGCAGTTTTAAAAATCAAAGGAGCATCAGATGTTTGTGACAAAAAACCTGTACAATATGTGTGTTTTTGACTTTGCCTTTGAGTTCTTAGAAAGTGATCATTTATTGGGTCATTTGTTTCTCAAGCGGCTCAGACGGTTTGGTGAAGCTGTGGACCATAAAGACCAACGAGTGTGTGAAAACGCTGGACGCCCACCAGGACAAAGTGTGGGGTCTTCACGCCAGCCGCAAAGACGACAGGATGGTGACGGGCTCGGCCGACTCCAACATCACCGTTTGGGTGGTAAGTGGGATATGACGGGCAGCCCGTATGCATGGGGGTCAAGGCCCTCTCAGGGACATACAGTTGCTGGAGCCTTCAAAATAAAAGCAAACAGCAGTTTATTGCATCTCTTCTAGGTTCTAGCGGTCTCTTAATTGACATGTATGACTCTTAATTTTGACAATCTCATAGCAGGAAAAGCTTCAGGTCTTGAATTAAACCTGGCCCAAGGTTGGAAACAACTTTTGGCTGTTCCAACTTGACCTTTAACCTCCTTGTTTCTCTAAGAAAATGTGCCTGTTTTGCCTCTCTAGGATGTGACTGAGGTGGAGCTGGCCGAGGAGCAGGCCAAGCAGGAGACTCAAATCCTGAAGTAAGTTTCACTTCATTGTATCAGCCGATGGTGACCAATCATTCACTGTGGCGACTGTTGGTGTGCGTCCAGTTTCATCTCTCAGCTGAAGCGTGCTTGTGTCCTGCTTGGTTTGTGACCGCACGCTTGTGTGTCTGTGGTGTTTGAAGGCAGCAGGAGTTGTCCAACCTGCTCCATGAGAAGAAGTATCTGAAAGCTCTGGGTCTCGCCATCTCGCTGGACCAGCCGCACACCGTGCTCACCGTTATCAAAGGTAAGCTGCCAGTCATGCCCATTGTCTCCGCTTGAGCCCGTTCGATGTTTAATCTCCTCGCTTTGTCAACGCAAGCCGACCTGCCCGTCTCGCCGTTTTATTTTTAACTGGTGTTTTGCCGTAACTGTGTTCTGCCACATTTTGTTGTTCACAGCTCCTGAAAGGTTTGAGACACCTTGAGCAATGATGCGTAAAAAAAACACACTGCCTTGTCACCACTCACAATATAAACAAAGAACCCCGCTGCTGTCGTTTTTTTTGTTCAGTGACGGACTGAAAAAAAAGACTCGGCATCAATGCGAGAAGCAAAACAGTTCCCGAGTTTCTCTTTTGATCCCACGAGGCATTCTGGTTCGTTTTTTGGGGGGGGGTCTGCTCACTTTTTGATTGAACCGAGCACGCTGATGAGTCCACAGAAGTTTCTTCCGCAAGTTTCCATTCAATGAAGTTAACTTACATAACGTTCACATGGTGATTCAACCTGATACCAGACAGTTTTCTTTAGCCTATAGGACGACTGTGGCCCAGCTGGTAGAGCGGGTTGCTCCTCAATCCACAGGTTGCTGGTTCGATTCCTTCATTTCACTCATGTGTTCGAGTATCCTCAAGTATGATGCTTCTGTTTTATGCTTGTGAGATGTTGCTTCACTTTGTTTTCTGCTTACATAAAGGCTGTCAGTTAAGGATGAGATTACTCAGGTGACTATTTAGAGTATTAGGATGAATAAACCTGTCGACCTTTATTCTATTTAGGTCAGAGCATGGATCGTTAAACTTTGCACACTATTGTTTTCTCTGTGTGTGTTTGTAGAGACAGGATGCCATTCATTCCTGCAGTGTGTGCTGATCATCGGTGCATCATTGTTAGTTTCGTCTTGCATTATCTGCACCTAACCGGAGCTTATTCTGAATCTAAAAGCACCTCGTTCCGCAATCATTGTTGTGAATACAGGTGACACAATGCATTGTTTTTTCCATTAGCGGCAGCAAGCAAAACTAATACAAACTCACGTAATTAGCGACAGGTTCGACAGGTTGCGACTTAAATCCACCTGGGACTTTCCCCTCTGGCGCAGTGTTGCACTGACGTAAAACTGAATATGACTTATTTGTAGAAGTGTAGCGACACCTCAGTTCGTATGAGGGGGGGGGGGAGTAGAAATTTGCTTCCTGTTTATCAGTATTTTTTCCAAACATCAACAGTTTGCGTGTCATTTGGTTCATATGTAGTAGCTGTATCATTGTAAAAGAGTACGTACTGGAATAAACATTGAACGCAGCTGTAAAGCGCTGGTAATAAGTTTAAAATTGATCTCACAACTTCTAAAATTGCTGGCAGATGTGGTGGCTAAAGCTAATGCTACCGCGAGGGAGAAACTAATCTGTGGGTGTGCAGGAAGTGTTCCGAAGTGAACGTCTTGTACCGAAACGGTTCAGTACAAATAGATGGAGCCTTTTGTTACACCCGTACTCAGTGCATTAAAACGATGAAAAATCTGTGAAGGGTGGACTATATAAACCTGCATACACACAAAAGGAATGCGTTTGAAAGACGAAAGATAAAGTCTTGTAGAAAACAGAAAGCAGCTGCACGTTTCCATCCAATTCAATACTTTATGTGTGTTGGATAGGAGCAGCTTTCTGCACACCTGTCAGCATCTTTAATGGCACATCTGTGAACAGCTTAAAGGAGGAGATTTTGCATAGTCTGCCGTCAGTAATTGAACGTGTCTCAGCTAATGTTGTCGCGTCTTCCTGTGTTGTTTGTAGGGATCCGTCAGGAGGAAAACACCAAGGAGTTGCTGGAGAGGACATTACTGAAGCTTCGAATTGATCAGAAAGGTTAGACACGGAAAGATGTCTCTGTTCTTTTTATCAGGAAACAACAAGCAATGTAGTTGCCTGTACACAAAGTAAATATTGAATTGATGTTAATTTAGGAAGAGTGACAACTGTAATCACCACTGGCTTCATTATTAGTGAGAAGCTGGCGTCGGTCTGTATTTTCCAGAAATTTGACACCTGTGTCGGCTTTCATACTCAACCTCACACAATACAAACACTTCTCAGAGGAAACTATGAGAAGAATGTCTGTCACAGCAGAGAGTAATCAAATCCGTCCTGCTGCTTCCTTCTTCCACTGGCTGCCATCCCCTCTTTGACCCCCGGTTGTGACTGTGACCCCCCCCCACAGAGTCACTTCTGCGGTACTGTGCGACGTGGAACACCAACGCGAGGAACTGTCTAGACGCTCAGGCCGTCCTGCAGGTGCTCCTCACGCACCTGCCGCCCGAGGAGCTGCTGCAGTACCAGGGGGCACGAACGCACCTGGAGGGGCTCATTCCATACACAGGTCAGCAAGAGGGGCTCACTTCTTCCCACCCGGTGCAAACAGTACCAAGCATCTTCCCTCTTTATTGGTTTCCTCATTTCTTACGTCAGTCGCTGTCATAGCGAAGATGAAATGAGTCACGTTCATGTAAGAAGCAGCTTCTTAAAACTGGTGCGATCGGAAACAAACGGGTTTCAAGCCTCCGGCTGGCAAAACTTCCCACTGATGAAACGAGTGACAGAGAAGCTTTAATACAGCCAGAGGCTTTTCCTACAGCTGCTTATCAGGGGCCTGATGACATTTGGAGGAAAGAGGAAATAAAATTGTGGTGAACAGACATTCAGAAATTCAAATCTTATATCAAGAATGGACTCAATTACACCTTTTTCCTTCTCGTGTTGAATATATGAATATTATTTATGTGTCTCGAAAAGAGCGGCACATGCAGAGGATCGGCCGTCTGCTGCAGGCCTCCATGTTCCTGAACTACATGTGGCAGAAAATGAGAGTTACAGGAGCTCCAACCAGGTGAGAGAGCCGATCGCGTCCCCTCAGTTCAGATTAGAGATGTAAACTGAGTCTAGTTGACGGGTTTTTAAACTAACTGTAAAAAAAGCATGAGCAACTTTCAACATGTCTCATAATTAGACACCTGAAATCAGGTGCAGTTGGTATAACTTATAAACGTGGGGCGTGTGCAGCCAATTCATGCCGTTAAATTGTGTACAGCTTGGATGAGGACGAGGAAATGGACACGTCTCCTCTGGGACAGAGCCAGCCTTTCTTCGAGATAGACAAGGGGACAGCAAAGGACGCGTGCGATGAGAAACAAGCTGATGAAGAGGACGATGACAGCGGACAGCACGAAGATGCCAACTCCCCCTTGGACGAGGATGAAGAGGTCAGCGCCACCACGAAAGCCTCCAGCAGCAACGGGCATGGCGAAAATGGCGCCCAAACCAACGGGAACCACCTCTCGGAAAGCGAGGAGAGCTCAGACGACGAGGACGTGGAAACCATGGAGGACGAAACGACGCCCGAAGGGATGAAGTGTCTCCCGGTGTCCTCGGCCCCCGAATGTCAGGCGCTCCCCAGCTGACGAGTATCCTCCAGCTGAAACTGGGTGGCGGAGGATTTGGCTGGCCGGCCTCTCTGTTAAATAAGACTTTCAGCCACCGAAACTGATGCCTCATGCAGATTTTAAAGAGAACATTTCCTGTTTTTTTCCCTGATGAAAGGAGCGACTGGGAGGAAGAAAGAGCAGCGCAGACTTTGAGCGGGAAGCCAGGACCCTTTGTACCCGCATTGCGTAC
Organism: Malacoctenus gilli; assembly: GCA_032164315.1. Lineage (NCBI taxonomy): Eukaryota > Metazoa > Chordata > Actinopteri > Blenniiformes > Labrisomidae > Malacoctenus > Malacoctenus gilli. The sequence goes on from JASSRZ010000065.1 coordinate 10,321,761, forward strand.
TCGTGTGCGATGCGGCTGCTTTGTTGTGTAGTCCTGATTTACCGGCTTGACCACAACAACCCAGTCCTCCGGTGTCATTCTTATGCAACTCACACAAAGCTTTCAATAGTTCAACATGGATTTTTGTATGTAATGCTGGAAAAAAAAGGCATTTTGGAAATAAAATGACCACAATTATTACTCAGTCTTTGGCATTTTGGTGCTGCAGTTGCAAACACATCACTTGGTTATATAGGATTTATCTAAAATATGTGTAACTTTTTGTTATCAAACAGGCAAGTTACAACAGAAACATGATGTAATCTACGAACATAACAGCAACTTTATATTGGAAAATATCTCCTGTGAATATATACAGTTTTTTCTGATAATACATTGAGTTTTAAAGAAGATGCTGTGCTGTAGTGCAGTAATTCCCAGCCTGGGGTCTCGGACCCCCTTTGTTTGGAGACCTGAAGCTTTGCCTGCTCAGAACCCGTCGAATTAAAATCACACTTGTGCAAGAAAAAAAGACCATTATCATCCTTCTCTCAGTGAAGACCTTCAAAATTGAAAATTGCCTTCATTTAGAAGGCCCCACACTGCTTTTGTGCATTGGTGTGAGTGTGTTTGACCCTAACACGGAGCCTTCACTACCTTCATCTGTATAAACCAAATGTAACGCTGAGCAATTGACTTGAACTTTGAATCGGAAGCAAAAACATGTTTCACGTTCATGTATTGTTTTTATTCCCTCTTGTATCCTCATTGACACACAAAGTCACTCACAAGTTACATGATCATTATCTGGATTCCCTTTTTAGTGCAGTTAACTGGTTACAGCTGGCACACAGTTGATGCATATAAGGCACAACATGGTTTCCAGTATGGAAAATAACACACAGTGAAAGAGGCAAGTTGTGTTTCGCTAATTATTTACAATATTCACAGATTTTACATGTTTCCCATTCTGCCACAGTTGTAAACAGATTTTTTGTGGACATTGATTCGACTAATTTTCAGACAGAAGTCTCACAAGCTCCCTTCCTAAAACCAGGAGGCAGAAAAGAAATCCGCCTTTGACTCTTCATCGACTGGTTATCTCCCTCTCGGTGGGCGACATGCCCTTTTTCGCCACGTTCTTCCGCGTGATGGTGCCACACCGGCTGAAGATGTCTTGGGTCCGCGGTCTGGGGGGCACTTTGGGTGACCTGGGCCCCTGGTAGAGGTTGGGGTCGGAGACACTGGGCATCAGCCGCCCCTCCGGGCCGCTGGTCGGGCTGAGGTGGATGTTTGAAGGGGGCGGCGGCGTGCGGCTGAAAGTGGTCCGCTCGTCGTTGATGCTCAAGTTGAGGGAGGAGCTTGCCGAGGAGGAGCTGAAGTCGTCGCTCAAGCTGAACTCGGTGCTGTCGCTCATGTAGCTCCCCTCGCTGTCCACTCTGACCATCCGGCTGCTCGCACCAGCCTCCTCCTCGTCATCGTCGTCCATCTCCACCATGATGGTGGGCAGAGGGACCTGCATGCCAGTGGCAGATGGCGAGGTAACATGTGCTGCAGAGGCAGCAGGGCCATGAGTGGCTGCTGCAGCTCGAGCAGCAGCTGCAGGAGGAGGAGGAGGCGGAGGAGGAAGAGACTGAGGCTGCGGCTCAGACAAAACATTGAGGGACCGGGACCTGATCCTGCTGTCCACCTGGAGCTGGAAGGGAGAGGAGGACCTGACAGGAGGAGACTGCAGCAGGTCTCCTTGGGAGCGACTGAGCTGGGACTGCTGCTGCAGGTTGGAGGGGGGAGCCAGGAAGGCGGAGGGGGAGGGGGAGCGCGAATCCTGGTGGTGGGGCGACAGGCGAATGTGGGGGTAGTTGTAGGGCTGCAGGTAAATGGTAGGAATGTAGCCGACTTTTCCATTGTGTCTGTTGAAACAGGAGAAAATAGAAGTGAAAACTTGCTCGAGTGGAAGAACAAAAGGTCACACAAGGACAAATTCTCATAAAAAGACAATTCAGTAAAGTTTGAAAGTTCACACAAACTCTCAGTGATATAAAGCTCTAAAGTGACTCGTGTATCTTTGTGAGTGACTTAAGAGGTCAAACTTGAAAACTAGCTTTTATAGTCACTTCCAGAGATCCTGCCAATCCTGTGTGGGCACATTCGTGTCTTCATTCATTTCATTTCTTCAATCGCTCCTGTTGCTTGTAACTGATGATGATTCATTAGGCCGAGATTGAGTTCAACCTTGAGTCGCGTGTCGTTTGTCTTTTTCTTTCTTTTCAGGTCAGTGTTCTTTTTTTTATGCTTTCGCTTCTTATCGTTGAGTCGGTGACACGTGAGCAAGTTCGGTGAATCTGAACAGGTTGTGCTGAAATACCTGATGAGCCACCAGCCGTTCTCAGACATCTGCAGGACCTCCACCACGGTGCCGATGTTGATGGTTATCTCGTCACTTTTGGTGGCCTTATAACTCTTGACTGCTGTGTAAAGCATTCCTGTGAATAAAATCAACAGTTGGGAGTTTAGAGACCGATTTTTAAAGAAGCAGAAACAGCAAAGAGGAGACCGTGTGGACGTGCCTCTTTCGGGGGTACTGGCCACCTCATCGTCCTCGTCATCGTCGTCATCCAGCCTCTCCAGGTAAGGAGCGGGAAACCAGGCCATTCGCTTGTCATCATTCTCCACCAGCCACCATCCTGAAACAGCACAACCAGCGTTACAATCCACCGTGCGTCCATGTCCAACCAGGAGACCCTGGCCGAAGCTCACCTGCTTTGTCTTTGATCAGAACGTCCAGTTTCTCGTCCATGGCCACTTTGAACGGTTTATTTTTGGTGTCTTTGACCTCATAAGGGGCCACGCATCTGTAGGTCTCCGTCACAAACGGCTGGGTCACATTGCCACCGCCACCATGGCCACTGTCCTTCCTGATTTCATCGTCTGGAGGCACGATGATGACGCTGAGGAGAGGACACGCCGATCAGTTTGGACGGACGACACCGATCTCAAACTCGAGAACCGACCACACTGGTTTAAACTGAGGATTCCTACTTGGAAAAGATTCATTGGTTTATCCAGTATTGGTTTTATTTCTCACCTGTTCTTGGAGAAGTCAGGCTTGAGGTCCTGGTCTTTGGGGCTGAAGAACTTGTTCAGCTCTGCAGAATGAGAGATCTGAGGGTCGCAGCTCAGGAGATCGTCACAGTAGGCCTGCAAAAACTTGATGTAGACCAGCGACTTCTTCGGGTCTTTCTTGGGGCTGCCCTGCTTCATGGTTTTGTCTGGGAACACACAAGGAACTATTTCAGTCCCAGTTCAGACTCGTACCTGTGATCCACACGACCTGCTTGTGACTGAGAGTGACACACCTTTAAATTTGGGAAGGATTCTGCCAGACTTCTTCAGTTTGTTTGCATTCGGGTATGCTTTCTTCAACTGTCTCTGCATTGGGGGGAAAGAGACACAAAGGTGTTAAAGTCAAAATGTCTTCTTGGACTTTTTAGGTCGAAAAAAGGTGCTGCGTTTGACACTTACGTGCATTTTCTTAAATTCACCAAAACTCCTGTAAACTATGATCTCATTCTGGTCCGACCAAAGCACAGATGTCATGAAGAGCTGAGGAAGCAGAGGCAGATTTTGAGCACAGATCCGACTTGTTTCTGCAAACCTCCTTGAAATCAGATGAGGACAGAAAGAGAGAACCTACTTTCTTTTTCTCCTTGATCATCACTCCTGTCAGACGGATGCTGAAGGGATACTGCCCGGACTCCATGATGAAGAAATAGGGGGGGAGAGACGCGTGAACGGTCCAGTTGTGAGCTGCGACCTCGGGCTGGGAGCTGTGCTCTGGTTTGGAACTGCAGCAGTGATGCTTTTATAGGTGAGTTCATGTTTCCTCCCCTGAAGGAGGAGCTGTGCTGGTTACTGAGACATGCCCAGGAAAAAAAAACCTACCAACAATCTGTCATTGTCTCCCTACAGGTAATTCCTGCATTGCCTCACAGACACACCTGTGTTTCGCAGACTCATCCAACGTGACACTATGCTTTCACAAATAGGCCAAATTCCCCTCGATTATTAGAGGCTATTTTCTAATTTAAATTTATCTTTTTAAAAACACAAGCTTTATCTTACTTTTCCAGCAAGGACAGTGAAATTATAACCTAAAAAATACCTACATTAATTCAGTTTTCGTGTTGTAGTCTCCTTTTATTGAAGCACATTCATACACTGCAATGTTAAGTTTATTGCAGATGAAAGGCAAATATTATAACCATGATTGAACATGATTACGATGATTATTTAATAGGAATTCCTCATATCAGTAGTCAGCTTCGTTCATTACTACATCACGTAAACTCCATTGTTGAAGCAACACGAGGAAACGGCTGCAGTGTGAAGCTTCATGCTTCCCATTATGGGTCACAGGCATCAACGCTTCCTGGTCTCCTCAGACAGGTATTTCAGTCAGGTACAGCACGTACACCCATAGCAGGTGTGCTGTTATAGACAAGTGTTTCAATTTTAATCTACAGCCATGAATTTTTTCCAGAAAAAATAGACTTGTTTTCCATCTTTCAGAAAAAAACACTCAGGAAAGCAAGAACACACAAAAACTCCCCTGATTAAACAATCTGTAGCTTACAACCTGTGTGTGTGTGATGCTATTTGGGCAGAAATGTTGTCATTTTGGATTTCTACCTCAAACTGAGTAAAAATTCACATGACAATTAGGAAATGTTTTGATTTACTTTTCAGTTTGTATTGGAAATCGATTGTACCATACTTCAGGTCAAATTCAAAAGGCGCGTTATTAAACTCTGGATTGACATGTTTGTTTAAAAGTCCAACACTGACCCCTGGTGGAGACTTCAGTGTTCCTAGTCTCTGATGTTTGTGCACAAGAGTCTCCAACAGAAATCAACAGAGCGCAGGTTTATACGAAATAGTCATCTTTATTTCTCCTCACACAACACGGCCATAGCAGAATTTATAACAATCTCTTCTTAGTATTCACTTTTCCTCAGTCCCCACTTTAAATGACTCTGTTAAATAAACATTTAGCTTTTTTTCAGATTGCACATTTCACTGTTTTCCATGACATGGCTGATAAAGGGAAAAAAAAGATGTTAGGATTGTAAATGCAGGGGTTAAAAGTATCGCCGTGCCCAAAATACGTCCATCGATTTCAGTTCCTGTGCTGCAGACGACGGAGAACGAGCACTTTCCAACGGAAACCACATTCAGGGAAACTTTCACCGAATTGTTCTTTTAACAAACTTTTGAACTCAAAAATAGACATTTTAAGGATTTGTACCCAAATAAAGCAGCACAACTCTAATTATGACTTAAAAAAACAACAAAAAAAAAGGTTTATATAAATGTAAAAATGTAAGGCAGCAGGTTTTTGCTTTAGCGTCAAAGTGGGCTCCTCCTTCGCCCACTCCTCGAGTTGTACATTGTTTTTTTTAACACGTAATATTCTCTCAAGTACAGGCAACACGCTGCTCGGAGCCGTGTTGAATTGCACGACGGTAAAATAACAAAGCGAGAAAAACTGAAAGTTTCTTCCGCCGACCGCACTCAGGCTCGCACATTCAGAACGCCGCATCGCGTCACTCACATCCCCACAAACTTCCCAACAGCAAACATTCGTGTTGTCCTCCGATCTGCCGAGACGGAAATCCGGTTAAAATTTGTTACAAAACTAGCTTCAGGATCCCTCATGTGCTTCAGCTACCGAGGTAGTCAAACGGGCTCTTCACTTTGTCTACTTTTTACTCTTAATTTTGATTAAACAGATTGTCAATAAACATGAGTTCAATGGAAGCTTTTTAGGGGATGTGAGACATTGTAATATTCGTTATATTGGCTTCTTGCCAGGACTCTTAATCTGTTCTACACCAGTCATCCTCACAAGTCAGGTTGTGATGATTTTACAATCTGACACACTTCCCCTGATCACCTGACCAAACACATTCATTCTCACTGATCTTGCATAAAACACGACACTCCTCGCCGTCCCTGCTCCTATTCGACCTTTTGGCAATTGACTCTCCATTAATGGGCATCAGATTAGGCATAAAAAAAAGACCTTGCATACAGTTTCTATGCGAGTGCACAGGAAAATCAGAAAACAATTACATAAAAACAGGCCAACGAAACAAATACGGACAAATAAAAATTGCAATCAAACGTAAGCTCTGCAGCAGCTGTGCGTCCGTCCGTGCCTCACAGATCTTTGTTTTCGTCTTCCCTCCTCGGTGCTCTCTGCGTTTCACTCCAGCGGCAGAGTGTCTGACCCTCTTTGCTGATTCTCCCCCAGAGAGGGGAGAAAAAAAACGGGTCACCTCCATTCTTGGCATTAAAAGGCTCCCTGACGCTCCAATCCCATTTAAGCAGAGGGCAGCGTGAACGGTCTCTCTCATCACTCGGTGTTCCCGTCTGCTTGTATGTCACCGAAACTCGTATATAGGCACGCTGCGTTCTCGAACATGGTTTAGGCTTAGGGACTGGTACCTGTGGAGACAAGTGAAAACACAGAATGTGAGAAAAAACACAAGCGCTGCCGCGAAGGTTTCTCTGTGAGACCAGGGTAAAGTCTGGGATTTACCACTCGGAGCTTCGATGGTAATAGTAGCCCTCGATGGTGGCTGTGGACTTCTGGAAACAGATGTAGTAGAAGCCCGCGAAGGAAGCGCCACTGATGTCTTTGATTGTGTGATCTGGAACTAGAAACTGCTCCTGAAGCAGCAGAGAGAGAGAGTTCAGGTCAGAGCTGGAGGCCTCCATGAGGACGGGGAAAGAGGAGCAATCAGTGTTTTGGGAGTGGACCAACCTTCCACCTCATAAATATATAATCACTGTCTTCCAGTGCTTTATAGTCGAAGTCATCAGAGTTGAAATTCTTGGCATATTTGTAAAAAGCCTGGAACTTGCCCTGTTAAAAGGAGCACAAACAAAATCAACATCTATGCAACATATCCATCACAGCATCACAGGGGGGCGGAGCCTGTTCCCATTCAATTATGTGCACCACAACCAATTGATTAAGGTGCTACTTACAGGTTGTAGTTTAATGGATTTCATTCCTTTCTAAAGCAAGACACAAATAACAACAAAATAAACTCGAGGGGGACATACCCAATGCTTTCTGTCCACATCTTCATCTGCGTCCCACTTCCTCGTTAAAAACGGCCGCTTTCGGCTAATAATTTCACCGGCAAAGAACGTTGTAAGAGTTGGATACTCCTGTTGATGCAGAGAAAGGAAAACATGAGGAGAGAGTGTCAGTGGTGACAAGCTACCAATGATGAAAATGTAATTTTAAAGTGAGAGTAAGAGTACAGTAATCCAGTAGTGTGGAGAGAGGATATAAATGCATGGATTTCAAGTGACTTCCCATTCGATCTCCAGGTCATGAACCGTCTACAGGTTGGGGAAAAGACTCACGTCTACTATCACGCAACTGATCTTGAAAGTCGACACAATATGCACACAACAAACTGATTCACCCGTATGCACACACAATATTCTCCTGCAATAAACTCAAATTTAAATGCTAAAAACAAACTTCTCCACCACTTTTTTGGCTGTCTGAACTATTCTGAAAATGCTATTTTTGTGAGTTTACATTATCTGTAATTTGCAAAATGCAGAGTTGCTCTCACAATGTCATTATACCAACATCCAGCATAAATAAAGCCTTCGGCTATGTAATTGCTGGAACTGTTTGCCGCCACTCAGACTGAAACTACTCATCTTTCACTCAGCTGTGCCTCAGCCAACCTGTACTCCAGGATTCTGCTGACCTTGCGCCTCCTCCGTGTTGCATAATGTAACGGGTATACAGTTGACACACTTACAGAAGCAATACCTCATGTTTGAGTTCCATCTAATCGGTAACTTGTCACAATTCAGCCAGCATAAATCACGTGGTAACCAGCTGGTGGTGGGTCTCCAATGGAATAAAGGTCACTCTCACCACATCTGACCTAGTTTTGGAGGCTTACCTCTGTCAGGCCCTTGATCTTCAGGTATCCACACAAATATGAGTCCTCTATGGTCACATGCTGTCAGGACAAACATAGTAAGGGGGACACTCGTTTACTATTGAATTATTTATGCAGAGGACGTCCCAATTTTGCATTTTGAATGAGAAACCTGCCAATACAGTGCAAGGCTTATCTTTGTGTGCAAGAATAAAACTCACTATATTCATTGTATGTTTTGCATGAACAAGACCGGCTGCACAGTTATCAAATAAAGTCTTGTGACACTTTTGAATCACTTGGAATAGCTTGTTACTCAACATGCTAACGAAGATCATACATGAGCTGCATACTTGAAGTAGTAAAAAAGTAAGATTACTGGCATTTGGACACGTTTAAAACTGCAAGACTGAAAACTTGTGGAAAATTCATAACTAGGTCAGTGCGTTGGTTTTGTTGACAAGCTATAAAGAGTAAGTGACGTCCGTCAGTTAGCAACTGCGGCTAAATAAACGCTGACTATGCATTTATTATGAAATAAACTAATATCGGGGGCAATGTCGTTGAAATAAGGCTTACCTGCAAAACCACCTCGACGTCGTAGGAGTTCCCTTTGCTCTTCTGGTAGCCCCGAAACTGCGCGCCACTGTAGAGCAGCGACGTGGCCACCCCCGGCTGGAAGGTGTTGATCGGGGCAGGGGGAACAAGAGAGGCCGAGGATAGGCAGGCCGCCGGTTCGGGTGTAGCGCAGCACTCCGCTCGGACAGGCATGATGAGCGCCAAGCCGTCGGCGTCAGCAACCGTCATGAATTTAGCGGCTGAGGGCACCACGGCCGGGGAGAGAAGGGGGACTGTCACCAGGAGGTCTGCCAGCTTCACGGCGTCCAGAAACTTTGCTCAAATTTGCGAGCTGTCCATGACAAACTACAGGAGACTGACACGGCGACGTCGCTTTTGAGACTCCAGCTTGCCTGAATCTCATTGGCCGAAATCCGGTGCGCGGCTAGAGCGGGGATTTTATTGGACAGTGTGCCGAAAGGCATTCTGGGACTCGTAGTCTCTAATCGTTGCATAATTGGAGAGCAGCGTAAACAAACGTGGAACGCGTCTTTACCAAAACGCATCAAACATAGAATAAGCAAAATCCCAAATTTTAAAATCAAAATCAACCTATCTAAGATTTTTTAGCTTAAAAAAAACTTCCTTCCTTCTATAATTTCTAATATATTTTAACTTGTTTGACAATGAGGACATGAAACAATGTAGTGATTTTGAAGACTCATTTATGCTGGCTGCAAGAAGTAGACACACGGCTGTACTTACATACTTTTTTTTATACATTGCTGAAGACACAAATGGAAATTTGTTTACATTACAATTATATTTGCTGCGTTTTCTTTGTGCTATTGGAATTCCTCCAGCTGTCCCCTCAGATGGTCCATATATTTGTGGATGTCTGAGAGCTGCATGCGGTTCAGATGCAGTTCTTTGTCTTGAATCTGTACAGAATCCATGAAGGGAAACAGTGAGAAGTTTTAGGTCATTCTTCTGATGTAAAAGTCTGCGTGTGCTGTTGTTTTTGCAGGTTACCTCTTTAATCAGTGTCGCTCTCCAGGCGCTAGCACATGTAACCAGCTGAGTCTCTCGGTCGTTGATTCTGAGTAGGTGCTTATCATGGCCTGTGGTCAGTGCATCCAACACTGTGTCTTTATCTGTAAACAGCTACTCATAAAGAACACAGAAGTGAAAAAGGAGCCTGTAAGTAAAACCGTATTTATTTGACTCATTCCGATTCTTTATCAGAGGTCACTGATCTGTGTAGCTGGTGATTGAGGGATAACACTGACCGTCAGGACATCATCTGGCAGCTCCTCATCCAGGGTCTCTGAGGCCACTTTTGCCAGAGTTGCAAGAACTGCTTCTCGCACCTTCTGATAATAGTTGTCTTCCAGCTCTCGACACTGAACAAATGTATGACCGTGTCAAAGAACTCAATGATGGCTGATGAGAGGAACACAAGCAAGCAGCTGCTGTGGGAGTTCCAATTCAATCTCATTCAGAACAGACTACTGGAAAAGGAGATAGGGGTCTGCATGACACTATATAAAAACTTTTGTGGCTCTAGGCAACCAGTTCATTTAGGACATCAATGTACTGGGGATAATCAATGTGATTAGAAGTGGCTCAAGGCTGTTATGTCAAAGAAGAGGATATATTCCTTGTGCTGTTTCAATGAAGTTGGTCACCATTTCTGAGATGCTGCTATCAAACGTCTTGATATTTTCCTGGAACAAATAAACAGCAACAGGAAGTTAAATGCAAAGCAAAGAATAGTTGATGTTCAGCAGTGAAACAGCAAATACTCTACATTCATGTAACTTAGAGAAGTGCTTTCAAACCAAGTCAAAGTCAGTCTCACATCCTGGAGCAAACCTGGGAGACATATTTGGCTCTTTCTTTAACTTTGAGGACTCCTGGTTTTGTATGTAGGTGAAAATGGGAGAATCCACCATTGTTTAGCTTTACTGCAATTTATTTTTTAAATCAGGGATCAGAGAGGGTCAAAGTCTTGCATTCATTCAGAGCAAGTGGCTGAAATTAGAGAGTGGATGTCCCTCTCAGCACAAAAGCTCCATACAGACAGGCACAAATGCAAACAGCCACCTTACCTCCACCTGGTGGACCAGCTGAAACTCCAGGGTCATGAGGCCTTTACAAAGCTGGTTAATTTCATCGGAGCCGTGTTCAATTTTGACCGCGATGACATCTGGGTCCGATAAATGCTGCAACTCTGAAATTCTCTGTAAAGGTGGAAAACACAAGAGATAATCTGAAAGTGATTATTGATTTGCTTTTACTGTTTTGGACAACTGAGAACCTGGATGGCCAAGCGGGCTGACCTTTCTGTGCTCCTTTTCAAACTTTTCTAGCATCTGTGACTGTTTCTGTCGGTGGTATTTCAAAGCCTCATCCTGGCCACTGTGAAAACAGTTCATCTCAGCCACCCTCCGCTCATGCTCAGCCAGGCCTGCTTCAAATAACTGCGCACACAGCTCCACCATTTGGTTCTCAAATGTAATTGCAGAGTGAAGAAACACAAGGAACGGTTTGCACATATTGTAATCTGCCAGTAATGGAAAAACAAAGGATATGTTTGAATCAGAAAAGCCACTTCTGGAGCATGGTGTAGTGTCTCTGCCTCTGGATCGCCTTCAAACATGCTTTTAAACAGACATGAGCCATTCAGGTTTTCCACAAAGGCGTCCTGAAAGAGAGGCCAATACTTTAGCGAGACAATAATAAACTTCAATTATATTATCGAGCAAAACCACAACATTACTTTGTGCAACTTGAGCTCAACTTCCTGCTGTCGCTTCGCCTCCTCGGCTGTCTGTTTCTCCAGCTCTTCTTGTTTAATTTTCTCAAGAACATAAGCGTATGCTTCAGATGCTTTGTTTCTCTGCAAATACAGACACACACCTCAGTTCTACAGTTGTCTACCACACTAAAATATCTTTGGGATTTGAAGGAAAACACTGGAAGAAAAGGACTTTTGTTCTCATGCTGAGGATCAATCCGTTGGCTGATATAGGAACACATTACTGGTTGAACCTACTGTTTCCTGGTCGAGTAAACAGCAATCCAAGGACTTCAAGTTTGGAAAGTAAGCAGCGATATAAAGCTTATAGTTGTCTTCGGCAGAGATGGGATTTCCCAAAAGGTTGATTGCAAACAGTTTCTTGAACTTTTGGAGACAGAGGACCTTTAAAATACAGATGATACGCCATGAATGAAACAAACACTGTGATAATAAATGACATTGGCATGTAAATAGGAACATGCTATTCAACAATCAAATATATTGTATGTTGAAAAGGCCTTACATTGTCCAACTGGTTGACAAGATTGTTTGCGAAGCCGAAATGAGTGAGATTTTCAAGTGTATCCAGGTTTTCAATGACCGAGATTTTGTTGTCGGCCAGATTGAGCATCTCAAGCTTCTGCAGTGACTGCAAACCCTCGATTTTCTTGATACGATTGAAAGACAGATCTAAAAGACACATTAGGGAGACCTTCAGTCTTACTCTTAGAGCATTTCCCTCCCAAAAAATTTTGATCATGCAGTAGTGTAGCAAGAAGATAGAAGAAAAGGTGTGTCTTACTGAGCCATGTCAGATTAACCAGAAAGTCCAGACCCTGAATCTTCTCAATGATGTTGCCATTTAGGTCAAGCCTGGTCAAAGATGTGAAATCCCACAAATGTTCAATGTGCAGAATGTCTATAAAGGGGTCAGGAAAAGAAAAAAGCAAGACACATAGGTTATAGTGTCATTGTCAACACACATGCATTCACTGGTTTAAGTTAATATTTGGTTTCGTATTCTGACCTTTGAAATCCGAACGTAAGATATGAACTTCATTGAATTCGGCAGGTGGTTCTTCACTCAGACTAAACTGCTCATCAATAACCTTTTGCAGAAACGATTTACTCATCACAGTTATTTCATTTCTTTGGAGAACGTCGCCTTCAGTTTGTTTAGCATCCATTATAACTGCAATTAAAAAAGAAAGAAATAACAAATTTAACTTTAAGCCTTATTCGTTGAATCAAAGATTCCGAAGATGCCGATGTGTGACTGCGGCATAACACGAAAAATAATTTCACGCTAATTACATAATAGTAATAAATAGACCACCTTCTAAAGCAATGCATTTTTGTTGATAACTGAGATGGCTATATTAACATATCAAAAAGTTTTCAAGATAAAACCAAAGTGTGTTTCTTACCTTCGTTGTTTTACTTTGTTGCCTAGCAACGGGACTTTCTGCGCTGCATTCAAGTGCGAAACAGCTCTTCTGCTGTTTTATCTTCCGTCAGCAAAAATTCAACTAGTTATTCTTTTAAATTGAAACAAAAGAAACATTATTGTTATTTATGATCAGGTCACGAATAAAGTAAGAATTAATTCACACTTCCCTTGATAAAACACCCTTGAATGTATAGCCTGAACTACCACACTACGGATTTCTCTATTGGGGTAGTTCAAAAAGAAGTGGCTGACTTCAAAAATATACTCTAACAGTGAATTTATTTGTGGTTTGAGTGATTTACTGTGAGATATCTGTTTAAAAAACGCTTTATTGGTGTCGAAAATGTGGTTGAACGGAGCTTAAGTTGTGAATTTGACTGACTGTTCTCACAGCCATGCGCATCCGCCACTGTGTTATTTTCTGACCAATAGAATCCATTGGTGGGCGGGACCTTAGAGTACCGCCTCTGGGCCCCAGCCTCTGTCATTCCCGAGAGGATTGTTTGTTGTCAAAATGGAGTTCTTACTTGGAAATCCGTACAGCACTCCCGTGGGCCAGTGTATAGGTACGTTAACTTTGAATTTAGTCCTCAGCGGGAATTCTTACGGAGTCGTAAAATGGACATACGTTTGGTGTTTACCAAACGAAGAGTGGAGGTAGCGAGCTAGCAGGCATCGTAGTAGCAAACGTCATCCACTTGGAATGATCTCTTAGCTAATGTTTGTAGTCAGCTAACCTCCACAATTTAGTCTATACTTTCAGAAAATTATACTGCATTTGCAGAGGTACTGCAGCGCAGGTGTCTTGGGAATATTCCGCCCTGTTAATGATATTATCGCAGTGGTGTGGCTCAAAGTCTCTCGCATAGCCCAAGCTAAGTTTTGTATTAGTTTCTGGACGATGCTCATCATATACAACCAAATATAACTTTGAGGCTCATTGGCTGTCTTGTTGTGGCAACATCCTGTTTTTAGTGATTTTTGTTCAGAAGTGATAAAGACAACTTTAGATTTGAAAGGGTACTTAGTTTACAGTTGAGTTCTTTTCATAGTGTTATATTTTACTTTAGTTTTCACCGATGTGTTGTAATTTAATTATTATTGAGGCTACCACAGAGTTTAACACGATATTCGCTGTTCTGTTCTTGTTTATATCTAGATCAACATATTTTTTCCTGGACTTCCTCTTAACTTTCTCTCTCTCTGGTACAAGTAACGGTTTATGAATCCATAACAAATGTATGCAGAACTTCCTGTTTACCAGTGTTTAGTGAAGAGCCCGTGAAACAAATGTGGAGTTTACGTTCACTGAGAGCAACACCTGCCGGAAGCAGTTGTTGATTACAGTTTATTCAGCAACATGCTCTTTGCAGTTTTGTGTCATTCTCACTTAAATATTCCCTCAACAGCTGATTATTCAGTTTCTTGTAAACTACTTTGATGCTCATTGATGTAATTGGATTTAAACCATATGCAGAACTATCAAGAGCATTGTCATTTTCATTTTTTCTGCAGATATTATATTACATTTTGGAGTCTGCTCAAATCCAAGCGGTGCATCTCGGGTTTCTTTACGGGTTGTTTTTAAAGCTATTTCAAGCCAGATCTCTTCTATTGAGTTGCTGCCCTGTGAGGAGCAGTGCAGCCAGCTGTTTGTTGCAGTGTTCATGGGGTGTGAGTGTCAGCGGAAGGGCAAAGGATCAGCTTACCTGACACAAGGAAACAAGGAGAAGGAGAGAAACTGACAGAGGACATGTTTGTCAGCCCGATGTGGAAAAACAACAAACACCTTGCACGAAAGTAAAGTTTGCTGTTATAATACATAACAAACTAAAACAGCTATTTGCTCGCTGTTTAGCTCATTGAGGAGTATTTGAGTAGAAACATTAAAGAGGAAAAAATAGACGGCCGAGTTTAAATACAGTATTTGGTGGTTAAAAGGGGGAGGGAGTCATTTAAGTCCATGTAGTTGAGTGATTGGCCAGGGAGAGACTTTGTGGCTTTGTTGGCAAGTGCATGGCACAGCTTGCCACTGTTAAAGCCATGTGATCAACTGGCTTCACTGGTCTGGTGTAGATTCCCAAGACTAGTGAATAGAGAGAGGAAGAGGTGATGCATCCTTGTGAATTAATGCACACGTAGTTGTAACGGCAAAGCCGAGGCTCCTCGTTTTTGCTGCTGCGTCCTTCACATGGAGATTTTAGAATTATTCGCCCTGTATTTTGGCCTCGTCTGACACACGCGCTGTGCCCTACCTTGACTCGCCAATCCACTTGAGGAGATTACACGGGATATCCAAGAGAAAGTACCTAGTTAATGCTCCCAAACTCATGTTGTGCACGCTGCGCTGTCTAATACCCAGAAGCAAGACGCAGCAGTGTTTTTTTTAATGTCAGACTCTGCGTTGTGCCCCCTTATTTCTGTGGAGTTTGCCACAAAACAAAGTCTACCTCTTGGCGGATGCCTCGTCTGTGACAAGTTGATTAGAGAGAGTAGTTCGAGCATGAATAAGTCATGGCTGTCAGGCTTATCCAGTGGTGAGCCTCCCAAAAGGTAGATGCTGCAGCCCAGTGAGAGGCGCTTGGCCTGGGCATGACAGCCTGTTCAGGGCCTCTGAGCTGCAGGGAGAGAAGTTCCTCCTGTCCAAGTTCAAGAATCGTCTAATGAGAATCTATTGAGTGTCAGTCACAGGAACTCGATGGTAGCTTGCTTCAGTGGGAAACCTCTTTTTTTTTTTTTGGAAACTCCTTTTCATGGCGAGTCTCGCCCAAATGACTGCGATATCTAAAAGACAGCGGCATCCACGGGCATGATGGATGGATCTGGGGAACAGGAGAGGAAGAAGGAAGCAGAGCGAGGAACAGTGACGACGACAGTGCCACTTCATCACTGTAGCCCCTCACAGCCTGGATCACGTTATTTCCTGCCTGTAGCCAAAATGCTATTAAATGGTAGGGTGGAGTGTGAAGGGGACAGCAGGTCACTGTAGCTTCTGCCCCCCCCCCCCATCTTTGGCTGTGATAGCATTAATGGCCAAGTACACAGCTGCATCACACTAACAGTCTGCGTCTCACTTTTCCCCGAGACGTCGGCTTCCCACTTTCCAGCTGACTGCTTGGTTCTTTCAGTTAATTTACTGGAGTTGGAGGCATCGCAGGAACAGGTGGTGAGCGATAGTTTATGGCTCAGGAGGGTCTCCTGCCAGACCTGGCGATAGCACTGTTATGACAGTGAAATGGGATGAGGAATTGTACCAGTCTCACCTGTCTAGCGATCCAAGACCCAAGTCTTCATTTCAGCCCATATGACAGACATTTGTTCACAGTTAGGCAAATAACATCGAGTTTGAGCTGTTTACACTCAATAGAGGGACTCTGGTGCAACATCAAACATGCTCACTGATTTGAAATCTGCAATAACTATCAGCCTGAGTATGTTTTTGAGAAAGTGTCATCATATTTTATTATTTTATCACATAAATAAACGACTGTACATTTGAGTTATGAAGAGTTTTATTTATTCATTTTTACCAAGATTTTGTTCATTTCTTGATGTTCCTTGCTTCAAGTGTGAGTGTTTTGCTCTGTGCTTGAAAAAGACTTGAGAGTTTTTCAACAAATATGATGAAAATTTGTGTTTTACTTACTTTGAGTGGAATATGCTCTCCCATTGACAGTTTTGAGTGTCCAAAAAAGCTCCACTTTACTGTTTTTCGATCTTTGAAACTGGATATCCAAGATCAAATTTTACCTTTCCCCCCATTTAAACTTATGTTCATGTTGATTCGGTGATGTGCTGCATTAAAATGTGTCTTTTCTGTCCCCTCGTTTTATGGTTTGTAGTTTTGGACAGACATGTTTTCGGTAATGGAACCTAAAGGAGTCTGGTTTCTAACCTAATGTTTATGATTTGTGCTCATTTAGACGTTTAAAAGGGGCGTGTTGTTGAGGCCCTGAAGTCTGTTATCACATGCTGACTTGCTTACACAACAGTTGTGCCCATGCTATTATGTAAACCATGGTGTACTTAAATGAGTGTGTATTGACTTAAGTGCAGGCGCCAACTGAGCAAAGCCAAGACGGAGCATCGTGCCCGTTCAGACAGCTGGCCGACTGCAAACAGCGCATCAGACTCACTTCAGAGCCATTTCTCCTCGCCAAGTCATCAAGGCTTTCTAGTCATAAACACTGAGATCTGCTGTGTTTATTCAAAGCTAATCTTGAACTGGCATTAAAGTGTTTTGCTTTAGAAGTCACGTTAGCGATATTTAGCTCGCAGTTTGCTGAGCGGTGAACACATTGGATGTGTGGGGAAAGCGAACAGCTTCCTGCGTCACATGGCGGGTATTTAGAGCCAGAACAAAACAGATGTTAAACAAAGCTGTGCCTTTCCCAGCTTACTTGTGTTTAGAAAACACTTGAGTGGAGCTTACAGTGTGATTAAAAATTCATTTGAACTCTTGTGTTTCCCTCCAGAGAGAGCCACTGATGGGGGCCTGCAGAATGAGGACTGGACCCTCAACATGGAGATCTGTGATATCATTAATGAAACGGACGAGGGGTGAGCTGCTGCACGTTTGGGATATGAATCCTAATTAGGGTTATGATTTGCACTATCAGCACTCTTACCCATAATTAGCGGAGGCTTTTTGGCCCCCCCGGGCAACCGCTGACCCCGCAGCGGTTCCTAATGAAACTTTCGATGGTTTATCTCCGATTGGCTGGCAACGCGTCTCAAGCTGATGCATTGACGGCTGCTGTTCGCCAACAGACACCACACGACACAAAGCCTTTTGTTTGCCCGAGGTGTCGCTGACTGACTAACTGAATGAATGAATGAATGACCATCTTACATGAGCGTCCTACGTTGCACAAATGCCCAACCCACACTCGTGTGGAAGACTGGAAGCTGACCATTTTGTCAGCAAAAAGCTCATTCTGAACTGGATTTGAATTGAAAAAAACACTAAACTTAATGCACAAAATTGTTTCATAACAAGTGTACCTAATAAAGTGAATGTAGAGCGTATAAGAGTGAAATCGACAGACATTTTTGCAATAGTTTGGGAGCACTTTCACTCTATTCTATTGTCTGTGACTCACTTGTGGTGTTTGTGTCTCTGGGTAAAACGTCTCGAGCGAGGACACACTGAGGATTATTCATCACCCAGAGTCTGGTTGCGTGTTGTTGTCAGGCAGCCCAGCAGATATTCCCCGTATAGATAAAGAGTATCCTTTTTTTTTCAGAGGAATATTCAAAACGTGTTTTGTTTTTTTTTGCTGGAATCTGTCTCTGTTTTCAGCATTCTTCATGCCCACACACACACACACACACACACACACACACACACACACACACACACACACACACACACACACACAAACACACACACACACACTCTCTCATTGTTTCAGCAATGTGATGCTGCGCTCTCTCTGTCACCTCAAACACACTCGCACAGAGCGGCGCAGGCGGAGAAAGAGAGAGAGAGAGAGATGGAGGGAGTTCAGCTTCACAGAGCACAGAACTTCTCGTCTCCAAGATGTTCAGCGAATCGACGATGTCTAGTTTACTCCGGAGTTTGAGATCCGTTAGTTTTTGCAGCTGCAAACGACGTCGTCTTGGCACGTGGCGCATTGTGCTTTCAAATGATCGTCTGTCTCGTCTTTCAAATGTCACAACAGATGGTAGACGCCGGAAGAAGAAATGATAAAACGCGCTCTACATCTGATCAGAAACTGGAAGCATGCGGCCGACGTTATATCCACTAAATTTGCTCACGTACAGAGTTCTGTCCTGGGACACTATATATCAGTCTTTATGCTCCGTCTCCGCCCATTCCTATCTGTTTCAGCTCCTTGCTCGGTAAATGTTCCGTAGCTCGTGAAAGAGTTCATAAAAGCTTATTACGTCTCATCCTGGGCGAGGAGATGGGGAGTTTCAGGCACGAACGCTGCCTGAACCCCTCATGCGTGGACAGCTCTGATCTTGCCTTGGGAGAGACGTGCAGTCATGCAGAAAGAAAAGAGAGAGACAGATGGTGTGACGGCGCTTCTCTGTCTTAGTCAAACAGTTACTCTGACTGACTGACTCGCATCTGTTAGCGTGGCACAGAAAAGAGTTTATTCCAACAAAGTCCTTTGTATTACGCTCACTCTTAGCAGGGTGTGGTGGTGAGGTCGGGTGTTGGGGTCGAGTGTGTGTGTCTGGGGGGGGGGGGGGGGGCTTCATGCATCTGTAACTTTTTCTGCTGTTTTTCTTTAGGCCAAAAGATGCGATGCGGGCTCTGAAAAAGAGACTGAGCGGCAATAAGAACTTCAGAGAAGTGATGCTGGCGCTCACAGTAAGAAGCTCATCCTTTTCTTTTCAGTGCATAAAAATGTCAATGAAACTATCACATGTTGTTACAAAGCTTTTGATATTGCACATTAAAACAAAACAACATAATTTGGCACTTCTGAGAAACCAAAGCAGACTCGTGGCAACAGTGGTCTTAGCTTCTATTTTGAAGGCTCCTGTCGAGTCAGAGCTAAACCTCTAAGGCTTGGCATCAAACAATGGATCACTGGTGTGTAACACCGTAAAAGCAAAGCAACCCCAACAAGCATCTTTTTTCCAAATCACAGGTCAACAAGTTCATAACAGAAGACGCTATAAAACAAACAAAAGTGCTCCATGTGAATCCTTAAGCAGCAGAGTCAACTGACATTCTTGTGGCCATAAAACTCTCGGGCAGGAAGAGAAGCTGTTCGCCGACTGCCTGATGGGTGCAGATGTGAGGGTGACCTGAGAGGGCGTGATTAGATGGTGCTATTCCGGTGGCCCGCCGTCAGACGTCACACACGCCATGAGGCACCGTGTGATGTATATGTATTCCCGCCTAATGTGGTGTTTTTCTTAGCAGGCTGCGTCCCTGCTGTTGTTTCCTCTCTGTGTTCAGACCTCATTAAAAGGATGCGCCCTGCACCAGGCTTGACCTGTCCCGATCCCGTGTTCGTGGTCATTAAATTCTGCTGTGTCACTCCTACCAGCCTCCGTCATAGTTATTTTTATTGGCCTGATCTTGCTCTTCTTTCATGTTGTTTACAGCGACCATGCCTTTGGAGCTGCGTTCACATTCGCCCACATCTTTGATTTATCAGCTAGTTAAAATCTTCCTCGGTGTGAAAAAAAGGCAACTCCTGCAGCGAGTCTTCATTTTTCTGTCCGTCCTTTCTCACAGAAAAGCTCTTTTTCTACTCCGGCTTTTATTTGTTTTTAATCTTCCTTTCATTGTACAGGTTCTGGAGACGTGTGTTAAGAACTGTGGTCACAGGTTTCACGTCCAGGTGGCCAACAGAGATTTCATCGACGGCGTTATGGTCAAAATCATCTCCCCCAAAAGCAACCCCCCCACGATTGTGCAGGACAAAGTGCTGTCACTCATACAGGTATTGCAGCTTGTTCAGTTCTTCCTCCTTTCAGGCACAACATGTTGTAGTTCAGTGCTGACCGACACTTAGAATGCAGCAGTGAGTTGCAGTCATTGATGTAAAGTACGGGACTTTATGCTCCACGTTTGGGGTGTTGCGCTGCAGTTTACGGTGTTGTGCTGGCGATGCAGTTATCTAAGGTCACCTCGTCCAACAGATGGTGTCCTCCATGACTCTTTTCTTTTCAAATATTTATAGCAAATTTGTTGAAAGTGGTTCTTGGGGAGGTTCCTCCTTATCAAATTACAGAGTGTGTATCAGGATACAAGAGGTCACTTTTGATTATTATAGCTTTAAAGTTGAGATGTTTTACGCAAGGGCTAGATTTCACATTTCTTAATCAATAGTTTTAACTGTAATTATATGAATGGCAGCTTGACTCTTTTGAAGTTTTAATTGTTGAGGGTTTAATCAAGTCCTTTTTGTGTGTGCTGGGACAGGCTTGGGCGGACGCCTTCAGAAGTAGCCCCGATCTCACTGGAGTGGTCCACATTTATGAAGAAATGAAGAGAAAAGGCATCGAGTTCCCAATGGCGGACTTGGATGCATTATCGCCCATTCACACACCACAGAGAGTAAGAAAAAACCTCCACAATCGTGTGTTTATTTTGGCACACAAGCAACACCGTCCTATAGACCTTTTCTGTCCTCGAAGGGCACACCGGAGGTGGATCCAGCTATGATCAAGTACTTGGCTCCCACCTCTCCTGCTGTCAGGACCCCTCAGCCAGATTCACCCACTCCGGTTGTCACTCAGGAGCCGACCGTGCCCAGCCCCATCACAGCGACGCCCGACCAGGTGAGAAGCTGACCGGCAAACTTTGACTAATGATGCTGTGCTGGTCTCGGCCTCATTGTCTCAGTAGGATAAACTCTCCATCCAAAGTTTTAACAGAATCAAAACTGATTCCTTCTTGTTTGTTTCTCTGCTGTTTATACACAACATACTGTCATATGTTGAGTGTGAATGCTCCCAGCGACATTCGACCTTGTGTGTTCTCAGATTGCACGGCTGCGTAGTGAGCTGGACGTTGTGAGGGGAAACATTAAAGTCATGTCGGAGATGCTGACCGAGATGGTTCCTGGCCAGGAAGATGCCTCTGACTTAGAGCTGCTACAGGTAAGATCAATATTTACCATTTTGACATAATCACAAATGAAACTTTCATAACTGAATTCACTGGTTCCATGAAGAAAAAAAGCTCAAAAACTTCTCTGTAGTCAGTCGTAAGATGTTGTAGCTCGGCGCGGCCAGCAGGGGGAGTCTTGTATTAACTTTCGAGCTCATCGTTTCGTAAACCGCCTCATCAAACATGAGCGAATATCCTATTTTGTGGCCTGCGAGCCAATTTCCAACTAATCAATCAATTATCGATAGAAAGAAGGTCATTTCAATTGTATTCGTCTGCAATTGACTAAGTTACTAAATACCTTTCAAGGTGAAAAATAACTTATGCGTGTATATTGATTTACTAAACATAATTTATGGCGATCCATTCAGTCAGGATTCCCAAATATCTTTGTGGTTTGAGCGCTCAGTCAGAGTTTGGCTCACTGGGAACGAGGCAGAATTTTTTCGAGGCTGCTCGCGATGATCAAAGTTACCCGTCCCTGCACTTGACTGCGGGGAAATTTCTTGGTATTAGCGAGGAACCAGTGTTATCGAAACTCACGCAGAGTTTAATCTCCTCAGGCCAAATCCACTCAGGTATTTGTGTCAGCTCCCAGGATCTGGCCCTGCGCTACAGAGCCGGTGCCAGCGGTAGTGGTTCTTTGATGCTTCTCCCGACTTTTTGCTCGCAAAAAAAAAGAATTTTAGCTGAGAAAAAAAAACCTGTCATTACTCTGTGTGCGTCTGACAAAGCGATAAGATTATCGAAGACTGATGTGTAATTAGTGGACAGATGTTTTGTCGTGGTTGTTGTGGCTGCTTGCTCATATCCCTGAAGTTGTCTCTCCCTCCATCTGTACGTCTATATGCTGATTTATCACTTAATGATCAATCTACTGATGTGCCAGGAGCTGAACAGAACATGCCGAGCGATGCAGCAGAGAGTCGTCGAGCTGATTTCACGCGTCTCGAATGAAGAAGTGACCGAAGAGCTTCTACACGTCAACGATGATTTGAACAACATCTTCCTTCGATATGAGCGGTACGGCCTACAAAAAAAGAGTGTCGTGAGTTTTCTTCCCACTGAATTTGCCCTCTCTTAAAGTATCTCATCAAATGTTTTGATGTGTCTCACAGATACGAGAGATACAGGTCAGGAAGAGCTGCACAGAACAACGGGGTGAGTCCAGAAACAGAGACTCTGCATGCGGTAATTCGGGCTCCAACCGTCCGTGATATTTTCAGCGTTTAGCTTCTTGTTTCTTTTTCTCTTTTCAAAAACATTTATTGCATCTTCCTCTGCGGCATTTCCGATGCTATGAGAGATGTTTCAGCCATAAATCACTCCTTTTCACTCCCTGAATTAATAATGACGAAGTTACTGTCTTTTTGTAGCACCCACAGCTCACCACTGCATTAATATGTAATGCAAGCGGAGTGCGTGCTGAGCTTTTTGTCAGGCTGGTAGCGCTCATCTTTCCCAATCTGCTATTTAAAGTGTGCGTTTGCCGGCATCAGCCGGAGGACTGGGGCATCTCTCACTACACCCACATAGCTGTTTGTGTTTGCGTTCGGTTGATCTTTTGTGTGCTCTGTCTGTTTGTGTTGTGGCTAGCTGATGGAGGCAAGTATGACACTGCTACCACGTTCTATTCCGGCCAGTGTGCCGGGATGAATAGGGCGATGAATGTTAACGCGTCTGCGATGTGGAGCTTTTGGCCCATGTGACATGTCAACATCCGTATCGCCGTCTGTCGTCCGTCCTTTTCTGCCCCTTCTTGCTCTCCCACAAGTTTGTGCAGCTGTTCGTCACATCCCAGTGTTGTGCTTCCCTGTAGCTTTCGCTGCACAACGACTGACCCACAATGTTGTCCCCATTTCCGTTGTTAATCCTTCAGATATTCTTTTGTTTTTTCCTGTATTGAAAAGATAAACACTGTTTTCCCTTGCTGTTTCCTCCGCTGGCTAAACTCTGTAACGTTCCTGTAATGTAGTGAAATCTCAAACACATTATCCGTTCGCACGCCTTTTTGTTCTCCCATGATGGCCATCTCTTTTTTTTCCCTCGTACAACCTTTCTTTTCTTTTTTTTTCCAGACGTTGGCTGAGGCGACGGAGGACAACCTTATAGATCTGGGTCCAGGCTCCCCCGCTGTGGTCACACCCAGGATCTTATCAAGCCCTCCGCCCGGCTCTCCCGCTGGCGCCACAGCTTCCCCAGCCCGGAACGCAGCTGTGGCCTCGCTATCCTCTGCGATCGCGAGTCTTGGTAAGAAGACACTTCATTGCGATATTTCTTTCGTGTTTTTTTTCCTTACTCTTAAGAATGTGTTATTCAGAACTGGCCATCTTTCATCTGGCTTCTCTCCATCCACACCCCCCCCCCTCCCCTTCTTCCAGATGTTGGCGCAGACAGCGTGAGCGGCACCCTGACGTCTCTATCGGGCCGCAACCAGGACGACTTTGACATGTTTGCCCAGACCAGGAGCAGCTCTCTGGCTGAGCAACGTAAAAAGTAGGTCTCGATTTCAATTGGCTGCAGAGTTAACCCAGATCCTTTGCTGTTATCAACCGGGGTGTAATTCATTTTAATTAAATAGCTATTCATAACCACCTTTAATATTTAAACCAAAATCCACCCATGGGCACTTTTAGCCCAGTTAGTCTACGCCGTTCACTCCGTGAGAGGGTTTTTAGTGGTAATAGTTTTGTAGCTCACCTTGCAGTGCATCCACTGTCCTTAAGCCTGGACTGTCTGTGTCCACTGAAATCTGTCTTCTTTCTCTGTCGGGACTTCCAGAGTCTGAATGTCTGGCTTTTTTTTGCTGTATTTCTGTGTAAGACTGCCTTAAGGTGGAGAGAATAAACACCTAAATTAGGAGCAACTGGGGCAAGAGTTAAGGTTTAAAAAAACGTTGAGTCAGCTTTTTTGTCTCCCATTTAGCCTTTTTTTCTTGAAATATTGGCAATTTCTCTCTTTTTTTCCCTTGCAGCATCAGTTTATATATTTCTATTTCTGTTTACAGGTCCAAAGAAGCAGGAACAGTTTAACAATGTTTTGTGACTGTGATTTTTTTTTCTGCCTGCAGCGTAAAATATGAAGACCCCCAGGCTCTTGGTGGTCTGGCCTCGGCTCTGGATGTTAGACAACAGAATGCAGGAGGGGTGAGTGCTCTGAAGCATGTCGTGTACAACAGCGTTTGCTTGCATTGCTGGCAAGCGTTTTTTTTTGCCAGTGTGTTCTCAGGCCCTGGTCACTCCCTGCATGTGGCGGTCCTGAGTGACCGTTGGCTCTTCGGTGACACTTGTCCGGTGCGCAGTGACCTTTGACCTCTGAACAAAGAGAGAAATGTAACTTGGAATCTTTTTTATGATCTGATTCAAAACAAGAATGAGCTGGTAGTTTTCTCCCAACACAAGAAGAAAGCATGGGATTCAGTTCAGAGTAGCCACTTAATTTATGTACAAAATGCCAAACTTGTAACGTGTTTGAAGACTTCTGGCTCGGCTGCTCTTTCCAACCAAAAATTTTGCCCATTTTCGAATTAGTTTTAATCTGTTTTCAGGAAATCTCGGCAAGAGGTTCTGACGAACTGAAACCCGAAAGTCACGGGAGGTTAGGCTCAAAATGTGTCGTCATTATCTCTAAGTAAACATTGCGATATATTTGCGTAGTTATCTTTAGGTACACAGATAAATCTCAAATTTGAACCCTCCAAAGCTGTTAGAGCACAGGACATTTCAGGTTCCCTGGAGTGACTTTTGTCAGGTCGTTAAACTTGACTCAAATTGCCGTCTCCTCTTTTTTTCCTCCTCTTGTTTTTTTCCCCACATTTTCATCTTTATGGAATGATCCTTTGCCATTTTCTCACCTTCTTTTTTTTATATGTATTTTTATTTTTGACTTCCTTTGCAGTGACGGTCGTCTCTTGCACATTTGACTTCTCCTCTGTCTCTCTCTCTGCGCTGTGTGTGCTTTGCTGTGGAGGGGCCTTTCTTCTCTTGTGTAAGGTGTTATTCTGTTGTTGATTCAGCTGAGGGTAAAAGGGGATGATAACCCAGCAGATCAGGAGCTGCCCATAGACAGCTGGCTTATTACCCAAGGAATGGTGAGGACTCTATCCACAGTGTGTCCTCCTGCCCCCCCCCCCCCCCACTGCCTCATGTTCACCATCATCTTCGCTCTCAGCCTCCTCCGCCAATCGTCCATCATCCTCATGCGTTGCTCGTCATCCTCAGCCACACCTCACCGCTTTGTCCTGGTGTTTTTAAACAAACCCACTCCTTCCCCTTTAAATCCACCTCCTTGTTTATCTCAGATGTACTCTGGTCTCGGGCAATATTGTACGATCATAAAAACAAACCAGATTTTTTATCCCTTCCTGCTTGTGCAGCCACCTCTGAACCGTACAACCATCAACCAAAAGCCTTTTTACGAGCGTTTCTAGTTACTACATCTAATCACAGCATAGCAGTTGAAAATCCTTCAAATAGTGAGTATTACTGCAAAGATTTAAGGTTTTATATATCATTTTATTCATATTGCCCACTTCTAGTGTACTTTCTTGCATTGAGTGCTTTCCACTCCAGTGGGAACTGATGCTCACCTTGATGCCACCTTCACATGTGGACGTAATATCACGTCTGACAGATCGTCAGAAAACTTGGATCAAGCTCCATCATCTCCTAACAGTCACGCACTAAAACAGCGGAGGAGTGCAGACGCTCCACCTACGCAGCCAAGCTGAATCAACTGCCATGAGCAGAGTTGATAAGATACCATATAAAAGTATAAGGACGACTATATATTATTATTTGACTCTGGTTTGCTGCGTAGTTGTGAGGGTTTTTTATTAGACGTCCCCTAACAGTCTGAATTTTAGAATATGTATTAGCTTTTAACAACCTCACGTACTAACTAGATGTAAAAACTGACCTGTTGAAATAAATACAAGAATAAAAGATGCAGTCCCGAAATGTACTGATGTGAATTCAACCTTGGGTGTGTATTTGTGTAGCTATTGTGTTACATGAAGGACAGACTTGTCATTGTGCACTTCAACATTTTCTCCTCTTTTCACATTACTGCATGCATTTTTTTCTCTCCTCCTTCCTGTGAATGACTTTGACTGGCCCCGCCGCCTCGGCCTCTTCTTTGAAATGCGTAAACTCTGATCTCCCAATGAAGCCCCCGCCAGTGTTTCTGTAGTCTCTAACAAGGTCTCAGGAAGAGCTTTTGTCCTCTCGGTAATTTACTCTGAAGTCTGGTAGACATCAGATGTAGACTCTGACTTTGTCACGAAAGGGGGGGAAAAAAGAGAAAGAAAATGATTACGATAAAAAAACAGCGTTGTCCGTGACCCTGAAGGCAGCCCAGAAGCTTTTCACCTCTTCCTGTCACTCCTCGAACAAGTTTTGGAATTGTGTGTGATGCATCCCACTTTTCACACTTCTTCTTTGGACCATTTGGCGCTCGCATACACAAACGCGCGCGCACACCATTCACTCTGACATGGCTTCCATCATCACTGTCACCGCACGCCATGCAGTGCCGCTCGTGCTCCGTGCGCCCCATGTTTGTGTGTGCGTGCACACGCGAGTGTGTGTGTGTGTGTGT
>JASSRZ010000065.1:10351934-10381569 GCA_032164315.1 Malacoctenus gilli
AGATATTTTTCTCTCAGAGGAGGGCGTGTTTAGTATTCATTCCAGCTCTTTTCAGTTCATTTTATCTCCACATGAAGCACCTTTTTTTTTTAAATCTTTCTCCTAATTTGTGACCAAAAGCCTTGTTAATCGGAGAAAGCCCATGAAAGTTTCCTCTCAAACTGTAGAAGCTTATGAACACATCAGACTTGTGAGTTGTGTATCTTTTGTGAGTATAGGCCTTCCACTGGAGGAAAATAGTCTTAACTTGTTATTTCTGATGACATGGATGTGAATGGGAACTTATTTTTTTGTTGGTATATATTTAGATACGTTAGTAAACTTAGGTAGAACTAAGCTTTAATTTCCTTGAATGCTGTATGGTAACATATAGGCATGATGGTTTAATATGGTTGCCAGGTAACTGAGATATTAATCAATCAGTTTTGAAGACCTCCATGCAAGTTGAACAAAGACAATTACTAAAAATGTAACCGGAGATCCTTCGAAAGGGAACTTCAGCAGTTTTTTCTTTTCTTGTGTTTGTGTGTTATGTGTCTTTGGATTCGTAACGGAGTATTGTGTTACATGCTTTGACGACGCTCAAGTCCCGTTTGCAACATGTATTCCTCGGAAGTGGTTACTGAATGTCTTCAATACTGAAGAGACACAAGGTTTTGTTGGTGTGGACATGGAAAAAGAGGCGTGTCTGTTTTGGGGTGTGTTCCATGTTTGCTTGGCTGTGCTGTCTTATGCCATTACTAATGGTCAGATATGCGTTTGACCTAAAGCTCGTATGTAACTGCCCAATAAAACACTAGCAAATGTGTGACCTCAACTTCCCAACTGTCATGTTTTTTTAGGGGTGTGTCTTGTCTCCAACTTCTTCTTGCACATGCTGATGCAACTCGGCTTCACACTTGCACTGTAGCTGACGGTCATTCATTGACACGTGAGCCTGCCATCCCCCCCTCCCATATGGGAGGCTCTTTGATGGACAACTCCTCTGTTCTGCTCCACTGAGTTAAAACGCAGCTGTAAACAAACACAATTCCCATAGTTTTTTTTGTAAATGGGAGCTTGTCTTACTACAAGTATTGCTTGGGAGGCTTCTGAAACTGAACTCCACGAACCTTTGAACCTCTCCGCCTCATCACAAAAAAGACCGGTTTCTAAGAGTGACTCCACTCCCCTGGTGAAACCCTTGCAGTCCTACTTTCGGTCACTGACCTATTTTTCATGTGAAGCCTCTGTCAGCCTCGGTCTCTGGGTTCAAGTGATAGAGACAATACTCACATTTTGAATGTGTCAAAAAAAAACTTTACAATACTTATCTAAATAATTACATTGACTGGAAAAAGTTCCTCTCTCTACAAAACCATGTCAGTCAAAACATAAGTTCTTGAGAAATGCAATATTTTATTTCTTTATTTGATCACTTAAAAAAAACAAAAAAAAGGAAACATTTTCATCCTATAGTTTGTTTTTCCTGTTGCTCTTGCAGCCCTCGCTATTCCAGGAGAGAAACACATGATGTAATCGGTAGACTCAGTGACGTGACGTCAGATCACCCCACTCGGTTTCCGAGGTTCCCATTGGTCGGATTCGCTGGTTCTACAGGAGGAGCCTCTGATTCCCGTCGAACAAACTTGTCTGTCAGTTGCTCAGGCCCACTTGATTCTGATTGGCTAAGAGAGGCCAAGCCCACGATAAACACATCCATGCCGTTCAGTCAAAATGCGCGATTAGATGATGTACACGTTTGCTTGTTTGAGAAGATTTGATAAAGCGGAAAGAAAAGCTTTTGTGTGATGTGATTTATGCTCAGTAAAGAGGAATATCTTGTCACGAATGCGATTACTTTTGCGTAAATTCATGAAGAAGATCATCAACTCGTTGTATATTTCACTAATACAATAACAGTCGTATATCATCGTACATTGTTGTGGGAAAAAGTGAAAATGTGCCTCACATGTTGTCACTTCTTCAGGCAAACAACCAAAACAACAGCGACATGGGAATCGAGTGCGAAGAGAACGATTGGCTGACGTGCCTGTCAATCATTGCCGGTTGGAAGGGTTTCTCCGGCTCCGACCGTAAGCACGTTAGTACTGAATGAGCTTCAGTGTTTGGCTTGGGTTTGACAAGTTTCCCTGGAAGATCATGGGGGTAGGAGTGAGTAGCTAAGTTGTTGTCACAACGGTGAATGAAAAGTTGCAGTGCCCTTATTTGCGTGCTCCGGCTGAACTGCGTGGGATCGAGCGGTTTTGCAAATGTAGGGACGTGAGAAGTCCCCGATTTGTCTCCTCCGTCTGAGCGATTCCGACAACCGAGTCAGTTATACTACATTGGAGAAGCGGACACGGGAGCAAAGATGAACGGACTGTCGTTTGACGATCCCACGTTGGATAATCTGGATCCGACGCTGTCGCTCCACGATCCCAGCGACATCGACACAGCCCTCCTAAGCGACATAGATGGTAAGAGCGTATAACGGCGGCTAAAGCTAAAGCGACAAATCCGCTTCTAACTTACTATTCGCCGTGTTGCCTTTCCCACTTATCTTTTTGTCTTGTGTTCTACATTAAATCTTAAATCTTACAGCCACATTAATGCCACTTAAACCTCTGTGGTTTGGTAATTTTACGATTTCCCAGCGTGCTTTCCCACTAGCCACATACCTAGCCCAACTGGCTAACGTTCATTGTTTAGCTGTTGCACGTATGTTGTAAATACTTAATACTACTACTGATGGTTTTAGTACAGATCTTCAAAACTCTAAATTAACTGATGTGTCACTCGTTACTTATGATGAGATGATTCGCAGCGCGGTAAAACGCGAAGCCAACAGGTGAAGCTAACGTGCTACTAAATAGTGTGGAGCGCGCCCCGCCCCCGGCGTACTCCACAGATAGGGGTTACTGTAGTTCATTCCTCCGAGCTGGGTTCACGCTGCCTCAGTCAACCAGGCTGACACATGCCATACTCTGCCTTTTTCTAAATGAAAATCCCTTGCATGATATTTATCTGTGACACTGTGCTCAAACAATAAATGCAGGCGCTTTTTTTTTTAAACAATCTTTGCTAACACTCACGTTGAATGTTTGCAATGTTTGAACGCGTATCGTGAGTTAAACTCGTGCACGTACGAATTATTGTCCGGATTTATTGAAGACGTGTTGTGTTTCTATCCCTTTCAGATCCCATTATTTGACAGTTATGCAGTGAATAATGGCATAAATAAGCAACCGTTTTGTCCTTCTCATTTGACTAAGTAGAGATTTTAGCATCATTGTAACGTTCGGTGTTAACGTGCTCTGCATTGTTCAACTTGCTCCGTGGCTTGTAAATGTGTCCCGATCGCTGTCGGTAAACAGTCGTCCTACATGTGTACATTCCGCCGCCGTGTCTCCCTAAATGTGACCGACAGTAACCCTCGGTGACGCTGCTCGACGGTAACCTCGAGTGAAACCACAGACAGCGCTCCCTCTCTTCCCCGTCTTGGGCTGATCGGCATAGCAAGTCTCCGAGAGGCGCTCTGATTGGCCAAGAGCGATCACCTCATACACAACACTGGTTTACGAACCCAGGCGGCTGTAATTCACTGCAGACACAACATACCCTCAAAAGTAACGCGTTTTATGACACAAAAACACAAAAAAGGTTGTTAGATATTTGACTTTTATTTGTACTTTTTTCACATGTTGAGGCACTGTCATTTTGCAGTGTTAATTTGGAGAGTGAAATCCGCTTTAAGAGCATTAGCAAAACACTGAGTTCCAACAAGATACAAGTGTCAAATAAAGGTTAATATCTTTGTAAGTTTGCATTATCATGATAGGAAACATGCGTTACAAGCTCAAGGGAGTGCAATTAGGTTTATTTAATGAAAGTGCGCCACATTACTCTCTGCATCCTTTGCTGTCCTTTGACCCATAACCACCATAAATAGCACAAGTGTGCAGAGCTTCAGGAATGGTGAATGTGCACTACACATGTACATGAAGCTTAGAGTTATTATCCAAAATGGTCATAACAAATTCTTTTTGTCAACACAAGTTTTAAGTTTGCTTATTACTCCATAGTGTGTGCAATGAGATTTCACCTTTGAATTTAATGCTGATATAGTTGATTGCTGTTTAATCATAACTTTCTACAGACATGGATTGAAGCCCTGGCTTTAAGTAAGCAGCCACTGATCCTTTTTTTGGCCGCTAACCACGGTGGTCCCGATTTCTCTTCCTCTTCAGACATGCTACAGCTCATCAACAACCAGGAGTTGGAGTTTGGAGGACTTTTTGACAACCCTCCATACACAGGAGCCACTCCAACCCAAGAGGTTCCTGCTTTAACGCCGACGACCACGCCACCAACCCCGCCGGCCACCGCGACCACACCTCCCTCCTCCTCATCCATCCTCAGCAGCAGTCCACACCTGGATGCACTTTTAGGCCCTCCCATCACCCGCAGCTCTTCTACCCCTGACAAGACCTTCCAGCCCCCCACCTTCCAGAAGTCCCCCTTGGCCCAAGTACCCAATTCCAGTGCAAGGCTCCAGCCGGCCTCGCCACAGCAGGCGCAGGCCCTCAGACCTCCGCAGGTGGAGCAACCCCAGCCAGTTCTCAGCAGCCCGGCTCAGGCCCAGGCAGTTTCCCCCATCAG
This sequence comes from Malacoctenus gilli, assembly GCA_032164315.1. NCBI lineage: Eukaryota > Metazoa > Chordata > Actinopteri > Blenniiformes > Labrisomidae > Malacoctenus > Malacoctenus gilli. The sequence goes on from JASSRZ010000065.1 coordinate 10,356,576, forward strand.
CTCACCGGGACCAAACCCCACATTCAGCTCGTCACCGCAGGCTCTCTTCACCCCACCAGCATCACAGACTCCATCTCAGCCCCAACCCCAGACGCAAGCTCAGGCTCAGAGCACCTTCAGCAGTCAAAATGTCTTTACAGGTAAGAATGCTTCTATACCGATGACAGTGCGTTGTATTGTCATGATGTAAGAGACCCTTTAGTGATACAAAGTCATGTGATCTTGATGGGACCAATTTGGCACAAGTAGTTAATCACAAAAGGGCATTGAAATAATAGACAGATTTGTGTTTTTCACAACTGTTTTGCATTTCGTGGTAATTTTCATCACGTGTGTTTTATTTATGAAACCAGGACCCTCGCTTATTGAAACTCAGCTGACTGTCTGTCGAGGGGATAATTTAATTGACTTTTCTCAGCAGTGTGTGGAGTCACTAAGCTAAACAAAAAGGCTTTGTGTGGAAAGTGCCACAACTGAACATGGCAGTTTATGCAGTATGCTGTGGAATACAGTACGTGTGCCTCTCAGTGTTTGCTCTCAACACGGTTCTGAAACAGTATTGTTTTAGTTTCATTAGAAAATTTGTAAAACTTGTTCATTTCAAGATGAAGCCTCTTTTCCTTGTCTCATTCGATGTTTCCAGCAACAAAAAGAAGTTGAAAGGTGCTCATTTCTTTGACACAGTAAACTTTTATTACTTTTTGATACAACTCAGTGAGCCTGGAACAGGGATGTGAAGGCAGTGACAAGCCTCGTTTGTTGCCGATAAGAGCAAAATGACACACTGAATGATAAAATCCCGATGAGATAATAGTTCACCCATTTGCCTACAAACCCATAAGCAATAAAAAGGAAGAACTTCCCTATCAGCTCAGTCTCAGTTTGAATACTCGGCGTGTCTCTCTGGGTGCTTGCTTGACTGAAACGTGTCCGTGGGCTCACCTTGTTGCAGCTGGAAGCACGAGCACCGTGAGCACGCCTGCCACCAGCCTGTCGTCCTCCCCTCCAACCGCTCAGCCGGTGGCCATTCAGACGCAGATCCAAGGGCTGACCTCCGCCTCTCCTGTCCTGGCCACCACCTCGAGTCCCCCGGCTCAAACCATCGCCTCCCATGTGCAGCAAGTTCCGGTAAGCCTGTGATTCCGGTGCCTGCGTTGGCCGAAATGAACTTGAACTTAGTCGTTCTAAAATCGTACCTTGCCTCGTGTTGTTCCCAGGTGCTTCTGCAGCCTCAGTTCATCAAGGCCGAGTCTCTCCTGCTGACAACTCTCAAGCATGATCCGTGCATAGTGACAACAGTGGCTTCTCCCAGTTCTTTGGCGACCACCACCGCCCCAGTGCAGAGCACTTCCTTGCAGGTAGAAACGCCACCTGAACTCCAAAGGTGAAGGTCTCTAAATGCGTCTGCTTGTCACTGACAACTCCTTTGTTCACCTTCGCAGGCTTTTATGGGAGGAGGGGCTATCCTGACCACCGTGCCCGTCATGATGGATACCGAGAAGCTGCCGATCAACCGCATCGCCATCAGTGGGAAGCCGATGGGCTTGCCGCACAAGGGAGAGAAGCGCACGGCTCACAATGCCATCGAGAAACGCTACCGTTCCTCGATCAACGATAAAATCGTGGAGCTCAAAGACTTGGTGGCTGGAACTGAAGCCAAGGTAGGAAAGTGCACGTCTCATAAGATATTCATTCGTTCAGAATTCCTTTCAAATGTCTTTTTCTCCAGTTTTACATATCATTCTCTGTTTTTTTTTCTCCTAATCTTAGCTCAACAAGTCAGCGGTGCTGAGGAAAGCCATCGACTACATCCGTTACCTGCAGCAGTCCAACCAGAAGCTCAAACAGGAGAACCTGGCTCTTAAGATGGCAGCTCAGAAAGACAGTATGCACTTCAGATTTCCTTTATTTCCTTTCAGTTTATTCCGACTTCCTTTGAACGCAATTCAATAAGTTGACTTGTCTCCAGCCTCTGTTGTAGCAGCAAAGTAAACAGATTGCGAGGTCGGGACTTCCTCGGCGCTCCTCGCATTGATTTGACCCTCTGACCGACTTCTTTTGTTGCTACCGTAGAGTCGCTCAAGGACCTGGTTGCCATGGAGGTTGATTCACAAGCTGAGGTGAAGAACGAGCTGCCCACCCCGCCAGCCTCCGACGTGGGCTCCCCGTCTTCATACTCACACTGTGGCAGCGACTCAGAGCCGGACAGTCCGATGGGAGAGGACACCAAGGTGGGCGTTTTAATTGCGCAACTGTGGTGCTTCAGCCAGGCTGTTTCAGAGAAACTTAATTGCAAAGTTAAGACCTTGATGAAAGACACCAAATTTTATAGAATAATTTCCCTCATTGGCGATTGAATCATTTTTTTTCTTTAATTAAATGAAATTTTCTCCAATATTTTTCGTTTTTTTCCAAAGACTTTTCATTGAGACAATTTGGGAACTTCAGTCTATAATTGCTCTGCTCTGTTTTTTATATATTTCTGGTAATCTGTCTTTGTTGTGAACATGAAGCATTCAGAAAAAAGGCCCAGTGATCCGCCTGCAGAAATGACAGATGCATGTGAATGTTCTCATCTCGCGGAACTATTTTAAGTACAAACAAACCTTGCGCGCAGTTTGAGTTGCGACGGTCTTCGGTTCTCTGAAAAATTAGCAGTCGCTTCTGGAAAGGAAAATCTAATTGCTCTTTTTGTCTGTACCCGTGCCAGATTGATGATGTCACCCAAAACAAATGCATGATTCTGGTCTCTCTTCCGTCCGCCAGCCTCACGTGGGCACGTTGGACCGTTCCGCAGCAGCAGGCGGCGGCGGCGGCGGTGCTGGCGGCATGTTGGACCGCTCCCGCATGGCACTGTGCGCCTTCACCTTCCTCTTCCTCTCGCTCAATCCTCTGGCCGCTCTGCTCTGCTCGTCTGGTAGCAGCTCGGCTGGAAGCCCCGCAGGCATCGGCACTCATCACGCAGGCAGGAGCGTCCTGGGCGTGGACATCGCAGGTAGATGGCGACGGGGGGAAGCTGAGGGTGGAAAAAGTGAGGTTTTATGGTGCAGTTAAATCACTGTGCGTGTGTGTTTGTGTGTGTGTTGTGAATAGCCGACTCGTGGGGCTGGATGGACTGGATGCTTCCGACTATCCTGGTGTGGCTGCTGAACGGGATCCTGGTTTCGGTGGTTCTGATCCGACTGCTGGTTTACGGAGAGCCCGTAACCAGACCACACTCTGGATCGTCTGTTCTGTTCTGGAGGCACCGCAAGCAGGCCGATCTGGACCTCGCCAGAGTACGTGTGTTTGGTTATGCTTGCTACACATTCAGATCTAAGTAATGAGCCTTAGGTAAAGAGACCTAAACTTCTCTTTCTTGGCTCCTTTTCTCCGTATCTCATCATCAGTTCTCGACTTTTGCGCCCACAGGGGGATTTTGCTCAGGCCAGTCACAACCTGTGGACGTGTCTGAAGGCCCTGGGCCGTCCCTTGCCCACCTCCCAGTTAGACCTGGCTTGCGCCGCCCTGTGGTCCTTGCTGAGATTCTGCCTCCAGCGCCTCTGGGTGGGCCGCTGGCTGGCTGCTAAGGCTGGAGGGCTGCGGTCGGATCGCCCCCTGCAGGAGGACGCCTGCAAGAGCAACCGTGACGCCGCCTTGGTTTACCACCGCCTGCATCAGCTTCACATGACAGGTTGGTGGAGACAAAAGGCTGTTTCGAATGAACTCGGCTCTGGATATGGCAACATAATTCAATACAGAAATCAATTATTCTGTGAACAAAGTTCAGTCTAATAATTTTGTTTGCCTAATTTATGCTGAAGCCTGTTCAGATTTGAGATTGTTCGGTTCTGCTCCTCACCCATCTGCTTTTTGTGCTTGCAGGTAAACTGAATGGCAGCCACTTGTCAGCAGTGCACATGGCTCTGAGTGCAGTGAACCTGGCGGAGTGTGCTGGCTCCTGTCTGCCTGTCGCCTCGCTGGCGGAGGTCTACGTGTCGGCAGCTCTCCGGGTCAAAGCCAGCCTGCCCAGGATCCTGCATTTCACCTCTGTGAGTATTAAGTGTCTCAAATGAATTGTACTTGAACCATAATTTAACATTTTTGCTCTCTTGATAATGATATCACCTCTTAATGGGAGTGAACTAAATATGATTGTTGTCTTCTGTCTCTTCGACAGCGTGTGTTTCTGAGCAGCGCTCGCCAAGCGTGCTTGTCCTCCAGTGGCAGCGTTCCTCCGGCCATGCAGTGGCTTTGTCATCCACTCGGTCACCGCTTCTTTGTGGACGGGGACTGGGCCATTCGGAGCACCCCGAAAGAAAGCATCTACAGCCAGGCTGGCAACACGGGTCAGTACCTGAGAAGCACGACAAGAGGAAATCTGCGTAAAATAGCTGCCAAAATGGTTGTTCTGTGCTCTGTCCAGCCACAGTTAGCTTTTCTGTTTGACCTAATGTGACACCCGTCTGCGTTCTTTCACAGTGGACCCACTGGCTCAGGTGACTCAGGCCTTCCGGGAACACCTTCTGGAAAAGGCCCTGTACTGCGTGGCTCAGCCTCGTGGGGAGAAATGTCCGAGCCAGGGCGACGGGTAGGAACTTTCCGTCATGTTACCCCCACTGAAAATACCCGTTTCCATCACATTTCCTCAATACGCTTGTCCTTTCAACCGCTATTCCTTTTTAGATCACTTTGTGTTCTACTGAACTCAAATCGTGACCAAAAAGAAAATGTTAAAATCCACTGATGAGGCATCAAGATGATCATGTGTGTGTGTCTCATCAGGGAGTATGCTGATGCCCTGGAGTACCTCCAGCTGTTGATTAGCGCCTCGGATGCAGCTGGTGCCACTTCTCAGTCCTTTGCTATCGGCTCCAACATGGCGACTGTGACTGGTAGGTCACCATGGCAGCTGTCCTTCCTGTTAGCCGTTAATTGGTTTGTCTGTTTCAGGTTTGAGGAGACGGAGCGCCGCAGAGTTCAGATGTTTGATAACGATAGCTTTTATTTGGTCGTTTTTGATCTGTGTTTGAGAGCGTCAGTTACAATTAAAGGCTCCGCTTCTCGATTCCTTCTCCAAATTTAGCTTTCACGTCCCGACCGAATTGATTAAAACTGCTTTTTGTTGCCTGGGTGTGTCAACACTTTCAAGTGCGAATTTGAAGTTCTTACTTTCTTTGTACTTATCTGCTCTGGGAGTGTGTCATCACCTTGAATTTCTTCAGGCCGTCCCGACTGTTTGATTTCTTAATGAGCGAGAAGAGTAAGACGCTCGGAGCCAAAGTTCATTTCGAGTATTAAGATCGAGCTGCTTTATTTCCACTTGACTTGCACTCCCCACCAGCTCGCTTCGTCCTTACTGATCACTGATCTGAGTAAAAGGGGGGGGGGCTAGGTGAAAGGGAGGCATCGGCTAGATTGCTTCATCTATCTTCAGCACTGTCAAAGCGGTGATCACCTTGAGAGGTAGGAGGGAGGGGGAGGGAGGGAAGGAAGGAAGGGAGAAAGGGAGACCGCGCCGGGGTTTTAATGGGAGATTTTTCTTGGCAGAGCCTCAGGTTGCTCTCAGCGTTGGGAGTCGAGGTGTGTGCGTGTTTGCGTGTTAAATTGAGTACTTTTTCCTCCGCCGGGGAGTCGGCAAAATGGCCGCTTTTCTTCGGGCTCATGTTGTGAATATGCCAGAAGGGAGAAACAGATTGATTCAGAGGTCAAACTGCAGACAGCAGCTGTCTGCGTGCGTGCGCCGTCATGCATGTTAATGGTGAAAGTGTTCAATGGGGGGTGTAAATGTTTTTCCCCGTTTTGTTTTGGGAGTGTCTGCTCTTTGATTTGTCGTCCTCCAACTTCCAGGCTGTGACCCTCACTCCAAGTGGTGGTCGTCGGTTGCCGTGGTGATCATCAACTGGCTCCAAGGCGACGACGCCGCTGCGGAGAGACTCTACCCGACCGTCGAGCACCTGCCGCGCAGTCTGCAGAACGCAGAGTGAGTTCATAAAAACGGTGGAACTTCTCCAGCCAGGGTGGGAGCGAGTTGCATAACGGTGGTCCGCTAACGCCAAGCAGCAAGCTCTCTCTCACACACACACGCAGGCGCAACCCCTCCAGGACTTTAACCTGTGTCCTCTCTCCCCCCTCCACCCGCGCTGTCAGGAGTCTTCTGCCCAAAGTGTGTCTGAACACGTTCAGGGCAGTGCGGGCTCTGCTGTCCAAGCCAGAAAACTGCCAGCTGAGCCTGAGCTACAGTGACAAGGCCAGCGCCCTCCTCCGAGACAGCCTCAACCTGGGACCACACTGCCACAGCTCCAGCTTAGACAAGGTAGGCGCACAGAGACGCAGCGGCATCTCACGGGTTCGTGCCCAGAAGACAAGTTCATGTTTATCAATTGATGAGGGAAGTTTTATGAGAACATCTGCAGGGGGGCAAAAAAAACAACAACACATGCACATGACAGATGTACCCACATATGTGTTGAAATCCATAAATGTGAACACACACCCAAACATCATCACCGGAGTACACACTCACACATTTTCCTTTCACGCACTAAAAAGCTACACACTTCACCAGGCAGCCAACCCCCCCCCCCCCACAGCAAATCCACTGTGTGATACTGCAGTGTCCTCCCCTCTGGCATTCAGCAGATGGTGATGCTGGTGGAGAGGTTGCCCACAGTGTGTGCACGTCTTCGGCCAGAGCTGCAGTGCATTGTAGTTGCATTGCATGTGTGTCTCAGCGGAGTGCAATGTACCTGCAGTGCAACACAGAGCTGGGCCACAAACAGCAAGACACGCACACACACAGACACACACTGGAGGGAGGGAGGGAGGGAGGGAGGGAGGGAAAAAGTCCTTCCATCATACAAGGGCACAACTTTGTCCCTGGAAAGTATTTTTATCCCTTAAATGTCCACTGATGACTCCTTTTGAAATCCTAATAATTGCAAATATCGCAAACTCTGGTGCATTTGAACGCAGGCCAAACGGGAGATGTTGCTCATACATTCTGATTAGAAGTAATCACATTGTGCCAGATGGTATTTTCCAAGTGAAGACTCCCTTATCTCCCAATAAAAGCAGCTTCGACGAGCGGTTCCCTTATTGATATCGTAAGTGATGATGTGACTCATTTTCGGGAGGCGGCTCTCTTTTCAACAACACGTTTCTCCCCATCGCAAATTCTGCAGTTTTGCCAACTTACTTGTAAAAACATTGTAAATATTAATCAGTGTTTGAGGAAAACTAATCAGTCATGTTTTATCAAGCTGCAGTCAAATCATAGTGGGTGTGTATAGTTTTTAGCACAAGTTATAATGTTCAAATGTAAAATATACTGAACAAACTAATCTGTGCTTCGCATTTTCGTGTTTCTGTGCCTGTAAAATCCCTCCTATTTCACTCGAATCCTCATCCTCTCCTCGCAGGTTGTGCAGTTGCTCGTGTGTGACCTGCTGCTGGTTATGAGGACCAATGTCTGGCGTCTCCAGCAGCAAGGGACCGCCCCCGCTGCGCCGGGGTCTGTGGGCACCAGCGGCGCTGCAGGCGTCCACCAGGCGTCCCCGCCGGAGCTCCAGGGCTTCCAGCAGGACCTCAGCTCCTTACGCAAGCTGGCACAAAGTTTCAGACCTGCGATGAGAAGAGTGAGTCAAACAGTGTCACGGCATTTCGCCGCATTAGAAACACACATGAGAGGAATGCAGGACCGCTTAGGTTTGCAGTCTTTTCAGATATGTGAGGAGTCTTTCTTTGTAGTCACCGCTTTTGTGCCAATCCTCATTTTTTCTGAAATACGCTTTGGAAAGTTCCCGTGGTGGTGAAATCTTGTTGTCAGGCACGTAGCGAAATGTCTTCGAAAGCTCCCGCCATGCCGGCATCCAGATAAATCAGCTGCAAACTACATCAAATGACAAGGACGCATGGAGTTCTGGCGCATAATGACATGCATAAAGAAATGCATATTGCTTATAGACGTATAAATACTCGATGTGCACATATTTGCTGGCAGTCCGCAGCACTGTTCTCTGTGGAAATGAGCTAGGAGGCCTTACAGCAACACACACACACACACACACACACACACACACACACGCGCGCGCGCGCGCACGCACGCACACAGGCACGCAGGCATACACCCCCTAAGGCAAGTGTTTAGCAGCGCTGTTCGCAAAGCTTCAAAGTCTCTCTGAGGTAGAGCCGAACATTATGTGTGAGTCATCATCACTCGCTCCATTCCTCCTCCTCCTCCTCCTCCTCCGCTCCTCTAATCTCTCTCTCTTTCTTTCCCCTTCGTCTCTTTCCAGTTGTTCCTTCACGAAGCTACAGCCAGGCTGATGGCGGGGGCCAGTCCCACCCGCACACATCAGCTTCTGGATCGCTCGCTGCGGCGCAGAGCGACACCTGGAGCCAAGACAGGTGTGTGTGTGTGTGTGTGTGTGTGTGTGTGTGTGTGTGTGTGTGTGTGTGTGTGTGTGTGTGTGCGCGCGCGCTACCTCAGGTTTAGCGTGGCGTTTTCTCCGTCTGTTCGCCGCTTTGTTTGGCTCTTGGTATTGTTTTGAATCTGCGTTTTCTGCAGTTGGCAGTCTCTGATCCGACATTAAGGCTAATTTGCTAATTGATTCATTTCTTTTTTTAACCAGACAAATATGTACCTGTGTTTAAATATATAAATGTATGATGGTGATACTTTTACATTCCTTAATCTGTAGCACTAATGATATAAAAACTCTTGATATCAAGGTTTGTCAAGCAACATTGCTCTTTTCCGTCTTGTCGGCTGCAACTTGTGAGGCGCTCGAAGGCATTGGCTTGCTGTGTCACATCAGTAATTACACAAGAAAGTGCTGGCTTCTGATTGGCTGCCAGCCCGGTGATGCTGAAGTGCCCCCTCCCCAGCTCCAGCGCGGTAACAAAACGCTTTGTGTTTCCGTGCGCAGAGGAGTGCGAGACGCGGCCGGGCCAGCGGGAGCAGGCGGAGGCGGTGATGCTGGCGTGCCGCTACCTCCCTCCCTCCTTCCTGTCGGCCCCGGGCCAAAGGGTGGGCATGCTGGCGGACGCCGCCCGCACCCTGGAAAAGCTGGGAGACAAGCGGACCCTCCACGACTGCCAGCAGATGATCATAAAACTGGGCAGCGGCACCACCGTCACCAACAGCTAGAGCGAAGGGAAGGGGGCGGGGCTAGGAGACGTGCATGGACACTGTACATACGAACACGTTTTTCATCGAAAAAATGCACACAGACAAAAAAGAGAAACACGACCATACAGTCTCATTTTGGCGCGCAGCTACTTTAATACACATGTATTAAACTGGAACGATTCATTTCAGAGTGGATTTCCTTTATGGTTTCTTCTTCCTGACCCCCACCCCCCCCCACCCCCACCCCCACCATCAAACAGCACTTATAGAGTTTGCACTCTTGTTGCTATGGATTCTAATGAGCATGTAGGAAGCGATTTTGATGATCCTGATTCACTGGGTGAGAAAAGCATTGCAGTGGCACAGTCTGACCACAACGAGGCGCCATCATGTCCTTTTGGCTGGTTGGTGCAATGTTGAAAGTGCACGCGAGCCAGAAGCATGAAAGAGCCGCCCGCCCCGCAGCCACTCGGGGCGATCCCGCCGCTCGGCACCTCTGTGTCACAGCTGCGCGGGCGGGTGCGGGCCGCTCTGATTGGCTGCCTGAGCGAGGCGCCGACCGTGCGCGGGAGAGGGGGGGGAGGGGGAGGCGACCGAACTTGAATTGGTCCGACCGCAGGCTTGCTCGGTGGGAAACCTCCCCGCAGGTCGAAGCTTATTTGAATGGCGCTTCTCTCGTCATGATCTTGTGGCGAGGCGGCCCACCGGCCCAACCCTGCGTCTCAATCTGCACTAAGCCTGAGAGGCTGTTCTCAACGAGACGAGTAATAATATGGCTTTATGAGGTTATTTTCATAGAGGTTGTGTTTTTGTTTTGCTGTGTACATATTTTAAAATGTATTTATAATCTGTATGAATTTTAATTAAGCAGTATTTTACATAAGCAGAGTGATAAATGCTTCTTTTCCTTTTTCGAAAAAGTTGTATTTGGTCATGTTGAAACCAGGCCAAAATACTGTAGTTGGTTTACTGTATCACCATCAGATGAGTGTCAGTATCATGTTATCAGGGTGTCAGTCCGTTAGCGGTTTGCTACTGTCATGATATAACCTGTAAACTTCAAAGCGAAGCTAAAAGGAGCAGCTCTGATAACCCTGATGATTTCAGAATAATTGATTATTTATTGTTCAAAGAGGACCGACGGGAAACGTTTGCTTTGCTTCCTCCCGTAGCTCCGACGTCACGAGCAACATCAGCTCTTCCGGTCATCGACCGTTTTATGTGGGAAAAGTGCCACATATTGAATCCAAGAGAACTGTAAAAAGTGTGGGATAAAAACTGTGACCTGTCTCTGTCCCAGGACCAGCGTGTTTTTTTTTTTTTTTATAGCGTGTCACTTAAGTGAAAGAAAGGCGGATTTGAGATGTCTGCGAACGCAGACGCGTCAAGTCGCACCGTTCACATCCTCTGAGCTCTTCCTTGTTCTTTGCTTTCATCCTTTTACTGTGTAAATATTAAAAGCATTTTGTAAAGAAGACAGTTGTGCTTACTGTGGCGCTTTCTTTCTTTGGCAAGTGACACACTGCTGGAGACTCCTTGTTGGAGTCTCAAGGCTGACGAGGCCTTCCTGCGTGCGGTCTGCATGTTCTACCTGTGTTGTGTGTGTGTGTGTGTGTGTGTGTGTGTGTGTGTGTGTGTGTGTGTGTGTGTGTGAGAGTGGGCGCAGCTTACGAAGTTAGAGTTGCAGATTCCAAAATAAACTTGAAACCCTTTGTGAGGCGAGAGCAGACGGAGAGTGCGTCTGCCAGCATTTGGCTTCACTGTAATGTTTTTATAAGTCGAGACACGAGAAGGGAGGTCTCTCTTTTTCGGTCACTTGGGGGGCTCCAAGGAATCACTTTTTTAATTACTTACCTTGTGTTCAGCAATGTAACCATGTGGCATGTAAAAAGTTGCCGAAAATCTTGTTTTTTCAGGGGAAATATTTGTTCTAAAATAGTTTTCTTTGAGCAAAGGCAAACAAAAACTTGGGAGAGCTTTCATTAAAAGCTGGTTTCGATGCAAATAGTTATAGACATTAATTATTCAATTCAAATGATTACCATCTCTTTATTTCACTTGACTGGAAGCGTCGACTCATGCCAGAATGCTCAGTCCTATTTCCACGCTGTCCCTCGTGGCTACTTTTATCCGCGCTCACCAGGTTGGCTCTGCACCAAAACTTGCCAAAACCGTGTCTCCGGTGTGTTGATGTCAGTGCATGTTGAGGAAAGACAAAAGAGCAGGCGTCGGTCGTAGCAGCATTGAAAGGTGCTGGTATATTTAACATTGGCGTTACAAAAAACATTTCAAACAAAGTGATGCTGTGTTCATCAGTTCCAAACAAAGAAGACATGGAAATCAATAAAACGGCATGCTCCCACTTAAGACAAGTGACATTCCCAAAAAAGGTTATTTTTTTTCATCAATGGATTCTTTTAATAACATTTTATAAGCAATAACATATTCCATTTTATAGAAAATAAACATCTCTAGGAAATACTATACACAATTATATTAGTACATCACATCTTACATTTAAACAGCATCAAATACTTATATACACCATTAAATAATGAGCTTCATAAAAGAGAAAAGTTTGGTGTGGCGTTTTTTTTTTGTTTGTTTTTTGCACTTTTTTTTAATTTTAATGCTCTAATACTTAAATATGTCTCTGTTTGATATGACCAGTATATTAACTGCTGCCCTGCACGGGGGGGCTTTGTTATATAGCATGGCAGAGTGAGAAGAGGCTACATCTTTAGATATACAGACACACGGGTGGCTGACGGGAATCTGAGTCGGACGCACGTCTCTCTGCGCGGCGGTGAAGTCATCGAAACGGTTAATAAGTCCGAGCTGTACATAGATACGGAGTGAGAGGACTCGCGGTGGCCGAGTGACGATGGCGGCAGCTACTGTACATATTGAGTGTGCACACAGTTGAAGTGAACTCTCACACATAGTTCATATTGTTTTCTTGTTTTTTTTCATATATATTTATATATACTTTTTTTTCTGTCTGAGTAACACAAAGCCCGACATATACCAAGGGTGACGCAATGATGTTTTAGTCATAATGCACATCAAAATACATCTCCAAAGATAAGAGCGGTATAATAAAATACTGCGTCCATATTTTTCTGTACTTGTCATTATCAGAATATGGAGAACCTGTAAAGCACGTATGTCATCATGTACAGTTTCCTTTTTTGTCTTGTTTTTGAAACACAAACAAACACATCGGGGTAAGTACATCCAGTGGTTGGCTGCTGTTTCTCTTTTCTTTCTTTTTTTTGTCTTTTCTTGTGTCGTTTTTTTTTCTTGTTTTAAATCGGAGATGCACTTCTTCACACTCTCGCAGACGCATACGCACAATCCCACCGATGATGCGGCAGCAGAATGGCAATGTGATGGCTCTCACACACAAACAGACACACACCCACGCACGCACGCCCAGACACACACGCACTCGTATGCACTTCTTGGCCCACAGACAAGGTGGCCAGAGGGATGTTCCCGTCCAATCAGTGTCCGCCAGGTGTCTGAATATGATAGCGACCCATCCGAAAGGCAGAGCACGCGCATGTCAAACAGTTCCCATGTGCACCAGGCTCCAGGCACACAAGTCTCTAAATCGCAGCCTGTCCACCTGTTAAACAGCGCCGCTGCCTCCCGCCTCGCAGTGAGGGGCTCAGATGAGAGAACACGCTTCACGTTTGAGTTCGGCGAGCGGCAAATCTCTGCGGAGCCTCTCTTCAGGGTTTGTATTGCTCCCGGCGTCACGTCTGTGCAGCCTTTTGACCCCTCCCCTTCCCCCTCCCCCTCCCGCAACCCACCCTCCCAACCCTCCCCTCCCGGCCCGCACCCGACCCCGGCGGGCCGACACACCTGTCCCTTATCAGTCATCGCCATGTTTTTAGGTTTAGGTGGCCGCTTGGACAGCATTCATCTTGGCTGGGTAGTAGGTGCTTAGTGGAGAGGTCGTATTGGTGGTGGAGGTGGTAGACAGGAATATCTTACAGGTCCTGCAGAAGAAAGGCAGAGAAACTGATATAAATACCAGACGTGGACACTCACACGGACACCTTCGTGTCGGAGAGCTCGTGAATGCATCGTTCGTGACGATTTCAGTGCTTCCCGCGGTCAAAATCGGAGCTGCAAGACATGTGCGGGCCTGCAGACTGCAGGTGGAGGCGCCTCCACCGCGAGCTGTGAGCGTGAGCCCGTGCATATCTGCAGAGCGGCTTGCTGGCTGCAGCAGGCAGGACTGGGAGATGGATGCAGCTGGCCAGTGAAGCGGCTCCTCTGTGAAACGCACAGCAGGAACGCCTCCTAATTGCGCTGGTGTGTTGGTGGTGCCGGAGCACTTTCTTTCCCCCCGCGCTCCTCCGCAGCCGCCGAGCGTCTCCTCTTCACTGCCTCTCTCTCGGAACCGCCAGCTGCCCAGCCTTAAGCTCTGGACTCGGACCAGCAGCGTTGCTCTCAGTCTTTTACGGATGCCCCGTTCTCTTTTTGAAGCCCTTCGTCACTCCCTCTCTTTCTGTTTACCTCTCTGAAGCCACGCTCGCTGTTTTACACCTTCAGTCTCACTTGTTTCCTCTCCAGCTATCACAGACCCCCCCCCCCCGCTTGCTGCTCGTCTGTCTTGTTGCCCTTCTTTCTCCCTTTCCACCTCTATCTCTCTTCAGTCTGCCGCTCTCTGATATAACTGCCCCCATTCGTCTTTTGTTCCCACTCAGCCGCAGTGCAAAACAGTCTGTTTTTCTCGGGCTGCCGGTCTCCCTTTTCACCCGCGACGCCGCTCGCGTACGTGCGTGAGCTTACAGGTAACCTGTTAATGAACCTGCGTGGACGCACCCAGCGTGTGTCCCAACACACAGGAGAACCTGCTGCTGAAGGCAGCTGTTGAGAACAAATTCTTTCCAGCCCTAAAACCAATTGAACACAGGCGGAGGAAAAAATTCTGAAGGGACCCATGGGTGGGGTGGCTGCGCGTGTGTGTGTGTGTGTGTGTGTGTGTGTGTGTGTGTGTGTGTGTGTGCGTGTGTGTGTGTGTGTTCGTGTGTGTCTGCTCTTCCCTTTGATTAGGCTGCTCAGCGTAAATTGGCACGGCACAGACCCACACACACACAGACCTTCAGATCCCTCAGCTGATGACAGCTCTGCCTCAGCCCGCTAACAACAATCTCTCTCTCCGACTTGCTCTCCTTTTCTGTTCTGTTTCTCACACTCTATTTCTGCTTAGACGTGGGAGTCGAGGTGAAGAGAGGTGGGGAGAGAAGTGGAGAAGATGAGAAAGGAGGAAGGAGAATGGGATGAGGAAGGGATGAAGGGGGGATGACTGGAAATGGGGGGAAAAGGGAGATGAGAGGTGAACAGAGTGAGCTGAAGCAGCAGGGGAGCACAGAGGCAAAAATAACGGGAACGGGGGAGAAAACGGAGGAGGAAGGAGAAATAATGAGAGAAGGAAGGAGAGAGAGATAGAGAGAAACAGTGGAGAGAGCATGTGGGGAGGATATCAGGCGGTGATGGTGGGTGGGGTGTTTTGATCAGCAGCCAGCTTTTCATCCCTGTCAGTCTGCACAGAGGAGAACAGGGGAGGAAGAGGGAGGGAGGGAGGGAGGGAGGGAGAGCGATGCAGAGGAGGGAGGGTGGATGGGAGGCTACTGCCACTGCTGCCTCAATGCACCGCTGCTCCCTGCTGAATGTCAGCATGTCTAACGCTCTCCACCGCCCCCCCGCATTTGACCTTCCTCCGCGCGCGCTGCAGTGTGAAAACATCGGCACCAGATGGCGTCTATCCTACAGCAAAAGCTGGAACCAGGAGCAGACGCCCGCTCGAAATACACTGACCCATTATAACTGCGGTGGCAAGGAGTCACAACAGCGGATGCTGAGTGACGATATTGGTGGTGGTTTGCTTGCCAAGGTCATCGAGTGCTTATTGATCTGGGACGAAAAGATCAGTAAATTCGAGATAAAATCCCTCCTCAGTTTCTTCTTGGCCTGGCAGAGGGAGGTTTTGTGCCAGGATACAGTGAAAACTACCCAACCCCTCATTTTTACTCTCCCCTTTTGATTCTCACTCCGTTTTATGAGAAGTGACATTCGTGTTTTGGTTTTTTTTTCGCTCTGCAAAAGCTCACAAGCTCCAGCTTGTGACAGAAACGTGTGAATTTGTTTTTTGCTTTGTGATGAATGCAAAGCTGGGGGGTGACGGAGGGGCAGTGAAGGAGGGAAAGGCTAGAAAGTAGAAAGAGAGGAGATGGGAAGAAGTGAGAGAAGACGGTGGTCTGTCGTGTGAGACTTTCTGTCCTTCCACCCACAGTGTGTTGTCAATCAACAGGTCAAAGATTCACAAAAATTCACAATTGAAGAGAAGTTTCTGGATGAATCCAGTGAGCCCTCACCTCGTGTTTGGGACATTTGATGGAGAAGTCATCCTCGTGGAATGTGCAGCCTGCGCAGAGACAGAAAGCAAGATTTAAACTGAGGACGAGCCGTGACGACACACTTCCACGACAACACCGAACCGAGCACGCAGCAGAAGGTGGATGTGGACAAAAAAACATGAAAAACCTCCCCGAGAAAGAAAAAAAACCCCCAACTCGGGTGAAAATACAAAAAGATGGTTAAAAAAAAGGGTAAGGTTAAGAAGTGAGAGTGGGAGTGCAACAGAGAGGAGGAGGAGACTGAGTGGATGAGTTGCAATGCAGGCAAGCAGGCAGTCAGATATGGCTGGTGCACTCAGCAGGATTAAAAGGGGGCCTCGCTCTGCTCCCTGTGCTGGCTCGGCAGACGTGGCAGGCCTTCTAATCCTCACACTGTACTTCCCTGGCATGAGGTAACATAAGGGGAAGCCATGTCACACACATGTGCTGACACCAAGACACACACCTATATTGACAGCAACAATCACACACTCACTCATACACACACACAAGCACACACATGCTTGCTTTGGCATCGCAGCTACAGGAGACTTGTGGAGTGAGTATTAAAACCGTTACACACACACAGAGATGCAGCGAGACATGCACATGCACGGCCGATTGCCAGACAGCAACATGAATGGATCCAAGGGGGGGGGTTGGTCGTCAATAATGCACACATACCCACCCTTCCTCCATCTATCTCTTTCCTTTCTCCTTCTTGCACACTCCAGGGTCCCACTTTCCTTTCATCCCCCCCTCATTCAAAGCTCCCTCCATTTCCTGACTTATTTTGCATCCCCAGTACTCTCGTTCAGGCCCTTCTCCGTCAATATCGTTGCATTTTTCTCCCCGTCTGTTCCCTCTTTCCTGTTTTCTCCTTGTCTTTTTTGTCCTCGCCCTCTCGCTTTACCTCCACATTCCTAATGTCCCTCCCAAGACCTTCCAGTCTTTCTCAACGGTTGCCTTTTGTTGCTGTCTCATCCCTTGTTGCTGTCTCTCCCTCTCTCACTGTGGTCTCTTACCTATCTCTTTGGCGCAGACATAGTGGTATTTATGAGAGCAGCCTCTCCAACAGCAGCTGAGGGACGCCCCAACAATCTGGCACTTGTAGCAGCTCTGGGGTTAGTCAGACAGATGGACATATGGACCAAGACCAGTAAAGAAACAAACAAATTGACCAAGAGAGACAGAGAGAGAAAAAAGAGGGGGGGAAAAATGTCAGAAGTTAACAACAATTCAGAAAGTGGCTGTATAGAGTGCTTCTTTTATCTTCACATTTCAAAAAAGTCGAGGACTCGTTGGTCATAAGAGCTCTCGTACCGTTTGGGCCGAGTTCCTGGCAGCTTCCTTGAGTCCGTATAGCCTCCCAGCCACCATAATTATTCCCCTGGTCCAGATGGCACAGTTTTCATGGGCCCAGTGTTCCCTGGCCTCTGCCTCTTTTTGTAGCCTTTGGAACACGCTGTCGTTGCCCTCTTGGTCCCCTGTCACCCCTGCGCTGCTGCGCTGGGCTTGGAGCTGCCTCATCCTCCTGAACCTCTCCCGGAGCGTTAATCTCCGTGGACCGCCCTCCCGACCCGATCTTTCTGTCCTCTCAGCGCGTCGGTAGCGGCAGTGATGGTGTCTGCTGCTGCTGCTGCTGCTGCTGCGACTGCTGCTGCTGCCGCCTTCTTGAGTTGATGTTTCGGTGGTTTCTGCCTTCTCTGTGCTGCCCTCCACATCAATAGAGGAAAGGTCCGGTTCTTCGTTTTTGCTGTTGTTGTCGTCGCTGGTCTTGTCCGACTCTTCCCTGAAAGGTTCCGTGTGCTCGTCCGTGGTCAAAATTTTGCGTGGGACTCCGTCCTCGGCGTAGTAGGGTCCACACAAATCACCAAGGTCTTTATAATTCGCTGGCTTTCCGCAAAGACTGCATGTAAGACACCTACCGAATAGGTCTTTGTTCACCGCGGGTCCCTGGAGCATGGCAGCAGTGTGTGGTACTACCTTTGCAACCGTGAAGGGATTCCTCATTCTCAATATGCCTTTTTTCCTTCGTCTCTGAAATATTACGGCATCCTCGGGCTTGTTTACTACTGCACACCAAGAAGAAAAGTCTCTAGAGTTGTTGATGCGTACGTAAGGGCAGAAAGACAGTTTTGAGTTTTGCTGGACCAGCCTGCGCCTGATTCTTTTCACAGAAATGATTTCAGTGCGCTGTTCTGTTACCGTTACCACTGGGCCCTCAATGCACGGTTCCTCGTTTTCTGCTGGCTCCTGTTCGGTTTTTACCATTTCCACCTTTTCTCTCTCCTCTTTTTCAGCCTGTTCACACCCTGCTGCTCTTACGACTGCCTCGATGACCTCAATCGCATCCTTCATTCCAGGTTTTGGCCCGGGCTTCTTGTAAACCTTCACTGGTTTTCCAGGGGGTGATTCTGGCGACATTTTGCTTCCTTTCCTTTTAGATGGACTTGTGGATGGTTTCCGACCTCTTCGAGGTTTTTGGACAAGTTCTGAACTCAAAAACTTGGATGCTGCTTCTGCGATGTCATCAGAGCTGATGGACAGAGCTGCCGTGGACTCTTTGGGACCCACTTCCTCCTCGACACCCTCCTGTTCTGCTGTTTCGGCATTTGTCTCCTCGACTGTTTCCGCTTCGTCCTGATGAGCTTGTCCTTTTCTCTTCTTCCTCCTTTGTTTAAGGTGCATCTCGTGGTTGTTTTTAATAGCCCTCTGCTTGGCTAACCGCGGCGTTGTTACTATTAGGCTTCCTGCCTCTAAGGCTACAACTGAAGCATCTGTGCTCTCCACCATGGCCCATCTCTTTCTCTTAGTTCTAGAGGACTTTGTGGCTCCAGGAGAGTCTCCTTCAAAGGCCTGTTGTGTCCACTCACCTGGAGCCCCGACTGCTCCTGGGCCCTCGACTGAGCTGCACACCCTGTCAGCTAAGACATCCTGCTGTGTTCCCGCTTTGACACTTTCCCGTCTTGTCTCGTTCCTATTTACAACCTCTCCTTGCAGCCCGCGTGTCACCACCACAAGCGTTGATGCCTCTTGACTTTTTTTAAGCTTATCTTTTTCTTGTGTCGCCTCCTCTTTTCGCTTCGTTTCGTCCTGCTGTGTTACACGATTCCGTCCAGATTCCATAATTTCAGTGTTATTCATTGGCAGCGGTGTCTCACCTTCCTTCAGCACTTGTTCAGACAGAGGCTTGGTCATCAGATCATCGGCCAGATTACTGTCTAGCTGAAGAATTGGAGAGTGTTTTTTTGAACTAGGAGATGTGATCTTCTGCACCATGGCCTCGTACTTCTGCCCTCTACCTTTGCGTGGTGGCAGAACTTTTGTTTTCGTGGGGCATTGTGGAGGCACCAGTGGGATGTCACTAGTGATGTCAGGACCACTAATGGTGATGTCTTTGGTTACAGGAGGGCCCACGGAGGCTTTCTTGGGTGGTCCTCGCTTTTTTCTGGGACCCCGCACAGCTGTTTCCTGGGGCAAAGGAGCAATTTCTTCCCGTGCCATCGGGGGAGTCGGTAAAGGTTTTGGCTTGGGCTTCGGACCCCTCTTTTTCTTGATTGGTGCTGTTAAAGGTTCTGGGCTTTGTTTGCGTTTAAGTAGAATTGGTGTCTTTTCATCTGATTGCTCAGTTGAGAGTGGTGGGCCGGGAAATGCAGGGGGGGCTCCATAAATGTCTGTCTTTCTACTTGCAATAACAATTGGTGTTTGCATTTGTTCCACTTTGAACTCTTTTACTTTTAGAGAAACATCAGTGGTCTTAATATCTGTCTGCGCTAAAATACCTTCCCCTATTATTTTTTCTTTTGACAGTTTTTCTTGTGAGGGCTTTCTTGATCTTAAGACCATGTTTTTACTCTCCTTCTCTGGTGCCTCATGATGTGCTTGTTTTTCCTCCTGTTGTACTGGTTTTGCAGTTTGGCTAAGTTGTGATATTGTCATTTTTAGGCTCTTCCTGCCTCTGCTTTGCAGTCCCGCAGAGTTTTGAACACTTTCCTCTTGTTGCGATAGCTTTGCTTTAGAGACTGAGCCTTTCGGACGACCCACAGGGGCCTTGACAGGTGTCATATCTGTCGTAGGCAAAACATCTGCAGGTTTAAGTCCAGGCTTGGGTCCTGGCTTGGGACCTGGCTTCAGAGTTGGCTTCGGTCCAGGTTTTGAGCCTGGTTTTGATCCGGGCTTGGGTCCTGGCTTCCGTTTAACAGGGATCTCAATTTTCAGTGGCAGCTCCGCATCATTTGGCACAGGTTTTGGTCCTGGTCTGGGTCCAAGTTTTGGGCCAGGTTTTGGTCCCGGCTTTAAAGTGGACTTGGGTCCTGGCTTCGGGCCTGGTTTAGCTCCTGGCTTTGGGCCTGGCTTTGGCCCAGGTTTTGGGCCTGGTTTAGGCCCAGGTCTGGATCCTGGTTTGGGGCCTGGTTTTCTTTTCACATGAGGCTCAACCTTTGGGGGCAAATCTGGAGCGTTAAACGAGCGAGTGCACATTCTTGAGCGAAAACCATCAGTTAGCATTTTGGGAGTCTGGCTCACAATAGATTCCTGATGCGCAAGGTCCATTTGCTCTGAGAATAACACAGTTTTGCTTGGAGGCATACTTGGTTTCTGTGTTAGTGAGTGGGCTCCTTCCTCTTCCTTGATCCCCTCCCTTTCTAAGCTGAGCTGTCGCCTGATTCCTACACCTGACTGCATGATTCTCCTTCTACCCCTGGCATGCTTACGCCCAAATGCCCTTGGCTGAGCAGATGGAGCCACAGGCTCTGGCTTGGCCATGGGGGTGACGGCACTGGCACAGCTAATACCTGGTTCCATGTCCTCATCACCTTTTTTGGGGGAGGGTGGGGTGTCAGCCCAGGAGGGAGCAGAGGGAAGTATTGACTTTCCGGGTAGCTGAGGCGAGTCTGGCTCCAGCACTTTAGCATCACTGTGATCAATATGATCCCTGGCTTGAGCTGGAGGTGTTGTCTTGTCATTGAGAGCGGAAAAGACTGGCATGGCAGACTGAGGTTGGGGGGCAGTGTCACCAATTGCGGACTCTCGAGCAGAAGCATCTGCTGCTGCAGTTGCAGCGGCGGCATTTGGATGAGCAGGTGCACCTGCAAACTCATTATCACTCAGAACTTCAGCACTCTGACCTTCTGTTCTGCAAGTGAGTTCTGCAGAAAATTTCTCAGGCCCGTTTCTGTTATTCATGTTCTCCTCAGTTGAAGACTGGGTCAGTTTATCTTCCTCCCCCAGCTCCTGTGTAGTCTCTGGAGACAAAGGTGGAGACGGAGATTGTTTTTGTTTCTGCATTTCCTCCTCTTCCTCTTCTTCCTCTTCATTAGGCTCATCATCTCCCCCCTCCTCCTCTCCTACTTCGTCTACTTCCAATTCTTCATTTTCCTGATCTCCGCTCCCCCTTTTTTCAGAGCTGCTGTCCTCTAAGGCCTCAACTTGGGTGGTTGGAGAGGTGTTTTCTGAGCTGTCGTCCTTCTCTGTGGAATATTGATCCTGTTCGATGTCACCCCTCGTAATGAAGGGCAATGTTTTCACGGAGCTCTCGGATGCTGTTGGAGACTCGGACTTAAATGCCTCTGATTTCATCTCTTGGCCAAAATTGTCTTTGTGGCTGGAATCAGAAAGAGCCGCCGGGGACTGTTCGATTGAATCTCTTGCATCAGGATCATATTTACTGTGGACCCCTTGATATGCTGTGTCCTCATAACAATACGCTTTTTCTGTCATCTCTATGTTCACTTTGCTGAAGACTAGCGGGCTTTTGTCCTCATCTGACCATTTTTCTATCTTTTCTGTACACTTAGTCATGTCTGAACTACTTTCGTGGTCAGGAGTTTTTTGTGTCGTTACCTCGTCTTTGTCACTTGGCTTCTCTGTCCAGGCAGATTCTTCAAAATTCTCTTTAACAGGCTCACTGATATGATGCATGTCCGAGGGAGAGTCTCGTTCTTGTTTCATGGGACTTGGTATTGTCATACTTGTTGGTGACCTCTCATCGCCAATGCTCTTCACCGGTGTACTCATGCCATCTCCTCCCTGCCCGGACTGACATCTACTCGGTTCAGGCGTTAGGTTGTGCAGACCTGAGTCCCCCGACCTAGTTGACATGTCATCCGGAGACGCCATGGAGCACGATGAAGCTGTGTCCAGGCTGAGCTGTGTGTTGTTGAGGGCCTGGGCTGGACTTCGGCCTTGGCCAAAGTAGTAGTAGCCCCTGTCGAGAGGCTCATCACTGCTA
The DNA here is from genome assembly GCA_032164315.1 of Malacoctenus gilli. NCBI lineage: Eukaryota > Metazoa > Chordata > Actinopteri > Blenniiformes > Labrisomidae > Malacoctenus > Malacoctenus gilli. Next base: position 10,378,333 of record JASSRZ010000065.1, read on the forward strand.
CTGGAGTAGCCCCCCTCGTGGAGTTCCATGGGCAATTGCTGGTGTTGTGGGGTGGAGTAGGGATCCTGTATGGGGCCCCCACTGACACTCCCCCCACTCTCTGGATATGGGGGACTTTTGTATTCCTCGCCTTTTTTCGACGATGCTCCACTTCCTGCACTGCTGTTGCTCCCACCACTGCTGCGCTTACTGCCTTTCTTATTTGCAACCAGGGCCTCTGAGAGCAGTAGCTGCTGGACATTATTGGAGATGTTCTCCACCTGAGAGGTGAGGGCATTCAAACTCCACAAGCTGGGGTTCGATAACAGCTTCTCTGAGAAGCGTTCTTTCATGGTAGGGACTTGTTGTGTCGTAGTGTAGCTGTGGGACACTGCATGCGATACATTGGGAGAGGGATGTGATCGTGGGGGCAGCAACATGGTGTTGGCACTTGCTTGCTCCTGCAAGCCAGTTGAAGAGGATGAGGAAGAGGAGGCTGCCCCAGGGGTCATAGGTGGTTGGCTATACTGAAAGGACTCCGGATTGGTCATAAGAGGGGAAGGAGTGGAACTGTATGAGGGGGAGCGCCCGACAGAGCGCGCTGGGGAGTGGCTGGAGGATGGGCTACAAGTTTGATAATACTGTTCTGGTGATCTGACTGGCAGCTCTGAGAGACAGTAGTTTTGTTGGGTTTGGCTGTAGTGTTGGTACTTCGGGTGGGGTTCTTGCGGGTTGGTCAAGCCCTGTAAAGGAGGCTGTTGCTCATAACCTCGAGAAGACGGCGGCTGGTAACTGTAACTGTTTGGGGTCGACCGGTAACCCGCTTGTTTCAGACTGCTGTGGCCGCTTATCTGTCTGCCGTACTGGGAATTAGGTGGCATGTTGTAGCCTTTATAACAATGGGGCAAAGGGCTGCACTTTTCCATGTACGATGATGGAGAAGGAGAGTGCTGTGGATAGTGCAAATGACTCTGAGGGTACATGAGCGGTGACGGGGCGGGGTTCGGAGGGTGTGGCTGGTGGTGGGGACTTGTATAGGCGGGGGTTGATGGCTGGTGGCACTGAGTCTGGGAGTGCCCCAGTATGTTCTGGTCTATGTACTGTGTGGAGCTTGGTGCTGGAGTGCCCGTAGCCTCCAAACGCCCCACGATTTCCTGGTCATACTGTGCTAACTGAGCTGGGTCCTCCCACTTCTGCTGGAGGTGACCTTCACTCATATACTGGGCCGAGTAAGTCCCAGAGCCCATGTGGTTACTGTAACCCCCAGGACCCTGCAGGTGCTGACTGGGGTTCGGTGGGGGCACTTTGCTTCCTCGAAAGGATTTTTTTGCCTGTGAAGGCGCTGAGCCTCCGTTACCACTTCCACTCCCACTACTATTGCCAGGGTAGCCAGGGTAGGCTTGCTGGCTGTAACAGTCCTTGGGTCCTCCTCCAATCCCTGGTCCTCCAGCTGCGGGCAGGCTCGAGGGGTTTGCCAGCGAATGCGCGTCATAACTTGACCTCGGGAGCCCAGGCCCCGGGCCAGGATGTGGACCTGGGCCCGGATGTGGGTGCTGGGGGTGGGGATGATGCGGGTGTTGACGGTAGGTCTCCAGGCGGGATAATTCATGGGGCTCCTGCTGGTAACAGGGTTGGTTGCTGTGGTAACCACCGCTGCGCTCACGGAAGGACTGCATAACTCTCTCCGTCTGTAGCCAGAGCAAGGAGGGGGAGGTGAGGTGAGACGGGAAAGGGGGGGAAGGGGGGGTTGGGGGTTCTGCAGGTAGGTAGAGAGGGGGGAGGCGAGAAAAACATTGAGAGGGTTAGCTATGTTGAGCCTGGAATATCATCAATTTACATTTTGTAAAGCAGATTTACAGTGTCTATTTCCACTTAAATGTTTGCAAAGTTTTGACCTCACTTGTCACAGTCACACAAACACCTAACCACACACAGACGCACACAAGTAGTACAACGATACCCTCTCCCTGACAAAAATGCCAAGCTAATGTGATGATAAAGCTGCTTTGTCTTCCAAATGCTGAAAAACGTCACTGTCCTTTGCACTAAAACATCTTCCAGTATTTAAAAATGGAGGGATGCGTGTCTCCTGCACCGAGTGGTGTGTGGGTTCTCAAATTATCTATTTATTTACTGAATAAATAAATAATGTGTGCATGTGGATGACTATGTAAGGGTGTGTGAGGGAAGCCAAGCAAATAATCACAGACTGCAGTGCACACAAGTACAGGGACATCTGACAAACATATATGGTCATCCATGGCACTGAGTGGGAATTAGAACCCACTTACATAACCTTTATGGTTATTTAGTGATTTTCCGGTTGATTTTGTCGGATAATTCCTGACAGTTTGACATCATACGTGATCCCTTGACATTTTTGGACCCCTCTCAGATATTACAACGCATTACATAGAGCAAGCTTTTCTGGCCTGTCCTTGATGTCGCGTTTCATAAGGGGTTTTGGTTCAAACTGCTCTTTCCTCCCACACTGGGCGGATGCAGGAAGTGTTGCTGTGTGTGTTTGCGTGTCACAGAGTCCTTGTGTTCATTGACTTGCATGTGTCTGTTACGGATGGAAGTTTGTGTGTTTGTCTGAAATCTTTGGCCTTCCTGTGCACGTGCGCGAATAAAAGTGTGTTTTCATGCTTTCATACAAAAGAGAAGGGAAGAGAGGAGGGCTGAAGAGCGTTCTACTAGAAAAGGAAAAGAGTCACCTGGAGACAGCGCGTTGAGCCAGGTGTGCGTGCGTGCGTGCGTGCGTGCGTGCGTGCGTGCGTGCGTGCGTGCGTGCGTGCGTGTGTGTCAGCCAGTTTCAGCACAACATCCCGGCATTCAACCCGCCCCGGGGACAGTGGTGCATCCCACCAGACGCACAGTGGCATTATTCATCTCTGAAACACACAGCGTGCGTGTTTGTGAGTGTGTGTGCGGCGAGGTGGAGCAGTGTGTGAATATGCTTGTGTGTGCATGCCCGAATGTGAGTTAGTGAGAGTAGGCATGTTGGTGTTGTACTGTGCAGGTCTGCTGCTTTTGGCAGCCCCCCCCCCCCTACATACACACACAAACACTGAAGCATACAATCCTTGACAAATACACACACCCATAGATTCCCCTGGAGAGTCTCTGTCCTCCATCCTACCCACCGGTCTCCCCTGCCTGCAGCCCACTACTGCTTCACCTGGGGTGTGTGTGTGTGTGTGTGTGTGTGTGTGTGTGTGTGTGTGTGTGTGTGTGTGTGTGTGTGTGTGTGTGTGT
>JASSRZ010000065.1:10423831-10434051 GCA_032164315.1 Malacoctenus gilli
CACACACACACACACACACACACACACACACACACACACACACACACACACACACACACACACACACACACCGAGACCGAGAGCGTCGTCACCTGGAAATGTCAAAACCTTCCACGTACCATAATAAATGAACGCTTCCCATCTGCTTTCTAATTATAGCTTCATAAGGCTATGACTAATTTTAGCTGCGGCCGCAAAATAGTGGTCTTTTAATAATTCATGACTTCAGATAACAGAGCCCGCTCGTACTGGCACGCGTATCGCCCGGCTGTTGCGCAGCCGACTGAAAAACAAGGCGGACCGGCCGGCTGTTCGGGAAGAACAATACAGTTTTCTTTCAGTGTGACGATGGGGATGAAAGCGCTTCGCTGGTGAGATTCTCACTATAAACAACCACTCACCGTCGCTCTGAGTCAAGGCGTGGAGACGTGAGGCTGACAGGTGGTCAGATATCGGCCTCCACCTCCCCGCTCGCTCGGTCTGATCAGCTCGGGCCTGAAAGCGGGGAGGGGGGGGGGGGCCACGGTGGTGATTTCTAAAGCGGCGTGTTGACGGCCATTCGACACTTTGCAGATCAGCACCGCCAGATGCACGGAGCCGAGGCGTGCGCGTACGCGCTCGCGCCCGTGCGCCTAAATCTTTTTTGGCGCAGCTATCCTCCCCGGGATGCATTTGTTTTGATCAATGCGGATCTGAGTGAAGCGTGATTTTGCCTACAGCGCCGACATCAATCGAGATGGACAGGGGTTAAAAACGACTGCCTCTGAAGAGGCGTTTGAAAGCTTCTCTCATCTCAGCGCGAGCCATACGCTCTGACGCACACACCGAGGGGCCGCCCGCGTGCGCGGTTTGTGGGGGTGTGCGTGCATGTAGTGTGTTTGTACACAAAGTGCGTTCTCGACTCAAGTGTATCAGCAGGAAAGCAGGTTTCTTTGCTGCATGAGGAGGAGGCCTCGGGTAGCAATTGGTGCGCCATCAGCATCCAGAGACTCATTTGGAGAGAAAATAACAATTTTCTTTTAAGGTTTCTATAAAACCATCAAAGCTTGGTCTTGTTTTTTTTTTGTAAACCAGGCTATTATATTAAATCGCCTCTTGTATTACTTGCCCCCCCCACCTTTATATTTTTGTTGTGTTGGAGGCGTTTTCACTAATAAGGCTATATGTCTTTATTAAATACCAATTAGGTCATGATTCAAGTTTACGGATGGTGGGAGCCGAAAAGGTTTAAGGGTCAGGGTCGTCCAGGACCCTGCCACCGCGCACCTCGGATCAATGGGAGGCAGGACAAGGGGGGGGGGGGTCTCTCGCTGTTGCCATAGAGACGGGAGGACAGTGGTGTTGGATACTGTTGCTAGGCAGAGGCAGCGTTTGAAAGAGGTGAGAGGGAGTGTGGGGTGGTCTGCCGTGGTGGGTAAACGACATCAGGGCTTAGCGAGGAGGGACGTCCCACATCCTCGCTCAGGTGGAATAAAAACACATCGATTTTGTCAGGAAGCGGTAAAATCCTTGCAAGTGTTCGACTAACTGAAGGGAAGAAACCGTCGAGAAAAGTCTGTTTATTCAGTCAACACAATTCAAAACTTTTATTGTCCGTTTCCTGTCACAGCAGGAACTTTCTCAATGCACGAGGCTGGTGCACAACCTAGTGGCCGCGCTTATAAGTGCAACAACACAAGAGGCTGTGAAATGACATCAACACTGTATCCCAAAGCACAACGTTCCTCTTGAGATGTCTCCTTTTTCTTTCCCCTTATGAGCAGTTGCTCACCAATATAATTTGTATTTCTATAAATATTCTCATGCTGCACTGAAGTCAAGGCCTCAGCCTGTTTCTGTCATGCGGATTTGACTAAAAATTGCTATAAAATGGATAATTTTCTTGACAATTTAGTTGTATCACCATCGCCATAGACTAATATGCATATTCATTAACTCCGCTTAATAAATTAATGTCACCTTCATCATATAACCAGCTTTCAAAGACCCGTTTTCTCAGTAACCACTGGTCTCTAGTGCCATCTCGTGTATCCGGGCTGGAATAACATGTGTTTTCCCATCAGTATTTTAAAACTGCACATTTGCGCCGTCTGCTGGCGAAACATCAGTATGCGCTTATCTATCGTGGACAAACCAGCGCAGTTTGAAAGTTTTTTTTGTTGCTGTTTGCGTAAACCTCATTCACCGAAACTCTGACTAATAAAAACTGATGTTTTTTCCGTGTCAACTCAAATAAGAGATTATGTTTACTCTCGCGTCTAACGTAAAGAATAAAATAGAATCCAACAAACCAACTCATCTTTGATGTGTTTATCAGTGTTTACCTCTTCGTATCTCCTGGTCCGGATAAACATCGTGTTGCTGTCCGCGGTGCTGCAGGAACGGGCCCGCGCTGACCTTCAGCACCACGGACAGCGCTCCAGTAATTATCGGGGCCACCGCGGCGGCTCATTTAGCACCAGGGACAGCGACCCAGCAGTCACTTACCGACGCTGACAGCCGCGCTACGACCCTTCAGCACCTCGGACAGCGTCGCGTGTTAATGCCTTTATACCAGCGTTTTATTTTTAGTAAATATTTCGGTTGTAATCAATGTGATCAAGAAAAGTGAATATCTATCACAGCTTTCATCTGTTTTCCCTAGTTTTTGTATTCAGAAACAAGAGAGACACAAAGTTTTAAAGCTTCATAACCAAGCACTTTTGTTTTGCTGACTAACTTTCCGTTATGTCAGATATTTCAGTGCCTTTTACTTTTATCTATCCTTTACTTTTTCCTTTTACTTTAAGACTGGATTGTGTAGCCCGAAGCATTGTCCTGTGGCCATTACAGAGAAAGTCCATATAGAGGAATGTGATAGAGTAAAAGGAGACATAAAAACTGCTTAGTGCTTTTATGTTGAAAGCCTGTCTTTTGTACTTTGAGACAGAGTGAGAGAGTTTCTGCCAGCTTCACTGTGTTGTTGATGGCAGAGGAGGTCCACAGCAACAATGGTTGTTGTTTGTTCAACCCCTGCTTGGTTGTACTTTATTTATCAGACCGTAATGTTTCAGATTACATGATTTCAATCTACAGACAGGCTGAATTCGAAGTTGAGAGGATTTTTGGCGCGATCAGCTTGAGCTGTTTGTGTCTATGTGTTATCAGGCCACACGCGGTGCAGTTCTCTCTGTTTTTTTTCTGTTTGCGTCTGAAGCCGTCGACATGTGGTTCCGTCAGTGAGAGCGACGTGATAAAGGCTGAGTCTTCGCATGTGATATTCTGTGTTTGGCTCGGAGTGACAGAACGCTAAAACCTTTTCAGTGAAGCACAAACTTTTATCTCTCCGTCTCGCGCTGGAGCTCCTGCATGTGTAACTTGTCACAGCTCAAACGAGCACGCGCATCCACCCGCCACTCGTGCATAAAGTCTCGCGCACCTGCAGCCACCTGCACGCCGAGAGATTTGTCCTCACGTTTGTGTTTATTGCACACTTTAATCATTTAGTAAACAGATCTTCACAGTAACAATGCAAGAGCAGAAAACAGAAGCAGTTCACTGTGCAGTGCAGCTCGATAGATCTTCACTATTTATAGGTATTTACATTGAAATTCTGTAAATCAAGGAAGAGTCTCCAAAATTATCCCTGTGGTTGGACGAGGCATTTTAACCCCTCGCGGCATTTTTCTGTCACCACTCGGTTTAGGACCAGCAACTCGGGTTTTGCACTGCTTGAAGGTTTGGGACCCCCTTCCCATACTGCCCACCCGAGAAACATTCAAGTACTGTATTTCTGTCATTGCACAGGTAAAAGGTCAGCCAATCAACAAAACTCTCAGGAAGAGACTTGCACCAGCGCCACTTGAACACATCCAAAATCTCCAAAATCAAAGTGTGTTTTTTTTTTTTTTACCGTAAAACAGAAGTTTAAATAACATCCGAATTCGGAAATTAGCAAAACAAATATTTCTCAATGACAATGTCATGAAACACCCTTTTCCAGCAATAAATATTCATTTGGGTTTTTAAAAAAATGAAACAGTATACAAATTGTAACATTTTTACATAAGGTGTGAAAAGATATCACAGTAAACAACCGCAAAAGAGGAGTAAAGACCAACATTTTAAAAACCAATAAGCACTTCTTCAGTCATTTCCTTGTTAAGCATTTTTGGTTTTGTGGCTAAAATGTTTAGTGTTTTACTACATTGAGTCCAAGCTAAACTTCCAGAGCAGGCGGGGAAAATATGAAAAAAAAGAGACGTAAAAGATGAAATAAGGCAAGTGAAGGTACTGTTTGAACTACAGCGTGAAGTATTTGCACTTCAACCTTTGCTATTGTCAAAGTTTCTCTGTTTCTCTGCGTGAGGACAAAAAGCTGAGAAAAAAAATGGAGAGTCGAGAGATCAGATTCACCTGCTCGGGACTCCTTTGCGCCAAGCGTGCCCCCCCCCATCTTTGAGACATTCAATGAAAACATTGAATCGCGACGCATTTCCAAAGGAAGGAGGAAAATTTCCACACACTTTGATCACAGATAAAGCTTATCGTGTGAACCATGTGCTGCCCAGTCACGGTGGATTCTGGTTTGGTTATGCACTGACGGAAGCAGAAACACAATAAAGAAACTGATACCCTCCATATTCAGAACAAACGGGACAGAATCCGAACACAGCAGTGGTTCCTTTATGTCTTATACAACATCTGATAAAACAAAAATACATCTGTATCTCACAAATACAAAGCTCCAGTCTTTCGTTGGTGTTCGTCCACAGTCTCTTCCATATAAACACACGTAAAAGCAGTTTCCAAAGAGGCAATGATGGCAAGTCTTGGAATTCACTGAATTCAGCTTGATACCAGAGGTGGGAATATTTGGTGTAATCCCATTGATCAACCAGCCACAGATGCGGTCCGTTGGCAATGTGTCAGTGTCGGTCTCCGTCACCCTCCGTCGCCTCACTACCTGTGGCCGGGGCCCCTGTGGGTGGCCGTGTCCCCGACTAAATCCTCCTCCACCACGTTGACGTGGCCCTCTTTCTCTATGCAGCCCGCCAGGACCTGCAGCACCAGCCGGAGCCTGCGGTCCATGGCCTGGAGGTGAGGGCGGATGAGGACGGGCGACAGGCGGTCACGCAGCAGGGACTCCTCCATCAGGGAGCTCAGCTGGTACTCCTCTTTAGCCAGCAGCTGGAGACGCAGGAAAGTGGACCTCCTCACCCTGGAAACAAATAAGGTAAGTGGGAGAAAAAAGTTGTTGAGGAAAAGTGTTTTTGACGTGACGGTCACAAGAGATAAACTGAACTTTCCCAACTCGAGTTGGGAAAGATTTCAACCGCTGACCAAACTGAAGCTGACATATGTGAATGTGCTTTGTGCTGGAAGATTTTTACCTTTAGCAAGAAAGTTATGGATTATCTCCACATTAGACTTCAACATGAAATACGTGAACTATTTATGTGCAAGAGAGTTTTGGGTGACATTTGCAGAGCAGATAGATTACAGAATATGTAAACTCAAAATAGAGTTACACCCTCGTTTCCTCTCTATCGATGCGGTTCTCCTGAGCGAAATCACTGAAAGGCTTCTTCTCAGGAATGCCACCCAGGATTAGCTCGGTAGCAACATCCATCGCACACACACACCCACACATACATATATTGTATCTTAGGCAGCAGGGGAGCTTTCGGTATCCTAATGTTGGTGGGTTTAACCGTCTTTGTGGCAGGAAGCGAAAAAGGCTCAGTTAGTGTCTACATTTCTTTGCTAAATGTTTGAAGTCGTTCTTTTATTGACCGTATGCAACTCAATGTGTACCAAACCTGCAGTCAGACAACAACATGATTGTTGTTTGTTTTGTTACTCCAAGTTTATCCCTTCATGTCACTGCTGCTGGGCTCCTCCCACACTTAAAAGCGACACATTTTATTTGGACTTAATCATGTAAAAGCTGACGTTCTGACCTGCAGCATTGGCTCAGTGGCACGAGAATGGACAGTTCGTCATGGGAGTGTTTTCCAAACCTGGAAACGTGGGCAAAAAAGAAAGGCACATGTCACTTTTGCTTGTCAGAAAGCATTTTACACTTTGACATTATCTGGCTTGATTTAGGATGTTGACTGATGGTCTCAACACCAATATATGACGTCCTTCATCAGTTATTTACCCTCTGCCGTTGTCGAGGTGAATGATGAACGTGTCATTTCCGAATTTCTCGAACGTTTCATAGTGATGACGATCCATGTTCCCTGCGTAAAGTGAACGGACGACATAATCAATATGCTTCGCCTCATGTAGGCGTCCAACAATCTAATATAGTCCTATACATGCTCCCCTCTTACCCATCAGGAAGTCAAAGATTGTCATGTCCATGATGTCGAGTAATCGAGTACCACGGTCGTATGGTGGTGTCTGCTTCACCTCATCACAGTAATCTGGATCCACCTCCCACCTAGGTGTAATATGATCGTCAAATATCGTTCACAGATCAAATACTGAGTCTGATTTTTTTTTGGTTCTTTAACCATCGTTACTCGGATACGTTCGTGGGCGTGACGCCTCGGTGTGGTTTTCCTTACTCAGCTTTCTTGCGCTTGTGGTAGGAGCGTCTCCAGGGGTTCCTCCAGGTTTTGCGCTTGGCGAGGTTCAGGTCTGGCAGGAAGGCGGCCAGCGAGCCTTCGATCTGATCCGGTTTCCCACACAGGGCGTGCTCGGTGGAGCAGTAGTAGGAGCACTCGCCGTAGAAGCACACGTTGTTGGCTGGGGAGAGACAAGTGAAGATGTAGGAAGGCTCTCGGAGAGGAACAGCGTAGTACCCTTGTGATTAGTTCATGATTGAAGCAATTCACTTAAAAAAGGCCACAATAGAAACTTGTTTACACACTATAGTGACAGTCGTGTTGTTGTAATATTACAATTTTCTTATTGATGGATGGTTATAATTATATTCAATCAGTCCACTTTAAAGCCTCCACTGTTGTGCTTTTGCCTGTTTGAAGACGGACAGTGCCACCATGTGGCGAGGTGCAAATATTTATTGCAAGATATGCTGCAGTTCATTTTTGGCACTTTTATTGCCTTGAGTAGCAGGCCAGTGATACAAAAAGCCTTCAGCTACAGCTGCAGAATCCACTTTGTACATAACCCAGTTTCCTCGCAGCGGAGAGCAGCCAGCGAGCGACGGTTGTTCCCTGCGATTTCCGAGTTGTGCCTCGGCAGCCAAGTCGCCGGCGCCGTGTGCCAAGCTGCAGAGGGAAGCTGGCAGAGTGTGTACCTGGTGAGATGAAGAAGGTCCTCCACAGCTTCTTGTCACGTGTTACATCTCTGATCTCCTTTGTCATGTTGACAAGACGTCCTGCCACAGGGGGCACTCTCCGAAAATCAAGGATCCTGTAGAGACAGACGGGGACCGTTCAACAAAAAGGAACCAGAGGCTGAGTTCTTGAGATGAAACAAACAAAAGCTGTAAAATCACAAAGAAACAGTTCTTTGTCTTTTTCCCTCACGGCATCGTTTTCATTAAAACACCTTCAGAAGTTTCGAAAAAGCAGCGGCAACTTAGGACCAGCTTGCGGTTTACTAATCAATTAATGAGATTCCTCTTTGTTGTGGTTCATCTGTGGTGATTTTTTGAAGACACAGTTCTTAGTACTTGATGCTTGGTTCCTATTGAAACTTTCTTGCGAAGTTCTCACCCAGTGAGAGTGAAACTCATGTCATTATCTTTAAACTCACTTCCAAACTGCACATACGTTGTACTCGTAACTTTTTTGTTTTGCTTATAACTCAGACCTTATCAATTCGTCACTAATGTGTTTCACATTAAGTTATATTGCCCCTAACAGCTGCTGGGAATTACAGGCAATAAATAGCTTTTACTAGCATGTGCTAATTAGAGGCTTTTACTCTGAAAATGTGAGGCGTGCGGCGTCTTTTTTTCGCAGCCGGGCGAATGAGTGTGTGGAGTCACTCATTCATGAGGTATCCTCGTCATAATAACACCAAGAAATCGTTTTGAATGACTGGATCATCACCACTAAAATGTAGTCACGGGTTCCTTGAAACGCCACAAAGTCATCCTGCAAATTTCACTCCTTTACTGTGCCATCTGTTCACCTGTGTTTTTGGCATCATGTAGCTTGTCCAAGCTATGAACACTGAAAATGATACATGTCTCTTTTTGATCATTATAAACCAGGTTCCTTCTCTTCTACCTGACCCTAAACTCCAGCCGTCCCCGTCTCCTTTTCACCTCTTTTGTGGCCACCTCTTGGTTTCTCTTTCTTTTCTTTCGCTCCTATGTCCGAACACTATACCTATTCAGCCCCTATTTAGTCTGTCTCGCTGTATGTTTGCGGTCCAAATGACCCTGACCTGTTTGAGACTAAAACTAAGCCTCCTGGGAGCAGGCAGACACACAGACAGACTGGCTGAGTGGAGCGGAGTTGGACGAAACTTTAGCCTACAGAGGACGGCATTCAGGGGCCACAAACTGCACCGTCATGTTGGGTCTCGGTGACAAAGGAGCACCTGTGTGTGTGTGTGTGTGTGTTTGTGTGTGTGTGTGTGTGTGTGTGTGTGTATTTGCCACGGTGCAGATTTAAGCTTTTATTTGTGTGCACTCTGCCTACTGCACGGCCCCCCGAGTCACAAGGAGTTCACAGCAGATGGCGTGATGGAGGAAAGGCAAAGAACACGGGATGAGAAAAAAAAATCCCCGAGATTTAGAAGTAATTTACTGGAAGGAAGTGATGTTACCTCTTCCCTGAAATCTTCTCCGATATTTTGGTGCGTTTCATCAGAACAGTCTCGAAGCATGGCTCAAATTAGAGAAAAAGTTTCAGCGGAGCAAAACAACCTCCTACTCCACATTCCTGGTTCAATATGAAGTAATAAACCAGCAATAGCTCAGGCGGGCATCCAGCAGCCGCTTCGGTGAGACGGACCGGACTGTAATTTTTCGGGCAGCCCGCAAACTGCGTGCAACCTAAAATCCAACTGCTCTTTAGGGGCCCGACGGGCACCTCCCTGCAACACTAAAGCCTCATTCCGGTGGTTATCTGATGCCTGTGATGTTGGCGTTTGGCTCCATCCTCCAGACCGCACGAACACGTGCCCATGACCTCATCTTTAGTGAGAGGGGAGACTCTGCATTTGTGAGCGTGTGTGAAATAATTAACAGCCCAAATATCCTCCCGCAGAATCCCCAATGATCACATTTGGCTCTTCTTAGTGCTCCTCTCTTGAGCTTTCGTTGTACCTTGCCAGCTGAAGTCTTTAGAGTCAAAAGGATCATGTTGGAATCAATATATTCAGCAGCAAGTCGAGGAGATGATCCCCGCGCTCCGTGTGTTATCTAATCCCTCCTGCACTTAATCCCATTCAGATTTTCTCATCTTGAATCTGTTATTGTACACCTCCGGTGAAAATTGGAGTCAAACTGATGCCGCTGGTACGGAGCTGTGTGTGTGACCTGCTATTATTTCCAGAACAATCAGGGAATGATACGAAACATAAAACGTGCAGAGGTGGTAAAAAATACTCACCTGTCCAAGTGAAAAGCAGCAACCTCAGCGTTGTGCCTCTCGAAGTCGGAGAAGTAGAAGAAGTCTGGGGGTGTTTCCTGCTCCCGGGTCTGCCTGAAAGACAGGAAATGTCACATCACATCACATCAGCAGGGACGTCCCACTTTCACTCATCTCTTTTTCTCTCTGTCGCTTTACTTTCTGCATGTGTAACAGGAGGAGATATATCATTATTTTGCTGATGAATGGAAAACAGCAGACTGGCTTTGCGTTTGAATATCGCTGAGAACGGAGGCTAACCAATCTTGCTGCTGCTCTTCTCTCCCATCAAACCTCTCTGAAACGCTCTCTCATCCAGCGATCTCATAGCCAACCGATGTTTCAGATCGGGCGAGCTTTAATTTTATTCACGCGGCTCTTTTGATCGGAAACATTTCTGCTCCTGTCGCTGCAAATCTCCTCGGCTTTCATCAGACGTTTTTCTGGGTTTCCTGCGGGGTGAAACTCATCGCGGCGTCTGCATCCCTTTCTAGGACAGAAGCTGACGCATGAGACCAAAGCCTGTGTGGACAAGGCCGCTGTAGGGAAGCTGGAAGAGATTCTTGCTCACAATCTGTGTGGTTCCTCCCAGCAGATACACAAAACTGACACACACACACACACACACACACACACACACACACACACACACACACACACACACACACACACACACAC
>JASSRZ010000065.1:10462166-10478257 GCA_032164315.1 Malacoctenus gilli
ATCTCTTGCAGGATAAGTCAGAAATTAAGTGCTCCAATTGGATCAGAGGGGAGAAGATGCTTTGGCACAAAGAGAGACGGGTGGATGCAGGCAGAGAGAGGGAGAGCGATAGATAGATAGATAGATAGAGGATTGCTGGAGGTTATTATTTTTCATCTAACATTGAATCCCACTTAACCTATTTCAACTCGAGCTTGCACCTTCATCCACACTTTATTGCGTGTTAAGCAGCCCATTCACTCCAACTTGACTTGGGTGTAATTATGTGTCATCAGCTCACCATCCTTGATTTCCTGTTGCTCTGGGATAAAACCTGATGTCGGTGTTGACGTTAAACAAAGTGTCGTCGTCCGTCAGGGTAGGAAGGTCAACCTTGTACAGGGGATGTTCGAACAGAGCCGCCAGTCGGGAGGCACCGTGGGCTGAGACCGCCCGACCCCCGCTCGCGTTCCCAATGAGCGGCTTGTGGTCGTCCGTCTTCCCCGCCGAGGGTCTCATCCGCCGGAGGGAGTCCGCCGCTCTGTCACCGGCGGCAGCGGCGGCGGCGGCGGCGGCCGTGATCTTTTCGAGGGAATGCGACGTGAGGTTGGAGCTGGGCTCGTTGCTGAAATCCTGCAGGATTCTCAGCGTGTGCTTGTTAGGCCAGCCCGCTTCAGCCGCCGACCTGGCGCGCTGCTTCCCCCAGCCCTGCGCCTCCCCGCCCGGATGGTGCGCGCACTGACAGCCGCCGTCCCCGCTGTCCGCTCCCGCTGCCCGCTTCTCCAGTTTCGGTAACAAGTCTATCATGATGTGCATGGTGCACGCAACCAGGAACACCATGAGTATCAACACTCTGAATTTGCGAAACAGTATCATCTTTACGGGTTTCTCTTTATTTCTCGGTCGCTCTCTCTGCACGGAGTAAGATTTAAGCGCGGCGCACCTTACGGCACCGACATTGATGTCCAACAATGTTTAGCGATGACAAGGCGGCGATGTTAGTTTGGAGATTCTCTCTGATCATTGCGCGCATATTGAGCGTCAACCTATGTTGAAAAACTCCATCGTCGGCGCCCCGTGGATGATTTACAGTCCCGCTTCTTCATTCCCAGACAGGTGGAAGCACCGACACATCGTGAAAAACTGGACACTTCACTGGCAGCGGCTCAAGAAGTGCGTTTCATTCATCGCGTTGTTGAATAGAGGATACAGTGTCAGGAGGACGGCGCGCTGGATAAATCTTTCAGGGTAAAGGTAACAAAAACGCAGCTGGCTTCCCGTTTAAAGCATCCACCGTCCTCAAAACCCGCTTCCTCGTATCGCTGCCAGCTCGGAGTGAGATGTCAAACGTGTCATAACTGTCCCCAGGCATAAAAAAGTGACAGCTTGAGAAAGATTGATTCAGCCCAGTCTGCGAAACACAGCCTCTCCTGGTGTTTGGAGGAAATTTATCGTCGGAAAGGGCGAAAAAACAGAGAAGAAAAGAATCCACAAGAATAACAGGTGATCCGCGGCAAGATGCTTGGATGCTGCCCCGCTCCTTGACAAAGCTGCTGCTGTCTGCGTGCCTCGTTGGAGTCAAATCAGAGAAGGGGGCTGGCAGGTGCCGGGATCCCGGTTGTGATTTGTCCTCTCAACACCGCCTTGTCTCCCTTCCAAGTGTTCATCCAGGGTGGGTGTGTTAAATATTATGATCGGAGCCCTGTGAGCCCAGCCTCGCTGGCGTCATGAGGAAGAGATTGGCTGCGTCTGCACATACAAGTAGCACTAGTGACATGAAAGGCGAGCTTCAGGGATGAAAAGCTGCGAGCTGAAGGGAGAGAGAAAAAAAAAATACCCTTTGAGGCTGCAACTCTCCTGTACGCAGCCAGGGGGCGTTGGTACAACGAAACAATGCGATCCCTTTTTTTTCGGGGTGCACAATAATCTACTGGTCCTCGAAGCGAGCTGAGGGGGTCCTGGAGGGTCCTTGAGGACGAGCCATGGGGTCACCAGCAAAATAGGCAGTCGTTGAAATTCACTGATATATTCATGAGAGGCAATAGGATTGAGCTGCAGGTCCCTCCCAATAGGCTGTGGACAGAAGCAGAATATAATGCAGAAGCAAGAATGGACGTTTATTGAATGGAGTCCCATCCAATGATGGTTATCCCTCCGTGTAAAGTGTGTTAAAGCTTATATTTCTAAACATATTATTGGCAGTATATTTAAAATATATGCTACAACAAAACACTATCAGTTGCTACCTTTTATTTTGGTAACCTTTTATTGATCATTCGAACTTAGTCACCTAAGAAGACAGAAATCCTCTGTTTGCCGGCAAAATTTGTCCATCTTCCAGCAACGTCTCATAAATTCACCGTAATTGATCAACAGTATGCAATCATGGTGAGACAGACTTGCAACAGACACAAATTTGGAGTTACTATCAACTGAAATGATGATCGGAAAGGCTCGCAGACACTCACACATGGAAACAATCATTTTGTATTAAATTTTTATTCTATGATAATAATAATTCAGCCAAATCGTATGACAGCAGTTAAAATGACATCAGTTACTTGCTCTGCCAGTAAGAAGCATGGCTTTCATTTCGACCAATAAAACAAAGTCATTTCGTTGAGCAGACACCAACTGGAAAAAGCCACATAATTTCTTTCTTGACGTAGAAAAAAAAAACCTCTTTGAAGTGCTCGACACTTCCACTGGGAACTGGCACATTTGCTTTGGCTGTTTATGAATGTCTAAAGCTTTATTATAGTGGATGGCGACAACCGTGTGTGTGGGAGGGGGTGGGGGGGGGGAACAATGGCATCAAGCTACTGTCTACTTCATATGAGGCTCATGCAATCGCAATAAAAATTAAAAGCCATCTGGAGACTCCAGTGTCAAATCGAAGTGATTTGACGCGTTCCTCATCGTGTGACTCGGTGTTACTGATGAACTCGTATTTCATTGTAAATTGCACCGAAGAACAATCTGTAATTTTCCAGCCACACATACTGTATTGGAGAGCGTTCAGGCGTCACTGCGCATTTAAGCTCTCGTTCAGTTTCGAATTTCAAACCTCGATCATTTATCTGTAATGAAGAGTTTTATAACCAGGTTATTTGCCATCTGCAAGCACTAATCCTCTTCTATGAAGTCTCAGTCAAAACCTGCCTGAATACTTTTAATAGGGTCTCTCTTTAATTCAAATGTAATACAATAAGCACTCTTTATTTCAATTGTGGTTGAGAAAAATAGTTGCCTGATTTTCGAGATGCATTGATTGCACTTTCTTCTGAACCAGGCAACATTTCATTGAGAACTCACATGATTAAATAACAAGGTTTTGAGCACCATGCAGTCGGTTCATTGCGGCTTGTAAGCCAGATTTCCTTTTTATGGCTCTGAAAAATAGTGCCATAAAAGAACTGAAGACACCTCAAAAAGTCCATTTAGGTCTTACAAAAATGATATAATAAAATGTGATGCATGAGAAATTGAAAAAAAAGGTTTTCAGCTCAGCTGAATTGCAGAAAGTAATAAAAATGAACCAATTAGACACATTTCTCTGGCTTGGGTGTGTGTGTGTGTGTGTGTGTGTGTGTGTGTGTGAGAGTGTGAGTGTGAGTGTGTGAGTGTGTGCGTGCGTGCGTGCGTGCCGCACAAGCGCTCTCCAAGTGGGCACGGTTGGAAGAGCTTCACTTGGCTTCTGCCCCTCCTCCCAGAGGCACCGAGCTGGAGTTCATGCCACTGCCAGATTTGTGCATCTAAATAAAACAGGATCTTAAAGCTAACAAGCAAACAAATTGTTCTCCCAGAGGCGAGCCCGCTGTCCCGATTCATCTCCAACTCCAAACAAAACAAATTGGCACACGCAGGCATGTTAGAAGCCACTAATACCAGAGAAGGTGTTCAATACTTTATGTTATTTGCTTCAGCTCAAAGAAAATGAAGAGAGAAGGAGGGGGAAAAAGAGGTAAACCACAGACAAAGGCTATCACAGATTTTATTGTGGGATACATCTGAGCTCTTGCTTTTGGCGCCCAGACGTGATCCATATCAGCTGAACCAGCAAATCCGCGTCTGTTTCGAGAAGCAACTACAGTTGTCGCTCCTCCAACAATTGAGATTAATTCTTAAAAAGACTAATTAGGTGTAACATTTCCTTTATCGTCTCTTCTTCTTTTTTCAATCACAAAGAAAAAGAAATTATTGTGATGGAGAAATTAGTGCTCGTTCCAGTAGGTAATTAGGAGGATAGATTTAGATTGCATGGCATTTTTACCTCACAGTATGCGGCCGTTTAATGTCAACAATGTAATAAGAAAGCTTTAATTCTGCTCTCGAGAACTCATATTTTATCTGTTCGATACAATCATACTTCATGCCTCCACTGAACTCGGGCCAGATTCTATTGTAGCAGCGCTTTCGACAGATCTAGCTCTGTTTTCTGTGCTTTGTACCTGCATTTAATTCACTTTATTGACTGCTTGAAGGAATTCGGGCACCTTTTGACCCGGAGAAGGTAAAAGTGACTCCAGATGAAGCCGTCCAGCTTCCCTGGGACTAAAAGTCAAGCAGCGGTTCAAGGCATGAGCTGCTCTTATGCCATTTTGATTACCGCGGGGTAATAAAGAATGAATCACCGCATGTTTAAAGTGAAGAGAAAGGAGGGAAGTGAGAAACAGATGAGGTATAATAAGGGTAAAGAAGAAAAAAAGCCAGCGCTTACTCTGGATTCTGGTCTGGTTTGGCCATGAAGGTATATTTTCATGTCTGCCTGTGTGTCTGAATGTTTGACCCGAGGGTTCGTCTGTTCCTCGTGTCGGAGGCAGACTTTCCAGAGTTCAACTCGAGCCCTCACACCTCACCAACAACGTGGATAATGGGGGGGAAAAAAAACAATGCAAACCGATCATTTTAGCAACAGATTGAGAGAAAAAGAACATATTTTCTGATGCAATTAATCAGACTTGTATCTCTTTCGGGAGTGATAAAAACGGGGGGAAAAAGTGTATTTTTATCACTGTGTTCCATAAAAAGGACACGAGTTGATTTGCATCAGGCCCCGTTAGGCAGTTTCACAAGCCTGATGATTTGTTAACAGCTAATTTCAAGACGAGAGATAAATGGCCGTGTAAATGTCATAAGTATAGAAGTTATAATTGGAGAATAATGCAACCATGTAATAACCATAAAAATGTTGTTCTGACAAATGACTCCTCATCGGGCAACCGTCGGCGGGGGTGAAAGAGAGGAAGGTGTGGCGGAGCGAGAGCCGGCGACTGACGGAGACGGAAGGAGAGCGAGCGAGAGGGTGGGTGCAGAGTAACGACACATTTATTCACTTGACTGAGAGCAAGCTGAAAATGGACTTCTTTAGGGACACGCAGGAGAGACTGTGTGAGAAAGGCCCATTATTGACAGCGGCTTTTATTATTCTAGGTCCAATAATCCCATCACCAATGCAGTGGCGTTTGCTGCTTTCTTTTGCTCAGATCTAAATTGTTTGGGCCAAAGTGCTGCTGTAGAGGCTGTTTCCATGCAGGGATGTGCATTTCTGTGAGGAGTTTGCATGTTTTCCATCAGCATCTATGACCGGAGATGTAGCGGTTGACCAAACAGGAACTCAAACCGTGTTTGTGTGTGCGTGCGAATGTTGCGTTACTCTTTGTTTGGCCTTTATTCAAAGTTAAAGTCACATAGACATACCAGGAGCTGTGAGCTGCTGCAGTACAGTGTTCACGAAGGAGTCTGATGTTAAGGGGTTTTGGTAAAGGGTCCTTCAATGGTAGCGATAGGTTCAAGTGATGGTTTTCATTATTTTCCCCCCAACTCCAGTTACTTCGAAGCCAGCTTCTCTCACCTTGACGTTTCACACTGAATCTGTATTTTTGTATCCTTGTGGGACGCTTTCGGTCTCATTTACTGAAGTCAAAGGAAAAAATGATGAATTCATTAATGTTACGGGTCATATTCTTCTAATGCCTGGTATGAATCTCAATATAGAGCATCGCTCAGGCACATGGACTGTGTTAGTCTTTCATTTGGACCCTCTGCCAGTCGCAGCACGACTCAGAGTTGGAATAATGAGACTACTGGCATGAGGCGAAGCTCCACAGTCGTCCTGCTGAGATGATCTCTTTATCTCAACGAGTCCAAGAGTAAATCTGAGCTCAGGGATTTTAAATTTGCGGACAGAAGGCTGCGACCTTGAAGTCTGGGCACCGAGAGCGTGGGTGTGTGTGTGTGTGTGTGTGTGTGTGTGTGTGTGCGTGCGTGCGTGCGTGCGCGTCTGTGTGATTCAGTGGACGTATGTGGACGGACTGCTCTGGAAAAAAAAGACGTGAGGGTGTCGCAGCAGCTCCTGGCTCATCTGTCACTCGAGTGCTCGGGCGGCAAACTCTCATCTGTCCATCATCCACTGACAAAGAGGTTGACACCTTGTTACTCAAGGTCCCCACTCCGAACCAGCAGTAAAGCCCGGTTGATAGATGCGGATTTTGACTTCTTTTTTTCCTCCCTGCTCGCGACAGTATAAACCTCGCCCAATTTTATGGAAGATGGAAGAAGATCTTCTCACATGCTAAGTCGTTCCTCGGAGATCCTTCTGCTCACGCTGACACGATGGCGGCATACAGATTCTGCACATCCATGATGCAAATCTCCCGCTCCCTCACGTCCCCAATGTGCTCTGTTACACCGAGTGATGTTGACTGCTGGCACCATTCGAGGTTGAGCGATGTCACGTTGAAGACGTTCGTTTGAGCTGTTTTGGGCTTTGCTACACGGTGCGTTTTCAGATGCTGTGAGAGGAAGAATTTACTGTCTTCATATTGCGATGGGCGTAGTTGTTCTGATCGGCGTTGGAACTTCGTGTCATCTTAATCAGGCCTGAATGCAGTAAGTTGCCTGGATGTGTTTGGGTACAGAGACGTTCATGTTTAGCCCAAACAGGCAACTCAAATTACTCGAAAGTGCTCAGGAATCAGCACGCTTGCTTGATGAAGAGTTGAAGCGCAGTTGATCATTTGCATCCGGTGTCGTCTGCTGTTGAGGGTGTTGCACAGATTTTTGTTTTTTTTTTTGTTTCTGCTCCTTATGTGACCTGCCGTCCCGACTTCCGTGTGAATGGATGGTTCCAATAAGACTGAGTGTGAATGTGGGCTCGCATGTGACAGTCTGATGACTTTGTGTTATCACGCCTGCACTGCCGGGGATATACTTCCCTGATGGCTGCGCAAATGGTGGGGAAGATGATGTAACGTGACATAAGTGAGCTTCACTGAGCACAATCATGTTTACCAACCGTGCTGGGAGATGGCTCAGGAGCAAAAAGAAGGGAAAAAAGGGGAAAAAAATCCTCTTTATTTAGTTTGCTTTTCATTCAACGCATTTAGTTTGCGGATCCAAAACAAAAGTTGTGAAACTGAAAAAGGACTCTTTTTTTGGGTTGGTCTTATTTCCTTCCCCTTTAGAGGATCTTCCTTCAACACAGTGCTGGCAACTGGGCTAACAAGTCCAGAATACATCGATGTCCATACAAACAGACCAACGCATTAAACTAATGCATCTGTTTGCTAAGTAACTAGTTGCTTTTTAGTTGCAGTAATAAGTACAGATAGTAGACTTTATAATTAGTAACTATAGGAACTGAACACATGAAATATTAAATGACAATTTACGAAACACAAACTAGAATATTTCTCTTTTTCTCTTCTCGTTTTTCAGTTTTATGTTATGTGCGTGTGTGTGTATTTGTGTCGGTGTGTGTGTGGCCGTGTGTGTGCGTGGCTGTCTGTGTGCACCACTGCATGTGCGGCACTCATATCTTTTGACAAAGGGTTGGTGAATTTAGCCCGAGCAGACAGCCCCTGACCTCAATTAAGCAGCTAACAATAGACTAACGAACTCGGGGTGAAAAGAATATGTTTTCAATTTCCCTTCAACTTTCGGCTTATTAAAGCTTATCGCGGAAACCTGCTCTAATGTCTCTGCACTTGAGGACTTCGCCGAGAGTGATTTATTATTGTTGCAGCCCCGACTCCTCATTCGCCGTGCGTTTGGCTAACAAGAAAATAACAACTGTTGAAAATCTGGCTGGCTGGCTCGAAAGGTAAAATTACCACCCTGTCTGACGCCGTGACAACAATACCCGAACAATGACGGAGGACAGGCCTGTGACCGCTCGCTGTAGCAGAACGCGGCCTTATATTGCAGCAAGGTTATTGGTAAGCTCGGTTGCAGTGGTAATATGCTGTCACATTAGCTCTCTGGATGTCAGATTGTGATGCCTCAGAGGGAGATCACGGGGCTCCATCTCCCCCAGCAAGGCTGGAGCTGGATCGCTGCTCAACCAAACAAAAGTAACGCGCATGAGTGAATAATGATGATATTGTTAGCGAGGTGTCACTTCCAATAGTGCATGTTTTGGATATTGCCCGTAGCTTGCCGTACAAAAAGTCTTGGAGTCACAGGATTTCTGCCGTGGAGATGAAACCCAGAGCGGAGGGGGGAGAAGAAGGAGAATCGCTCCCAACGGCCAATAAGCAAATTGATGCCGAATCAATGTTCATGTGGGATGCGGGTAATTAATGGATCAGGCCGGGACACCGTATGCAGTTTCAGATGTCGTGGTAATAGTTTATTCAGAGGCCACTGAGGTCATATCCATGAGGTGGCCGTGGACGACAGGGACTGAAATACAGCACCGTGTTGCATTTCTTTACTCCTGTTTCACAAACAACACAGACAGTCCACAAGTCCTGAAGACTAGATGCCAATTTTGCCCTAATGTGCCTCTCTTTTCACTGTTTGTTTCTGAGCTGTACTGAAAGTTCCCATTGGAACCAGCCTGCCTGGAGTCGTTTGGTTCAAAAGCAGCATGCCTGAACCTTCACCAACTTTGTGTGTTTGTGCCCGATCAAAGCAAACCTTGACCCTGCCGTTGTGTCGTATTATAAAACTGATTTGTTCTTCAAAGGGGATTTCTCTGGAAGGCAAAAAAAGAGAGAAGACATTATGTAATCCTGCTGATACGAACGGGAAATCAAAAACTGCTGCTATGTCGTTGTGAAAAGGGACAAATCAATTACTTTGTAATGCAGTTTCAAAATCTTGTTAAAATCCAATAACCTACTCTTTTCCCCAGAAAATTAAAAAACAAAACGTTTATTGCTCAGATTCCAGGATTAAAAAAGCAGCTTGTTGTTCTGCTGCTTCAAAAAACTCATCGTGCAGACAAAGTCCACTTTGTCTGAGCATGAGAGCAAGAAAAACAAAGTCGAATGAATTACGTCCTCTTGCAGATGTTCAGTTTTTGAGTTTGCGTCATCAAATTGGAAACTGAGTTATCAGGGTTGTCCTGAAAATGCAGGAACGTTTTGTGTGTGTGCGTGTGCGTGTGCGTGTGTGTGTGTGTGTGTGCGTGCGTGTGCGTGTGTGTGTGTGTGTACATTCAGCTCACTGTAACCTTAAATAAAAAGGAGTAGAATACAGATGCACAGTTGTTAGACATCGAAATGCTATATCAAGTTGTACGAAACAAACAATAAATTTAAAAAACTTCCTATGAGTTCATATTGTATGATGGTATTTAATGCCTCTACACTCTTTTTAACATGTCTTTGATCTGCCTCACGCTGAGGTGAGGGGAACCTGCAGAGAGTTTCAGCGGCATTGCCAGGTTAGCGTGACATGTTGTGGGTCACCAGAACAACCGAGTGAGGTCCAGTGAGATGATGTGGCACCCTCCCTCCCCTCCCCCCTGGTCTGAGTGTACGTGCAGGGTCTGTCTGCGACAATGCGAGCGGCTGACTCCCGCTCGCTCCTCCTGGCTCTGGATGATTTAACAAGCTGTTTGTTGCACAAGAGTTTGGCATGGCTCGAGTCCTACTGCTGCGTCCCTCATGGGCCACATCCTGTTCCTGCTCGGCTCCCACTCACTTGTTGACACATAGGTCATTGCAGGGCGTCGGCCGTGCCTCCAAAACTCCGACGGAAAAAAAGACATGGCAGGCGCACAAACACACAAACGAACATGCACAGTGCTCAGCTTGTCATGACAGCAACGGGCAGCCCTCTCCTTTCATTACTATGTCGGTGTGTGTGTGTGTCGGTGTGTGTGTGTCGGTGTTAAGAGCGAGAAATGGTGGCTCTCCTGCCGGTGGGTGATGTTGTGTTTGGCCATGACTTTTCATCCTGGAAGCCCATAATTAGACAGCGCCGGATGCTGCCAAGGAAGGATGAGGTTAAGGAGTGGGAGCCAGTGGCCTGTTTTGCTCCGTGGTTTGTTTTTTTTCTTCTCCTCGTGATGAGGAGTGCTGGGGCTTAATTACAGGAGTGACACCCCCGCTGGACCCTGATGACACATTTCCTGTGATTAGAGGAAATGATCACTATCGATTGCAAGAGGAGAGGAAGAGTCATGTTTAATTGCATTAGAATAATTGCCTATTGATGGCCGAGGTGAGCGCTGTCCCCGATGATGAGGCTGCAGTGCGTCAATTGCCAAACCCGTTGACGCCACACCGGTCAGAAAGTTGTTTAACTCTCTGAAGCCAGCCGATAGCTTCAGTCCACCGAGCAACCGAACTTCTCGGTCGTCTCTTCTTCATGTACCTGGTTGACTCGGTTTCGGCTCCCCGACTACGATCGATTAAACACGAGCTGCAGTCTGATCTATATGTTTTTTCCTGGCGACCTGTGGGTCACCTCAGGCTCAGCCATCGACGGGCATTTGAGGCAGCTGATGTCAGTTGTGGCTCCGCCGTCTCGCTCGCATGCTCCGTTGATCGATCATCCTCCCCCTTCTTCAGGAAAAACAAACAAAACCTTGAGCCAACTTGTAAAATATGTTTGTTGTGCTAAATCTGTGATTATATACATTATTTATCATCCAACACGCAAGTGTTTTCGAACTGGACACACAAATCACAAGGTCTACTTTGTCACCATTAAAAAAGAAAACCCAACAGGGAACAAAATAAACAATGAAATGCATAATATCTCTGGAGCGCTGTTACCTCACCACACAATAAATAGCTTAAACGTGTAATTAATCAGAAATAATAGGCCAGGCAATTTTTAGGTGCTTTCAGACAAGACCGCAGTTACAGATGAGGTTTGTCGTAGGCTGTCGACAGATTCCTGCCCGCTCCACTTTCGCCTCCACGCAGAGTTTCGGTCCTCGCCTCTCCCCCGCCGTGTTTTGAGTGAACCCAGACAGCCTTGATCCTCCGCCAGGGACGGCGGGCCAAGGGGGCAGGCGAGGCCGCAGAAAGTTGCCCTGCTCCCAGGTCAGCCCGCTCTGGAAGCCAACATGGCATCAGTGAGTAAACAAGTGGTTCTAGTCAGGGGGCGGCTCGGGGCTGCCGACACAAGGGCGTGTGTGTTTGCATGGTTGTGTGCGCGCGCGCGCGTGTGTGTGTGTGCCAAGAAGTCTTAAAAAATTTGCAAGTGCCCGTAGCGTGCTGTCTCCTAAAGCTTTTACAAAACGCTGACTGCTTCATGTCTCGACCGAGGACGAATGTTTGCGTTCCACGTTGGGATGAAATATTCATTCATGTGGTCTCGGGGCCTGCGAGTGCTGCGGGTGAACGGGCTGCTTAAGCACATCTCATCAATATCATCTTCCTGCATGTCCACTGACAGGCATTAGTGTACTGTCAGAGGATATCACTGTATTAAACTGTCCTTCATATGTATTCATGCTTGCATTTTGCCGTGGCATCACACAAAATGAGCTTCATGTCACCAAATTAACGAGCAATGCAAACAGACAGCCTGATTTTGATATAATCAGCTTAAGGATGACACTGCCAGCATCAGGAATTACTATGTGACGGCTTATTTGTGTAATGGGCGTCCTCAAACACATCGCTTCCGATTAGACCAATCTGTGTGTTAAAACTTGATGAAAACCATTACATGCGTCTTGCTTTTAAACAAATGTCACAGCCTGAGATGGCAGCTCTCCGCTTTATTTATTTATTTTTTTTAAAAGTGTACCACATGATGTTTAGTTGCTAAATAGTTGGAAAATGCAGTGACTGATTTATTCTATATGTATAAAGAATAAATAAAGATGAATTTTTTTGTATTTTAAATGTGTATCAAATTACATTTCAGAAGTTAATATAATAATAATAATAATAATAATAATAATAATAATCATCATCATCATCATCATCATCATCATCATCATAAGAAAAAAAAATTGCACCTTGAAGTAGCTTACCTTCTTTTGTTAAAGAATTATTTTACAGTATTTAAACAGCTTTCTCATGTAACCTCTGGAATGTCTTCAAGCCCCCCTATGAACCCCCCCAGTATAAATGTAAAAGGTGAATGATGACAACAAAACCCCAAACAATTATGGGACAATTAATGCATATAAATCAAAAGGAAATTTAATAACTTTTAATGACTGGTTTCCAACCAGTTTTGGCTTTCCGTCACGAATGCATGAAACAAAAGGATTAAATTCCTGCCTCTCCTGGCATTTGGTCATCCACATGGTAAATATCAGAGGCTGGCAGACTGTTTGATGTCCCCCCCACAGCCAACATGCCTCGTTGCCAACTCCCGCCTGGCTTATCGCTCGGCTTCATTGGAGCACCGGTCTCATCGGGCCGCGAGCAAAATGTTAAGCAAACGTACGATCTCCTCATAAGTTAATCTACCCATCTGCTTCCAGTTCGTGGCGACGCGCCGGCGATTTCCTCCTAAACTCTGGAATCACATTTCTATTAAGGAACAAATCTGGTTTAATGGGACGAAGACTCAGATTTATGGACCGTTTTATTTCACATGATGCTTAAATGTTCCACAGGTGAGACTGTGGTCGCCAATCGAACAGGGAGGTGATATGCACCAAACCCTTCATGCGGATCAAATGAGAGCTGGAGGAAGATAAAGAAGAATATAAAATAAATGCATGAATAATAACAGTGAACAGATGCACAGTACAGAACACATTATGCAATCAGTTATGGGAGAATGTGGGTGTTTAATTACACAACCAAAGACCTATTTAGCAACTTAACTTTGTGTATATAAGTGATGCTGTGGATTCAAGCTTCTGGTGGGGCAAATTTCTTAACAGCCGTTTGATTTGCTTTGATTGGAATCCATTTCTTACCAATCAAACGCCTCTTGCCACGTCGTTTTTATGTCTTCTGTTATTGGTGTTTTGATTGTTTGTCGTCATGTTCAATTTGCGAAGACACACGCAGCTGCCGAGCTTGTAATTAATCCGGGGCTCGTTGTCTTTTCCTTTTCATTCACGTCATTTTTTTCTTCCTCCCAATGTTCACAGAAACTGAGCAGGATGTGTCTGAGTCTTCTGATTGCCAACTAATTGTCTTCTTACACTAATTTTACTGTGAAGTTTCTTCCTTTGACACCACTTTGTTACAATGATGCTGATAGAAAAAAGTCTGATGTCTCTCTTAAACGTGCCTGCATTGACTCCTGCTTTTAATTGATACATGCATTGACCCCCCCCTATGAGATGTGCTGGCATTGACTCCGCCCAGTTTAAGTGATACATGCACTGGCTCCGCCCCTTTATACTCGATGCATGTGATGACTGTGTCCTCTGTTACGTGTGCTTGCATGGACTCCGCCCACTTTTACTTCATGCATTGAACCACCTGCGGACCAGAGTTTGGGAAGGATTGTTCTGAAGTATTGCAAGTTGGCTTCCTGCAACTTCCTTAAAAAGTGAGAAAAACTCTCCATTCATGAAGCCCCTCTGAGGTCGCTGCACACATGAATGCTGCCTAAACGCCTTTTCTTTCAGTGGCACTGCAGGCTGCCCTTATGCTCCGTATCCCTTCCCTCCCGTCCTGTCGCCTCTGGCGCAAAGCCGAGTGAGCCGTACTAATGTTTCTGCAGTCCGCCGGGAGTGAATTTGATAGACTGGCCGGCGAGCCTGGCTGTGGCGAAGATGTGTCCGCTCTGAAAATAGTGGCGGTGAATATAATAGAAAGAGTATTTCATAACGTTTTGGGGGTAACGATATCCTCGCGAAGGGGGTGGGGGGGTGGATGACGAGTGCGTTTAAAGAAGATTTCCAGTAAGCGTCGGCCTCCTCCAATTCATTTGTTCAGCTCACCCTACACTTAAACAGTGCTGGAAGGCACATTAAATTGTGTTTTTCTTTTCTGAACATGGGGTCTTCAATGAGTCTAATTAGCATTTATAGATTCACTGAGGAACTTGATTACAGCTTTTAAAGTCTGCAGCTGGTCATTATGCAAATCCAAAAAGCCTTCAGTGTGTGCTTATAGGACCGCACCACACAATGAGTGCTGTTTCATGATAGGGGGAATAAGGCACAAGTGAACTAAGTGCTCTTTAACTATAAAACGCCCGTGATCCCTTCGCGTGAGGGACGAGCCACTCCTGGCTGAGCCCAGATACGGACGAGCCGTGCGTCAGGAGTTAATCATCGACCGCGAGGTCGTGGCGGTGAAGGGGTCGCTGACAAGGAAAAGCGGTCCAAACTTAACGGATACGTGAACTCGGGCCGGAAGTTTTCACTCGCTGAAAAAAGCCTGAAACCAGCGGGGACGACTCGCAAGGCTGAACATCACAGAAACACGAGTAGAACCGCGTCTCAGGAGTTGCGGGGGTGAAAGTCGGGAAAATAGGTGCTGCGTTTTCCCTGTTGTTTGTTTTATGGTGTCGCACCCGTTTCCACCCTTGACTGCGTCCTCCAAACTGTTTCTGTTCTTCGAGCAAAGACTCGCACATTCATTATGTCTCTGGTCCGCTGCCGCAACCTAATACGGCCCCGTACAGCCATCAAGAGAACAAGGTCGAACACGCAGCACGGATACGTCTTTACCCCGGGCTAATTTCTTTAATTCTTAAACAAGATGTGCATGACAG
Source organism: Malacoctenus gilli (assembly GCA_032164315.1). Taxonomy (NCBI): domain Eukaryota; kingdom Metazoa; phylum Chordata; class Actinopteri; order Blenniiformes; family Labrisomidae; genus Malacoctenus; species Malacoctenus gilli. Next base: position 10,477,032 of record JASSRZ010000065.1, read on the forward strand.
AGAATTAATTTTCTGCGTAAACAAGTTACAGTTTGTTTCCCGGGGTTGTTTGGCTGACTTTTTTTTTTTTTGTCGGAAGCCGCACATGATTAATAATGCCGTCCTACACCTTCTGTTGAGGGAATTAACGGGAAAATGTTGGCGGTGGCGGGGGGGAATGAGTGAGACCGGACCGGGTCATGTTCGCTTTGTGTACGTCGGAGTAAAGATGGAGAGCTCCGCGCTCAAAACCTCATTGTGCGGCGGGTCGCATAGTCCCCCAGTTCAACTGTACCAGCCTTCGCTTTCTGCCCTCCCTGAATGTCACTGGTGCGCCACAGACCACGTGTCCCCCCGGTGCTGCAGATAATGAGCATATTAATATGTACATACCCAGCCAGGTTAATGCCTGCCTGGCACTCCAATTTCACGGCCCAGTCTCAGGTTGAGGCAGGGCTTCTTTTTTTTTCCTCCTCTTTTTGCTATGCAGCACCGATAGGCTGCAGTTTCTTCTTTTATCAGATGAAGAAAGAAATATATATATTGTTCTGAATTATTGAACAGATACATGACTGACAGGTCGGCTGATGAAACTGAAGCAGAAGGAAACAGGAGAGGAAGAAAGAACAGAAAAGTGTTTTAGTGAAGTTGATTGATGCCGTGGATAACTTCAGCCGAGAGGCCGATACAGAAAAATACTGACACAAAATATGGCTACAAGGGCTTGAGGTGGAGTGGACAAAATTGCTGAAATTGCTCTTCAGTGCGCTATTTTCCTCTTTTCCCGAGCTCTACAAGTTATTCCAGGCAATCCATCACACTTGAGATTTCACCTTGGTAACTCTCAATCATGATATCCATTTGATAGTTGAGCTCACCGCATTTCTTTCTCACACTGCTGCGCCGGGAGGACGAACTGCACCTTCTGTAAAGACTCGGACCCAAAAAAAAAAAACGGGGTAAAAAAAAAGACAAGCAAAAAACTTGGTACTTGTTAAACGGTAAATATTTTAGACGAGCTCATTTCAGTGAAAACCCGACCGTATTTGTCAGCTGTTAAGTGTCAGGGAAGGTTTTCAGGTAAAAGTCATCGCAAATGTCAGGCAGATAAAGGAGCTCACTGCCAAGGAACCGACTGACAGACAGTGTGATCAGGCTAAACGGTGGGAAGGAGCAAGTGTGTGTGTGTGTGTGTGTGTGTGTGTGTGTGTGTGTGTGTGTGTGTGTGTGTGTGTGTGTGTGTGTGT
>JASSRZ010000065.1:10481483-10493444 GCA_032164315.1 Malacoctenus gilli
GTGTGTGTGTGTGTGTGTGTGTGTGTGTGTGTGTGTGTGTGTGTGTGTGTGTGCATGTGTGTGTGTGTGTGCGTGTGAGCGTGCAAGAGAGAGAGAGTGAGTGAGTGAGTGAGTGAGTGGGTGAGTGAGTGAGTGAGTGAGTGAGTGAGTGAGTTGCAGGCACAGTGTGGTGAAAAAATCTGTGTCCATTTTTGCCAGTAATGACTAATCGGTCGACCTCAAAACTCGTCAAATTCTAACTTTTTTCCTTCTTTCCTTCAACGTTGCTGTAAGTTGTAACACACTCCTGTTTTTTTGCCTCAAATTCAAACTCCTCCCACGACGCATTGTTAATAACCGATTTCAAACATTAACGACTTCTCTTCATCACGTTATTTTTCACGGCAGTGTTTACGTCGAAGGTTTGTGGGATGTGTTTTAGTTTTATGCGAAAAGCTGTTGCGATTTGCTTTGAGGCTTTGAACAGCTCAAGGAAACTGTGTGGATAATAAGTTTTAAAAAAAATGCTTCCAGATTTCTTTGCCCCCCACATCACTGAAAAGAAGCATTCGGAATAAACAGATTTGAAGCACTGAAGCAATGTCAACGGAACAAAGCAATTCTGTGAATGAAAAGCGAAACTGTTGAATCTGACAATTTGTTTCTGTCTCTGGAAAAAAAAACCACAAACGTGTTTTTTTCTGCATTTGTTGCTTAGAAACTGTTGTTTGCCAACGGATGCTTCTTTCTTTTTTTGATCCGCAGAGATTCGGCTTCAACATTATGTCTCAGACTGATGATATCTGATCTATTTTTACCTATTGGGAGAAAGAAAACAAATGCCTCTTTTCAACTCCGTGATAATTGTGCTCAGATGCTTGAATGTGAGACCGACCACAAAGTGGTTTCAGACCGGGAACCATTATCATCAAACACATTTAAAAATACATTTTACTATTCATCATTACACACCACTTTTTCTTCAGTTCAAACGGTCTGAGACGGTGAGTCACGGCTCCTCGATTGCTTCCAGTACACAACCTCCACTGTACAGCCTCATCAGGGCACACAAACAAAAACAGGCTCTGGGTGGAACATCGTTAATGATGCCAATATTTTCCATAACCGCGCTGACGAAAAAAGCCGACTGCGAAGCTGCAACTGGGAATATCAAAGTCGAAAGAAACATTTTTTTTTTTGCCTAAAATCCTTCCGGAGGAGGAAGATGTTCACTTTACCAATCAAAGAAAGAACATGAAAGTTGGTCTGTTAAATCAGGAAATCTGTAAATGTCGATAGCGAGAACATGTCGAGCCGTAGTCGCTCTTCTTTTTGTCATCGATTTGCGGCGACAAAAGCAGCACAATGCTGAGAGTCGCCAGCGAGCCACCTTCGGCATTTCAATGCTTCCTGAAGGACAGTGTGGAATTGGCTGTTTTGAAAGCACACATGGGAACGCGTGCCGCTGTGCAGAAGCTTGTGTGTGTCTGCTGGTTTGTGGCTCATTGATATATTTGCTTGGCTGTTACATTCAGACGAGCTTTTGTTGGTCACACTGGAAAAAAAACAACTATTTGCACGTCTGTAATGTTGTTTTTTGTATTTGTCTTGTTTGGCTGCCGCAATGCGTTTTATCCTTCGACCTGCAGATTGAAGTTGTCATTTTTCGCACAAGGCCAAGAGGAAATTGAACTCTGGATTTCCGAGCTGCCGCGTGTTAATGTAACGCGGTTGGAGCTTGAGCCATGATGGAGTGAAAGAACGACATCATGACGGTGATGGTGAAACAAGCAAAACAGAAGCACCCATCGCAACTCTACATTGAGTGAATAACAGTTTTTACTGGTCGTGAAAAAGTTTGGATGAAGGCTGGGACGAACTCGTGGCCCAGTAGGTGGATTGGAGCATATGTCATAGACGTTCTCGCACATTCAGATTGAAACTCTCTGCAACTATACTGGAGTTTAAATCTCTGCGCCGCCACTAGTTTAAGATTCTGATCCATCAAGCGGATGCCGATGATCAAAATGGATTGGCGCCTGGGGTTTAGATTTACATTTTTTCCCAATGCATTTGCACATCTAAGTATGCATTTGCACATCTTATTTGGGATCTGCGCGCAGCAGCTCTTAAGGTCAAATAAAGCGTGGATTTCCATAGTATAATGTCGACACAATTAGCTCTGCACATTAACGAGCCGCACTATGACCAAAGCTTTGGGTACCTGATGTGAGTCGGCTGTTTGAAACAATTCCATATCAACAAAGCGGGCACAAGTCATTTAATCTGAGGATCGGCGATCGCTCCGCCGCAACTTGCATCGATAATCAAACGGAGGCTCGAACAATGATATCGGCGCGACGTGCCGTTCGACAGCTCAAAGCATCAACGTGTACCGCCTCTGGCACTGACCTTCCAGGAACCTCCTCTCTCGCGCACGTATTTTACACTTCAAAGTGAGCAGTTAAATTATTCCAATTAGGCCTGCAGCGCCGTTCTGGTTGCACCAATCTGCTGATGAAAGAACCCACCAAGCCTATCAGCCTCCCTCAAAAACTCACCGCAGTTGAGTGTGATACATATTCATGAGAAGGAAGTAGAGTTTGTCTCCGCACCCAACTTATAGTATCAGCTATTGTTTCATTTCTTGCTCGGGAATAAAAACGATCGACTTAACTTGTCGCCGCGTTTGTACGAGCTCCTCAACGCTCGCGAGGAATGATCGCTTGTGATGCAGTTTGGCAACATGTTGCGATGCAGACACAGGCTGAGGAGCATCGTTTCCTTATTGCCTCTGAAGATCCGTGTGTATCGCTCTGCTTTTAGAGTTATATTTATAGCACCAAACGGCATCGGTAAAGATTACGACCAGATGGAAACTCGGAGCGTTTTTCCCTCAGACTGCTCTATTGATTACGTTTGCATCCCGCCAGAGCCGTCTGTGATAAACTGCACGCCGTCCACGCCGGCAAAGTAGGTCTCTCCTCTGCACTTTTCTCGCGTCATCTGGCGAGCACTTCATCTGCTTTTGAAGGAGCAGAACTGGGGGGAATTATGCAGGTGAAAATTGCAGATAAAGGCTATTATGACCACTGTAATACCCATTTCCCAAACAATCATGCAGGGGAAGGAAAAGTAATGAGAGCAGAGCTGTGTTACCCTGCCATCTGCTCTCTCTCTCTCTCTCTCTCTCTCTCTCTCGCTCTCTTGCTCTCTCACTCTCTTTCTATCTTTCTCTCTCTCTGTCTCACTCACTCACTCACTCACTCACTCACTCACCTTCTCTCTCTCTCTCTCTCGCTCACTCGCTCTTGCTCACTCTCTCGCTCTCTCTGTCTTTCTCACTGACTCACTGACTCACTGACTCACTGACTCACTGACTCACTGACTCACTGACTCACTGACTCACTCACTCACTCACTCACTCACTCACTCACTCACTCACTCACTCACTCACTCACTCACCTTCTCTCTCTCTCCCCCCCTCTCTCTCTTGCTCTCGCTCTCTCTCTTTAAATTTCAAAAACTCCTCCCAATTAAACTTCTCACTAAACTTTTTTTTGCTGCCTTCCCCCACTGTACACAAACTGTACATTTGATATCATCTGTCGTGAAAGTCCAGATCTTTTTGGCATATAATGAAAAATAGTTGTGATACTGTGTGAAAATGTAGCTTCTTTCTTCTTATTTTGATCACGTTTAACGCTACAGAAGCAGCTGCACGGTTAAAAAATGACGAGCAGGGCCTCTAAAATATGCATGTGATCCTCTGAAGTATTTTGTTCCCTGATTATATGCAGTTAGTTTAAACCTGTTTTGTTTTCTTTTGTGGAAAACAGTCCCAACACACCCGGGTATCAATAAGTCACATGTATGAGTAATACTTGCGAAGTTAAAGCATCGTCTCAGCAACCTCACTTTGATATAGTTTTGCAGAGTAAATATAGCAGTAAGTTGTATCTTTCTGTTGGGTGTGTGCCACTTGGGACAATGCGAAGTCTTTTATTTTCAAGAACAAAACAGCCACTGGATACCGAGAGACGGAAAGCACTACGAAAGTAATTAAATCGGCTTATTCGAGTGTTTCTTTGGAAAGGATTTGGAGGTGATGTTTTCCCAGACATGTTTGGTAACCAAGAAACGTCTCGTCACTTTGAGAGTTTGGACACATTGACACTCGTTATTAAAGCTGCTTTTTTTTCCATTTGAAAGGAACTCAAATTACACTTTTAACTGCGTAAGTCCCGAAACTTTTTCAGACTGAGTCAAAATCGTCAGTTGATGTTTGCTCAAGCGAGTGCTTTACTTACAGAGTCAAAAACATTGTTTTTTTTTCCAACATGCAGCAGTGGTGTTGTGAATAAATGGTATGTAATCTTACTTTCAGCAATTTTTCTTTGGATTAAGATCCCATTAAATATTTAAACACACATGAGGAAGAACCTTATTTAAAAAAAAAGGACTTTTAGGTGGTTCCGTTATTACTTTGTTTAAAAATGTTGTAAAAAGTAAAACAAACTCAGCACAGTCGGTGTGTTTCAAGCTGAATGTGCACAATTGACCCACTAACCTTGTTAAAATCATCACAGTAATTGACTCTGGTTAATGTGGAGAAACTTTAAAAATGAGTGGTTTGTTCTGGGGTTTATCAGCACACATTTTGGACCCCCACTCCGGGATCTCGAACATTTGGTGCTCCACCAAAATCCACCGAGTCTTTTGCATGAAAACCGGTAAAAAAGAAACAAATGTGAACACTTTTTGATTGTTTTCCAGCTTGTGAACACGAGAAAGCCTCCATGACACTCAAAGTCGTCAAGTTTAAGTAAAATGCTTTTATGGAAGATGCCGCTTGGAGTGTCTCAAATATAAACGCTTTAATTCATATAATTTTCGCCAAGCATTTTCTCTCTCTTCTAAAAGCATTAAATGTTGGATATTGAGTGGGTACACCAGCACTTAGGCTGCCCCGTGTGTCTCACCTCTGTGGAGAAGAAGTTGTTGTGACATTTAGGCCTCCGTGTGCGGCCGGCTCGGGGCCAACTGTGAGCGCATGCCAGGGAGAGTAACTGCACGGAGGATGGAAATGCCAGCAATCAGTCAGGGGGTTCGTCACAATCTCGCCATTTCATTGTCACTGAGTGGGAGTGACCTCGCAACACTCAGCCTCAAAAAAACCACCCAGTCTTGTTCTTGATTTCATGTGCGGACGACAGCCGCACATAAAGTTTTCTGCACTTCTCACAAAGTGATTGTGCGCACATGACAAACGATCCTTTAAATACACCGTGAACTCGGTGAAGCATTTATGAGTGATGTCGTTTTGACTGCGTCCATTTTTCCACGCGACCTACACAGGAAATAAGGGAAAGGGTGACTTGCTTGTGTATGACAAGACCTTCTTTTTTCTGTCACGGAGTCCGAGGGCAGTGGCGGAGCCGCCCAGTTTGGCCCCCAGTCGCAGAGGGGAAATCCACATTTCTACCGCGGCTGACCACGCACGCCCACTCGTCTGAATTCCACAGCGGGGCCGCAAACACACATCAAGTCGACGCAGACTTGCGACTGCATGTCACGCGGGCTGACGCGAACCTGCCGCCCACTCAGCGCCGAGTACGCCAGCCTCTTATTAGCCTCCGTAAACGTCTAAACATAAACTTGCTCATCGACATGTAATTGTTAAATGGATCACACTGGCTGCGTGTTTTAAGTCCCACCTGCTTAACACAGCCTAAAAATAGCTTGAAACTTTGTATTTGCAAAGAAAAAGTGAGTATTTATGTACTTTAAATGATTTACTCTCATTTTGTTTTACTTTATTATGGCCGACTTTAGAACGTTTTGTGTCCCAAGTCTTGAAGTGTGTCTTTTTTAAAAAAAATTCTTCCACAAAACTCGTGATAAAAGCACATAAAAGAAGGAATAAGCGGGGTTATCGTTTGCGTGCCAGCGTCTAAGTGACCATGATCCGGCAGATTCCGACTTCCCATCTATTGTGCCGCCTTGCTCTCACAGCGCTGCTCTCGCATGGTAACATGTGTCACCGGACCACAGCCGCGGTTTCACAGTCATGAACGCCTTGCGGAGCAGACACCGCAGCGTCTATATTTATGCCCGTTTTCAGTCGAAACAAAAACAGCTGTCAGAGTTCACGCGGGCAACGGTTAACTCATGTCTGCTCGTCTAACTGTTGACGTCACATCCACGACCCGGCGTCACGCTGATACTTCAAGTATATTTATGGGGCTATTTCCCCTCGAAACAACCTATTTATATGTGACACAGAATGGGATTAGGTTGCGGTTCATTTGTTGCCCGTTTGTGACTCAGCCCTAACCTGTGTTTTCGACTCTGCCATCCGCAGCTTCCACACTTGCATACATCTTTTTCCGCCCCATTGAAGACACTAATGCTTTTATCACAGCTGAAGTGTTTTGTGCTCCTCCAAAATGCCTCCCCGCCACAATCCCCCCCCCCCACTCCCAACCTCATCCTTCATCCCAGTCTCTGAGCGGCAGCGCTCCCTCGTGCCTTTTTGACTGAGAGTAATCTGCGAGCGGTTTCGTTAAAAACGCGCTGAGCGATGAGGGAAGTGTTGTGGGCTGAGACAGAGGCTAATGCCGACGTTTATTTCATTGAGTCGCATTCGCCTGGCAACGCCACCGTGGCACATACCCGGGGTAATGGTCTGACAAATCAGATCTGTCAGACTATCAACACCTGCCAGTTCTCCTTCCACTGCAGGTCGAGGTAGAGCTCGCGTGAGGGGGGGGGGGGGGGTCGGAGGCATTTATTGCACCTCAATGAAGCGAGGGCACGATACCAACAAGGTGTCAAACCGAAATGATCTTATTTAAAGAGCAGTGCTTTTGAACGCAGCCTGCTGTCTTTTGGTTAATGAGATCTTTATGATGTTTATCAACTGTTGTAGGGAGATTTTTTGTGGTGCACCTAAAAGTAAAGTTTTACTCTGTAATCTTGAAAAAGGGCCCAATAAAATTAGATAATTCTAATTCTACTGATTACTCGAATCTGATGCCTTTCAGTCATATTTCCCGACACCCAATTGACCAAAATGTTGCTGAATCCCATAAAATGAGGTGTTATATTTAACCCGAAGGTTGAGACACACACCAGGTTCTCCAGCTCGTCCATGCACTCCTAAGTTCCTGCTGCCATGCAGTGGAGGAGACCGGCTGCAGCCGGGTGGTGGAGCTTTACGGGGGGACCTGGTGAAACTGACAGACCCTGGAATCAATATAACCGAGCGCCACGTCGCATCGCATTCTGTTTGTTTTGCTCCAACCAATTTGTGATATTGCGGTTGGAGTGTACGAGCATAAAAATGATCATTTGGATCTCCAGTGAAGTGTGCAAAACCCGACTGTTGCTCGGGGGATGAGAAATGTCACCCGTGATGAACATCTACATCTCAATGCAATTCAGTTTGCTTTCTTTCTGGCGTGCAATGAAGTTAGGGACCGCCGCGGCGGCGGTTAGGAATGTCGTCTGAAAACATGCGTTTGGAGTCGAGCCGATTGCGGAGCTCGCCATGATAAAGTGGATTATTGAGCGTGACTTTTCATGGGCGCTCCGCTGCGTCTTTAAACTTCACACGACTTTGACTGTTCTCTGAAGTTATTCAGTTACGAAAAAAAGACGACTCTTATTGAAGCCGAACTCGAATGGTAGCATGTTGGAAACTGTCTGAATGATGCTTATTCTGTCTGGTAAAGATGAATTGGAGCTCATATTCAGTTTTTAACCTGTCAAATAACTGTTCGAAACTGCCGTTTATTGGTGCTACTGATTTGTTGCCAGCGATACTTTGCCGTAATTGGTCACAGGAGGAAAAGGGGCGGAACCTGAGCCCTTTCAAGTTTTGTTCACAGCACGATTCCCTGGATGCTCCCCGGATGTTTCAAGTTTTAGGTGGATTTTCTTCCCGTAACTTGAATTTCAGAAGAACAGAAAACCTTTTCCTGGGCCGCTCTGACATGTAAAAGTGCAAAAAAAGGTTCTCTGGGAGCGTCTTTATGGGCAGAGCCCTCTCTCTGTTGTGTCCTTTTAACTGTGTTGCCAGAGTCTGGATTCAGCGTCTGCTTCAAAGACTGAAAAAGTCACTGCTTGGATTTAAGAGACACACAAAAAAACCCATCCAGGGGTGATGAGTAATACTTTCCACAGAGTTAGCTGGCAGTGATCAGACAAAACACACACACATACTCAGGAGGGACTTTTAACGCAACAAAATGTCAGCGTCAACCTCGGTGCACTGCAACCTTTACAGAGCTCCGGTTAGGAGTCAAACCTTGGTGGTGGGTTTGACTTCCGTAGGTGTAGTGGGTAGTTAAAGCTACAGGTGTGACTGCAGTGCTGCTGTTTTGACATGATAGGATGACAATGAGAGACGATTGCGACGGGGAATCGAGGCAGCCGGCCTGCAGGGATCCTCCTCTGAACGGGCCTTTTCCATCAGTTTTACCCCCCCCCCCCTCTCTCTCTGGCTTCCTCGCCCCCCCCCCCTCCTCTGCATTCTGATGTGCTGTCGCGAAGCATGAAGGTAATTGATTTCATTTGTGCAACACAAGCTAATATTCAATCACCGCCAGCTCCTGACCTTTGGAGTGTGAAACACTTAGCCGTGCTAATTCCGCCACCATCCAAGCGGCGTTGCATCCACAGGTCTGCTGGTCTTCAGCCACCAGGCAATAATGGGTTATCTGCTTAGCCTGCTAAATGAGGTGTAAAATGAAGCGAAACATGGTTTGTTTTCCATATTTTCGGAGTCAAAGGCAGCTGCGAATCTCGGGTTTTCTGGTCACACTCGTAACTGCCGAAAAATGGAGTCGGATTCGCTGTCCTTTGGGGTTATAAAATGCAGCTGCTAGTTGAATATAATCAGTGTTTGGTCTCTCTGGTTTCCAGTTTTTCCCTCAATATTTTATCTCGCCAAAAAGGTTTATTTTCTTGGTTGTTTTTCGCTGAAAATATGACATTTTTCTCACTGCCGCCGTTTTAAAAAAAGACCCTCGCTGCCCTCAAAATGCAGCAAGACATTTGGGGAATTTAGATACACAGTTTTTCAAGCAATAGAAAAAGGTGCTTTTCTTCACTGTTGGTACAATCAATGAGGACAAGTGTGGCAGGACTCGGCGCAAAAAAGCGGTTATTGAAAAACCATAACTCTGCAAGGTTATCCGTAATTTTTTTTTCGTGCCTGTGTTTGAGGGTGTAAATGGGTGGTCAGTACCTGCAGGATGTGGGGTTTTTTTTCACCTTCTCATGTCAAATGCTGTCGAGCAGGAAGGAAAAAAAAGGAGAAACTCCCCGTGTGTTTTCTGAGGTGAGATTTTTCCTCCGCCTCAGAGAAAGCTTCCAGCAAATTGCCAATGTGGGCCGGCGACATGCTGAAAAGAAACAACTACGCTTTTTCACCTGAAATGTAACCCTGGTCTTACAGGAGACGCTAACACTCACTGTGGCTGCCGCAGAAGAAAATGAGCTTTTTTTTCTATACAGCCTCCGTATTGTCACTGGACATGAGGAGTTTTGTAAAGTCTGACATTCGAAAAGCCGGCCCGGTTATATCATGAATTATACATGTTGTAGGCTTCGCTGTGAGACCGGCAAAGATGTAAAAAGCGCAATATATAGTATGCACACAGCGGCTCTTCTGGCTCACAGCACACTAGACTGTCGCTGCAGACTTTGATCTGTTACAGGTGGTATTATAATCTAATCAGTTTTCTGTATTCATGGGAACTATTTGAAACCTAACTTCAAACCAGGTATCAGTGAGAGACGCTTGTTGATTTAATGTTCTCCTTGACATCATGAACACACGAAAGAAAATGCAATTACAGAGTGATGGAAATCTGGGAGTGATTCAATATCGTCCCTTTTGATTTTTCTTCATGTTGCCAAACAAATTTCATCAGCAGGTTATTTTTTTTTTTCCATTTCGAGTGCCAATCAGAAATCAAAGTGCGAACAAGCGATCGAGAGTCACTTTTAATGAGATTTTACCTTCATTTTAACCATTTTGCTTTGCAGTTCCACTCTGTTTGATGAAGCCTCCTCTTCACGTAGAGGGTTTGTTTTGTTGCAATCGTGCAGTAATGAAACGGGACGTCTGAAGGCAAATCTAGCAGTATCGTGTGATGGACGCGGCATCACCTGTGTTTCAGCTGCGATTGACTCCGGCGCCTTGTTACCCAAAGTGGGATAAAGCAAAGTCACAACGGATTCGCAGGTGTGAAACTGACTGTTGGTCTTCTGTGATGAACTGCCGACCTGCGACGGCGTCTCCTGCCCTTCACGCAAAACGCCAGCCGGCGTCAGCTCCGGCCCGACGCGAGCCCGATTTAGAGCGAAAGACGCCTCAGAGGGTGAATGGTTTATTCTCGAGAATATTACATTATGTGGAGGAATCAGACAAGCAATCTGTATTTCACAATCGTGCAGTCAAGATGCTGCTTTGATGCTGCTCCCTTTCATTGTGACTGACGGTATTCTCCACAGCCGTCGAAAGAGAACGTATATTGACACTGACAGCTCCAAACGCAATCTAAAAAAAAAATCAACTGTCAGGCCCTCTGTCAAGGGAGGGAAATAACACAGCTGCTGCCCTTCACTGTCTGCAAACCATTAAGCTGGTGGGATCAAATGCATTTCTATGTACAAAATTTGGATTGAAGGCAAGGATCTCGAAGTCTTTTTCTTCCCAAATTTCTCCGATATTTTCATCAGATTGTATGACCGTCTTCGTCGGTGACGTCTGCTGTGTCGAAGTGTCTTAAACACTCCTAAGTCGGAGCGATTCAGCCCAGAGCCTGCTTGTTTTTGTCCATCTATTCAGCGAGCGCTGTGGCCCAGGAAGAAAGCATCTTCTGGCTGGGACAAACAAAGTGCAGTTTAAGGCTATCCAGGCAATCACCTGCTTCCCAGTACCTATTATCCCCGCGAGGAACCTGCACAGCTCCTCTAAATGTCTCCCAGCAGCATTGCTCTCCAACTGGCTTCCATATTTCTGCTCCACTGGACGGTAAAATAAAATCCTGCCAGCCACGCACACTCACACACATCCACACACCACACTTGCACACACACACTCACACAAATATACAGCACTAAGTGCCTTCTGAGAAGGATTTACAATTAAAGGCACAGTGACTCTTCTTACTGAATGCAAAACTGGGCTCTTGAGTGATCTATTCCCCTCAAGTGCAACAGACTCAGTCAATCATCATGACAGACTGTACTTAAAATATTTCACTGAAGGCTGATTACATTCCCAGCAAAGCTTTGACTGAAACTTTCTTTTTTTCTTGTTATCCATGAATATGAATGAATGTTCGCATGCGAGAACCGCCACCAAACTCTTGTCTCGACCATTTCGGATCACGGCGTCGACTTTCTGCGATCTTGAAGCGAAACTAATCATAAAAACAAGAAAAAGTCTCATTCTAGATCTACAGTCGATCGGTGTCGCTGCGATTCGATGTGCAATGGGCATTAAAACAATACCGCGACCATCAAAACGGTGCACCATTAATCTACCAAGTGATATGAGAAAAAAAAAAGAGAAGTCCCATCATTAGGAATCCTGTTTGGAACAGTGGTCACCATCACGAGAGCCGTATTGATATTGATTTTATATTTTTTTTCTGGCAAATTGGGGTGAAGCAACGGAGGTCGACTTGGCCAAACACAGCTCGAATGCGCCTTACGTAGGACCAGACAAAAGTCGCAAGAGCGTGTAAGGAAGATGGGCGATTCCCTTTCGTCGTTGAGGGCTGGATATAACATGATGAACTGCCTTCTTCAGCGGCAAAATTACAGTAAACGTTCCCTCATGGTTGGCAAAAAAACAACTGCCCTTTTTGGTGGCAAGAACTCGTTATAAAGTCACTCAAACTTTTCATGCGGTGTGTGCAAACCACTGATTTTGAGGTTGTTTCCCAATGGTCCAATCCATCA
>JASSRZ010000065.1:10493656-10506128 GCA_032164315.1 Malacoctenus gilli
TTTTTTCTGGCAAATTGGGGTGAAGCAACGGAGGTCGACTTGGCCAAACACAGCTCGAATGCGCCTTACGTAGGACCGGACGAAAGTCGCAAGAGCATGTAGGGAAGATGGGCGATTCCCTTTCGTCGTTGAGGGCTGGATATAACATGATGAACTGCCTTCATCAGCGGCAAAATTACAGTAAACGTTCCCTCATGGTTGGCAAAAAAAACCAAAACTGTCCTCTTTGGCGGCAAGAACTTGTTTTAAAGTCACTCAAACTTTTCATGCGGTGTGTGCAAACCACTGATTTTGAGGTTGTTTCCCAATGGTCCAATCCATCAAATAGCCCCAAAAGTGTGACGATAACATAGATCTTTCATTTGCCATCTTGAGAAGGAAAGAAGTATTTGAGTTATTATTAAAAATCATCTTTAATAAACAGAATTAATCGGTGTCCAATTATGCCTGCCACTGATGGGACGGTTCGTTCTCTTGTCTGATAGCGAGTCGGTCCTCGCGAGGAGGCGAACTCCCGCCTAACTTTGAGAACATACTGACGGCTTTCCAGGCGGCGGGAGCTGGCGGGGTTCAGTTGTACCAAATGGCATCAGCACGGCGTGTTCCCCCACGAGGCAGCCCAAAGTTTTTCAAACTGCGGGCTGAGAGAAGGATTCTCGTTAAAGCGAGGCGCAGAGTGCCAAAGCACAATTACAGAGCATCTAAACTGCCTGCCACAGGCACCTAGTCCTCGTCGCCCCTCCGTATTCGAGCCCTCTCAAGTGATTAAAGAGTGTCGTTCCTCTCATTCTCTCCTTCTTTACATGCACAGAGAAATCTCTCCTCTGCAGATATTGAAGTGAAGGAAGCGTGCAGTTAAGAGCGTTCCCTTCATACGACTTGAAAACAATGGGAAAGCGGCCCAGAATTCGTGATTTTTGATTGTAACAGATTGTGGTTTTCGACTTGAATAACAATTACCGCTCGCTGGAAAAAAACCCACAACAAAACAAAGCAAAAAAAAAGTTGTTGTTCTGCAACACAGGGAAAAAAAAAACAAACTCTGGGCTCAAAAGGGCAGCAGCGTTGCACTACAATCAAAATCTCATCGCAGCAGAGCCATGAAATTACTAAAGAATCACCAGTGGAACAAAAACAAAACACAGAAAACAAAAAAACCCAACTCAGACCCCCGCCCGACCGCGCTGCCTTTATATTTAAATGCGCTTCTGTGGGCTCCGTGCCTGCACAAGCCGTACAGCTTGTTATTCAGTGCAGATGTACAGTAGCTGCCCCTGACTTCAGAAACCACCAATGTAGCCAGTTGTTAAAAAATACAGTAAGAGAATATAAAGATACCCACGGTGACTTCTGGGTTTATATAATTTGCCGAGTTTACCGCATGGTGGGCAGTTTGCTGTTTTTCTTTCTTCGCTTGCTACCTCTGTTTACACTCCTCTGTTTTCTCTCTCTCTCTCTCCCCCTTGCTCTCTCCTCCCTGGAGTTTCAACATCGTCCCCTGAGATATTTAAATCACCATCAGTTAGCAGCTTTTCATGCAGAAGTCGTGTGTTTCTTGCTGGTGGCTGCAGCCTTAAAAAGAATTGGGGTGTTTCTCTCTCTCTCTCTCTCTCTCTCTCTCTCTCTCTCTCTCTCTCTCTCCCCCCCCCCCTCTCTCTCTCTCTCGCTCTCTCTCTCTCTTTGTTTCCTCTTGAGTGGCACATAAATTCATGCAGTAGATAAAGGCCAAAAGACCCACAAGCTCCGCTGCTTTGTCGGAGTGCCTGGGACATGTTTCGCAGTGTGTTTACCAATATTGCTTCATATCTTTTGCTGCCACTGTGGTGCAAACACATTTTCTGTTTGGATCTACATGAGTGAATCTGGGACAACATGTTGGAAGGTGATTTTTACAAGCGTTTTTAAGGATTTTTCAATATTTTGATGTTTGGCCTCGAACAATTTCACTGTTGCGTGGCATCTTGAGCGTCACATTTGAAAAGGTTGTCAATTTAAAAGTTTAATTTGTTTTCCCCTCAGAACACCCGATGTGCCGACATGAAACAAAGCAAACGTTTCAGCGACGCTCAATTTATTCTCAAGGACTCGACCGCCTGTTGGAGGTGGAAGATTTCAGACTTCGACTCCTGTTCAGCCGCGAGAATCATTGTGTCAGAGGACAAACGATGGTTTCTGAAGACGACTGACTGACTCAGAGGCTGAAAAGTACGGTCATCAAGCTCTTTTCATCACACTGATATTAAACTAGTAGATCACAGGACTCTGGTTATACCAAAATGTAATATCAGCCCCGTTTTCCCAACACATAAATTACATATGATCTACTCCAGAATAGATTATGAAGGCTTCACTTTGGTCGTTTTCTTGCTTTTTCTTTCTCTTGGATTTTCTTTCATGGAACCCTTCTGGGACGAGATTGTATGAAGTTCAAGCTCTCTGATTCTTCTTGAAAGATGTCATCTGGTCCCGTGTGAATTGGCAGGAACGCGTGCTTGTATAAGGACCGACGTTGTCCGTGGGTCTTGCGTCTTAGTTTAGGATTCAGACACCAAAAACTTGAATCGGTGCGATGAAATGCAGATTCTGAGACCCGAATTCTTTCTAAAGTCTTCGGGAAAAGGATTCCTCTCTTTGAATTGTACTGATATTTCGCGAACCTCTGCCAGACATCCACGTATTATAAAAGGTTTTCAAAAGAAAGGACACTGAGGCTGAAAACAACTTTTTCATTCTCATCTTCTTTTCGTTTTTCTGTCATATTTCTCACCGTCTTTAATTGCTCGGTGAAAGCAAAAGGATCCATCTGATTCCTCCTCACCTTCAGGACCCCGCAGCCTCTCTGGAAGGAGACGGAAACCTCCGCGCGACCACCCACTCAGGAAAATTGCCAGAGGATAGTTTTGTAATCATGTCAGCAGAGTGCAGCTTGGTTTTGATGTACCATGGAGCCATTATTTCTATGGGGCTGATAGGGACTTAATTAGAAACATAATGAATCTGCGGCACATCTGACAAGCCTAATTAGGCCTGGCTGAAATGCGGGGATAATTGGGTTTTCAGTGCAGGCCCCTCAGAACATTGACCCGGACCCTTTTCCCGACCCTCCGTGCGGGTCCCGTGGTCCCCGAGCTGCTTTTTCCAACCAGACAAGATGGACGGTCGGCGTATTGTTACAGGAAGCGGAGGACTATGTAGTGCCGTCGCTGTCTCGTTTGGTACTCACCCCGTGTATCCGTTGCAAGCTTTGTGATCCATGGACACTCCTCCGATGCCCTTTATAATCCCATTAAACCCATTGTTTCCAGCTTATGGCCCGCTCACCAGAGGAGACAAATAAAGAAGCGGCGGGTTGCTGGAGCACGGCCGACATCCGTGGTTCAGGTGTGTTTGCCAGAGAGACTGGAAGGTTATCTGTTCCACCACCAGACTCACAGATACTCGTATAAAAACCTCGCTTTTACTCCTTTGGTTTTGACCTTCAAATAAACTTTATTCTTTCTTGTTGTAGTTTTGTTTTTAAAGATGAAGCTCGTTTTAACAGCAGTTCCAGATCGCTGTTTGTTGCCCCTTTGTACCTTTTGTTCTGGAGGAGTTTTTGGACACAGAAACATTGTTCACACTGCAGCTTCAAACTGATTTCGTCTATCTTGGTTGCTAACATACTGAGATTTCTTGTCACCAGGTTTTTATTGCACATCACACTCAAATTCTTTTGTTATTTTTCATGAACGAACACCAAAACTTTGTGAATATGCGGTGGTATCAAAGAGAAAAACAAAGCAGTTTTTTTTATTTGCTTATATGGGAAAAAAGACTTTGAATCTCTGTTGTGAACTAATAAATTCTTCTAGGAGTTGCCAGCATTGTAAATGAAAAGCATCCAAACTCAGGAACTTTCCCGGCAACGGCTAAAATTACACGTTAGGTGATGAAGGGGCGGGTTTGGGACCATTTGCGCAGCTTGTGACTGAGTGTAAAAAAAACAATGATTTGTTCCTTTATGGCTGACTTCAATCAAGCGGGCAGGTAGACTTCACTCTCTGCTGCCTGCAGTCTTTACACAACGGAGTGGTGGCGTAAATCTTCGATCATCAGTACACACTGGAAGTTTTCAGTGCGAGTTTTGGCAAGGTGACTTCGAGCACGGAGTGGGTTTGCATGTTCTCCTTCTGCTTGCTTCATGTCACTGGGCATAATCGTTCCCATCATGCAGCAGGAGCTGCTGTCTGCCAACACAGTCAGGTGTTTTTCTAGTCAGGACATGGTGCTGCGTTGACATCTTCTTTCTTTCAGATTGCATCACGCTGATGTTGATGCAGCAAAACGCAGTTCAGTTGTGCTGTAGGTTTACAACCAGGTGTAGGTTCAACTCGAACACGCCTGCTTCTCTATTGACCGCGGCGATGCTTTTTGTGCATCACTCAAAGGGAGGAGAGCAGAATTTCTGAAGCTCTTTGGTTGGCTCTCCTCCACCGTTAAACAAATAGTCGTCGCTTTAGTCAACACTCATGTTGAATCGTAATTACACGGAGAGAAAGCTGACAATGGCGAGTGAGGTTGTGCGAAAAAAGCGGGGACTCGGCGGCGTAAAGACAACAAAGGCAGCGAGACGGACGCAGGTGAAAAGGAGCAATGTCCAAGCTCACGCGGGAACAAAGAGACAGACGGCACTTACAGTGTGAGGAGGATGATAGCGGCGTCAACAATAGAAGTCAGATAATCACTGCTGCCTAGGTGACAGCACGGCATGATTAACTCTAATGACCCGACACTTTATGAGCCTCTACAAAGACAATTAGTCCTCCCACTCTCCTCCTCCTCCTTTCCCCTCTGGGGCAGCGAACATGAATTTAACCCACACCTCTCCCTCCTCTGAATCATCCCACTGCTTCCCTCTGATTTTTGCTGTACTCCGGCTTCCCATCTCATATTTACAGCGAGGAGGTTTTTGCAGCTCGCGACGGCGATGCAATGCAGAAATCTTTATCCGTGTTCGTAAAATGCCGTCGTGTTTGTAAGCGTCAGAAAAAGCCAGCGCTGCGTTTCGTACTTCAGCAAAAGTAAACACGAGGAGGAACTTTGTCTTTTCTTGTCAACATCTTGGAGGACTTTTTACAGATAATTCATGAGCTACAGTTCGCAAACACAGCATGCAATTATATGTGATAGATGATCCAATAAGGCAACACCCACAAAGGTGCAGATGACGTGTGATTGATCACGCGGTCACTGATTGATGGCTCGAGCGAACACGATGGCCG
This sequence comes from Malacoctenus gilli, assembly GCA_032164315.1. Classification (NCBI taxonomy): domain Eukaryota; kingdom Metazoa; phylum Chordata; class Actinopteri; order Blenniiformes; family Labrisomidae; genus Malacoctenus; species Malacoctenus gilli. Next base: position 10,498,918 of record JASSRZ010000065.1, read on the forward strand.
GTCCTACAAGCATCACTTCCAAACCGACGACCGACAACATTTCTTCACGGGTTAAAGAATAAAAATAAATCTTCAAAATAAAATAATCTCCAGTATATCAATGAATACATAATATAAAACTCACCTCCTATGATTTTTTTGCACTATGTTAGAGAATTTTGCTGCAATTTTCATCAGCCTGAGTCATCCCCTTATTTTCCCTCGTTATTTTTTTCTTGGTTCTGCGGCATTTCTGGCCACAATTATTAATACAAATGATGCAGATAATCAAAGACAGCGACACATTTGTGCATTCGACTGAATAAATGAGGAGCATCGGTAACGTCGTGACACTGAAGTCAGATCAGCTGAAGCGCCACTGAAATGTCAACACCGCCACTGACGGGAGCATTCGCAGGGTCCGTCGTTCTCCTCAAGATCACAACCTCGATTTTAGTGGCGCATAAAACCTGATACAGTTTTAAAGCACCAAAGAAGCTGAGTGTGTGCATGAAAAACCCCTGCAATTACAGACAAACAATGAAGGAATTAGCTGGCCCATTTGCCTGGTTAATTTAAGAAAATGATGAATAAACTGCTCCCACAAGCAAGAAATAAGCAGAATATGAGCATGTGAAATGAGTCACGCTGACAATTGAGGCAAATCATCCCCTGCTTTTGTTTTTTATCGCGCCGCTCTGGAGCCTTGACTCGCGTGTCCTCCGGTTTGATACGACAGCCTCTCAGCGCGGCTGCATTCTCCCCGTGCACAGGCTGAGAGTACAGCAGCACTGTAACCCCACCGCTCCCCTGTGTTCACCGGCTCTCTGGCACTCAGACCTAATCCCTGTGTTAGACCCACATGCCAATAGATCTGTGGCGCGTCGGGCCTCCAATAATGACTTGCAGCCAAACCCACAGTGCCAGACCTGGGCTGCTAACACCATGTAATTAGCACACTATTGACTCTCTCAGACACCTAGCCTGTACGAGTTGAAGAATGGCTCCAATTTATCTTATGCTCTCAAGCCTGTACTGTATTTGGGGACATGACAAGTGTGCACTGGTTGCAGATGGAAGAGGAGGAGGAGGAGGAGGAGGAGGAGGCGAGCCTCATCGTATGCTCGTTCCTGTTGCCTGCCAGTGTCTCCATGTGGCCGTTTCCGAAATATTTGAGGTCTAAAATTGATGGTATTTCAGGCATTTGTGTCACCTCTACCCACAGCCTATAACTGAAGTGCCAAGGATGTCTCAAGGGAGCGAAACCCTGAGCAAAAAACTGACTGACACATAAATTCAGCTGTAGAGGTGAGTCTGTTTGCAGCCAGTCAATACAACTGTGAGCTTAAGTACATAAATTGTCTTTTTTTGCTCGACGTCTAAGGTGTGTTTCATCCTCGCCCCGAACAAAACAGTCTCACGTCGAGCTTGTGTGATGTCATGTATCAGAGGGGAAAAAAAAGGGGGGCTTTGATTAGAGAGGAATGCAGCAGTAACTTCTGCCGGCAAAGACCAGAAAATCTGTGCGCGCAGCTTCCCTGCTGAGAGATCTAATGATCTGCCGCATTACCACACCAAAAAAGAGAAAAATAACAAAACACGCGCGCTCACACACGTGCAATACGGATGGAAAGGCCATCAGCTCACTGGAAACACAATCAAATCCCAGGAGATCAGTGCTTTTCGCTAAGTATTCTGACCACATTTGTCAGACTAAATTGCTACACAAGGGGCTTCATGTCACCGCGTATCCTCTGATGAACAGAGGAAGCAATCAGGACCAATGCAGACACCCCCCTCCACCGAGACCTTCACCCCCACATGTTAGCGTCTCGGACCGTAGCGGGTACACGCGGGCGCATCCATTCATCAGCCACATCCGCAGCGGCGACATGCTATTTTTTTTCTCCTTCACTGGGCGATCTGGAAGCTTGGATTTCCATCTTCTACTTCCACTGGTGTTCTCAGTGTGGGTCTGTGTGAACTGTGTGGGTCTGTGTGAACTCTGTGCGTCGACGCAGGGCACGACACCACCACCGCTGCGATGGCACCTCCTCAGAATACTAAATATTTCATCCCTTATATAACCGCGGCTGTCTGCCGTTGACTCGGTTCAAAGGGGGATCTGAAGTCAGAAGTCATAATCGTGCGGTGCGCAATAAGCGTTCAACCTCACCACTGCCCTCATAATGTTTCTTGGAAGCAAAATGTTGCTGGGTTTTTTTGTTGTTGTTTCAGCTCCTCCATTAGCAGCCGCCTCTGACCTTTGCATCCAACTTTATTTTAACTGATTACGCACTGGCTCGAAAAACACTTTCTTCCCAAAAACAGATTACTGTTGATTAAACGGGACGGAGCGCTCATCGTTCTTGAAACAGCGTGCAGCGCTGCGTGCTGCCGAGCGCTAATGCTTTGTGGAATCGCCGTATTAAGTAAGCGTGACTGTAAAAAATGTCGGGCACATTGTGCGAACGCTTGCGTCTTCAGACGAGGGGGGAAAAAAAAAGGGAACGGAGCCTGAAAAAAGAAAGTCACAACGATGTGGTAAACTCAGAACTACGCCCCAGACTGGGTGAAAGGGCTCCTTCGAACATGTGTCAGTTTTAATGGTGATTTAAAGACGCATTTAAAAGTTGTGCACTTGTGCATTGGAAATCGGCGAGACTGTTTTATTACGCTGATGGATTAAATATTTAGGTGGTGCTAAAGTTTTAAAAGCTCGCCTTTAAAACATGTAGTCAAGCTGTCTTATTAAAAGAGGGAAAGTTGATATAGTGTCTGCAGTCTTTATCTCGTGTGCAGCGGAGGCACAGCGATAGGGCTTCTCCACCAGCAGCTATCGGCTCCGTTCAACATGCATCTATTCAGGTTTTAGTTTTTCTATTGAATGGTAATTCTTGCCATGAGGTATTCTTTACGATGCCAGGTTTCCAAGCGATGTGAGTCCAGCTGAAAACGTGATGTCGACAGACTCTAAGCTGCTGATTCGTCAGGGAGTGACTTCAAAATATGATGTCACGCAAGTTTCGCGTTGCCTTGCTGTGATGCCGCCATCAAGAAAAACAGAGTCGAGTCGAAAACGTGATGTCAAGGAAGTGAAAATTACGACCACAAACTTCCACGTCGAGACTCGCTGCAAATATTTAGGCTTTCTCCTCTTTCGGCGGCGCGGCTGTGAAGTCTGCTCCTGCTGATTGTTTTTGTGTTCATGCAGAGGACTGACGGAAACATCAGCGCTCAGCCTTGTTTGTGCCTGCGAGCCCGCAGTGTTTACAGCCTGGCAGCGGGGGACGATCATTCATTCTGACCACAATAACTGAGACTTGATATCAACACCCAAGTTAAGCCCACAGCTCATCAAGTTTATGCAAAAGCTGACATTTATTTCAATAAGTGACTTTTCGAACAAATTTATCATGGCGCTAACCAGCTGTGACATATGTTGTTTTTCTTTGCTCATTATCATTCCTTATGAAGCATCATATGGACACGTTTCTTCTCCTCTTCTGTTCCTCGGAGGGAACTCCTATCTTCTGGAAACATAATGGAGCCTAGAAAGAGGCAATAAATGAGATGAGCTCGCCTGCTGCTTCTGAATTTGATGCGCTCTTGTGACAGAGAGGCTAAATTAATTTCTCCTCTTATTCCAAATCTGCGGGCAGCTTGAAAGATAAATGACCGCGGAGACACTGGGAGGAAGGGAGCGCCGCGCTTTCCCCCCCCCCTCTCCTTTCGCCTTCCTGAGACTCAGCTTCAGTTATTTGGCAAACAAAGGGGACATCGGCGCAGAGTGGTTACGGGGCAGAGCGGAGGCGAGTGACAGATCTGGAAACATGCGGACGCGTTTGCCAGCAGGAAGGTGCGACAGAACCCTGTAAACTAGGTACCTGAGCAGGCTCTGGAGAACACACACACGCATGCACGCACACACAAACGCATCTTTTCAGTGTATTCTCTTCATTTTCTTCCTTTTTTTCCGCTGTCTTTCTTCAGTATTGACAATATTTAGCAAACTAACAAGGTCAGTTTCGCAGTATTGTGACACACGCTTGAAATTTTGCACCTGCATTTTAGTGTATGTGAGAAGGATGCGGACTCCTGTTACTGCAAAGCTGCTGTCAGGCCGAGAGGCGTTCCATCAGCTTGACCCTCACCTGTTGGACTTCATTCCGCTGTTTCGTCTCGACAAGTGTGAGTCTATACAGTTTGAGCGCTTTTCAGTCCAAACATAGTCGAAGAAACTCCACAAACTCGAATCTATCGGTGTGACTGTTAAGTAGGACTGGTGCAAGGGAAACTAATGTCACCCCCACACACCTGTCCCGCGATGACACGATCATTTAGACCAACATGAACATGTTAAACTGTATGAATGTGCGGCAAAGCGGGAGTCCCGCATGGCCAGACTGCTAAGTGGAACACGGGAGTTAATGGGATATTTATCAAGTGAGGACACCCGGCCCAAGACAAGGAGAAATAAACAAGCTTGTCTGACCGGAGCATCCTTGGCTATTATGATAAACAAGCACATTATTTGAAAGTCTAATGACCACTAGCTGGAACGCGGCATGCTATACCCTTCAAGAGCTTCAGTGGCACACTTACGACTTTATTGTGTTAACGACCGCAGGCCGAGCGTGACCACTCGTGGTGACAACTCACAGAGAGGAAACTTGGTAAAGGTGTTGAAGTTTCCACATTTATTCGAGTGAGGAACTTGTTGGAAAAGTAGGACTGTTGGGCTAGGTTTTTTTTTTTGTTGAACTGCACATTTGAAGGCATTCATCACTAAACAATAAGACACAATATAATTAAACCAATAAATTTAACATCCGAACCATTTTTTTTTGCAGTTTGCAGCTCTAAAATGGACTTTTTCTCTATTGCCAGAAGAATCACACAGTCAGGCTCATGTGTAACACATTCTAAACCTTAATTTGATGAAAAAATATAAGTGAATTATCATTTTCCATCACTCCAGTGAGCCAAACGGGTCACACAGGTTAGTTTAGCTCATTAGGCAGTTATAATGGTAAACCTCATTTCACGGGTCACCGATAACTGCCTGTGCACACAGTCAGCCATAAGTGTAATTGATTCCATGCAAACCAACGTGACCTCTGACTCCCAGCTCCCCCTGTGCAACGCAAGTCTAACAGGATTCCTGTTTATATTTATGTTTGCGACTTTTAACACGCAGCCAGGTTTCTCGGACGATAACGAAAAGCTGGGAATTAACCGGCTCATTTGAACGAAATTTTCCAGCCTGTTGTGGTTTATATTATAAAACCCTTATTTTCCCTCCAGCGCCAGATAGTAACTGCTGTTGCCTCGGATATACACAGGATGTACACGAAGGCACGGCAACACCTCTCACAGGGCTGTTTATCAGGCCCGTTCTGACCTTGAGATCATAAAAAATACTAATCACCCATAATGAGCACTGCTTAAGAATCACTTACATCATTGCGTTTTCAGATCCGGCGAGAAAAACTCGAGTCGCTGTGTAATAACAGCGTGATGCAACTCGAAAGCGCCTCCGTCCTTCTTCCTTTTTTTCCCCACTTTATCGGCGCTTAGCATGTAGCCCGCGCTTCGCTGGGTAATATGGTGACTTCAAAGAGACGGAATTCATTTGCATTCAGTCGGTACACAATGAAAACATTCATATTCTGATTGATTTTTCCGCGAGACATTATTAAATTTGTCGCAATTGTGCTCTAATGTGTTCTTCAGGAGCTGTCAACACTGTGAGCGGCACGAACATTGATTCCACTGTGAGTCTTTCTCGTGAGAGGGGAAGGATCGAGATCGAGGGCGAGGGCGACGCTGGGAAACGTCTCTTAATGCATTACAAATACAGAAAGAGGATAATTACGCGAACATGAAGTGTCAACGCTGTTTGTGGGATAAAGGCCGGGCGTACAGTAGCTGAGGTCGTGAAAATTTCATTCCCTGCTCGTCCGCCGCCGCTCAGCCTCAGATAGTGATTTAGAAATTAATGTCCCTCTGTAGTTTGAAATTGAATTTGAGCAGGCCTTTGCTCAGCACACCAATCCCATCGAATCTGCCATCTCCTTCTGATAGTATTGGAGGCGACAGCTCATCCACAGTCGGCTGCAGCAGAAAAAGAAATGGAGTGCTCCACGCTTGGCCTACCGCATTCAGCCGAGCGACGGAGAGGTGCGGGCAAATTTTTTTTTTCTTTCGCTCCATCTGAAAGACGGGAGCCCCGAGAAGGCCTGTAAACAACGAGTTCAGAAGCAACCGCTCCATTAAGGATTTCATTCGATTTTCCAGCGAGAGATCCGAGACAAAAGTTCTCCGCGAAACAACGCGTGACGCAATTTGCATCGCAACGAGCAGAAGAGGCGATTGGGACGATGGCCAAGGGTTTATTTATAGATGCGTCTCTGCACTCAATGTGTCATTCATCGTCCGTAGGGACAGGGGCTGGTGTTGACATGTCAATCAAAACTGGTGTAGCCTTGAAAGACAAGGTGAGGCACGCCCTCCAGGGATACATATACTTTTCAGATTGATGCTGGTTTGGCGTTTTTATCACAGCGCACTGGGTCAAAAGCGAAGGAATAAGCAAGCGAACGCGGGCGAATACGCATGTATGAAGTCACAGCGTCGTATTTCTTTCCACTGCAAGCTTCCCTTCGCATCCACTTTATGACGTGCTTTGTAAACTCTCGGTCCCCTGAAATTTGGCTGCAAACCATAAAAGCAAAGAGGGGAAACAGAGCAACAACAGCAGAACGTCGGACATGAAAAAGAGCGCCTGGGAGGAATGACATTAGTGAGAGACGGAAGAGAATGGATAAGAGGGAGACGGAGATTTTGCTGGCAGCGTGGTCCTGCTGTTACGTGGTCAGTCCATTCCCTCATGTCTGAGTGATGCCATATTAAGAGGCTGTCAGAGCCAGTCAGTTTCCAGCAGATCAACTTGCAAGTCCACCACTTACAGACTTATATAAATAATCCACGGCCCCTCTCTTGTGCATTGCATTGTGACGGCTGTCAATTCTGACATATTCAATAAGCGCCGCTCAAAGAGCACCGGCACTTGTGTAAGAAGATTTGACCCCCAAACTTCCAAAGAAACTTCATCAGGATGAAGCAAAGTTGACTCACGGACACTTTGGGAATCAAGCTAAACATCAAGTAAAAGGAAATCAGCTGGAATCTGATATGAAGCAACTCCTCTTATGTGTATACGATCAGAT